>LHPF02000027.1:230000-716199 GCA_002245815.2 Micractinium conductrix | reverse complement strand
CGTGCACCCGTGCGCAGCCCCGTGCTGCTCCTCAACCTACCTGCCCGCGCCTACGCTCCTACCCATGCAGGAATACCTGCGGGCGCGCATCCAGCGCCAGCTGGGCCGCATGCAGCGCCCCGAGTACATCCAGGTGCGAGAGGTCACGCAGCATGAAGGCAGGCAGGGGAGAAACGTGGCAGAGCTGCGGCGTGCAGCTGCAGCGGGCGGTCCTGCCCAACCAACGTGTTGCACCGAGGCTCTCGGGCTGACGTCAGTCCTCTCACCCCACCTTTCTTTTGGTTCCCGCACAGACCCTGGAGGTGGTGGGTGTGGACGCGGGCGGCGCGGCGCCCAGCCTGCGCAACCTGCGCGCGCTGCCCCAGCCGGAGGCGGCCATCTGGCCGCAGGTCATGTTTGACATGCGCTACCAGGGTGAGGCGGGCGGCGCTTGATGCAGGGGTTGGTCGGGTGTTGGAAACGAGCAGCAGGCAGGTCTGGCACCCCCTGCGCCGCGCCGGGCGTTGGAAGCGCGGCTTCGCCTGGCCTGCCCGCAGCCGCCCGCTCCTGGCCCTGCCCTGCTCTCACCTTGCCCGGCGTCCCCTTCGACTGTGCACCCCTGGCTGCAGGCGCCTTCACCGTGACCATCGAGATGAAGGTGGACTTCAGGGAGGCCGGCGCATGGGGCCGCCTGGACCAGGCGCTCACCCGTCTCGCACAGGGCAAGCCGCGCGGCAGCAGCGGCGGCGGCGGGCCACCGCACGCGGCCTCGGCGCCGTCGATGAGCACGGCTGCAAGGTCGGCGCTGGAGGAGGCAATGTATGGGGAGGAGGGAGGGGAGGAGGAGGCTCCAGGCAGCCCTCAGAGCTCCGCCGCCTCCTCGGCGGGCGGCGGCGGCGAGCGCGGCGGCGGGCGCAAGCCGCGCGGCATGCTGGGCGGCTTCCGCCAGTCGGCCGCCAACAAGCTGCGCCAGCTGGCGGAGAACACGGCGATGACGATCTCGCGGTGAGGGGCTGCCTGTGTTTGGAGGCCAGGGGGCAGCGCGCTGTGCGAGCACGTCCGGGGCGGCCTGCGAGCAGCGCCTGCTGCTCGCCGCTCCCTCCGACCCTGCTGTGCACCCGTGCTGCTCCCACCTGCCCGCCTCCCTGCAGCATCCCGCTGCGCCTGAGCCTCACCTTCACCGCCCTGGAGGGCCGCATGGTTGCCTGGATCCCGCCGCCCCCGGCAACCGCCTCTTCTACTCGTTTGTGGCGCCGCCGCACCTGGAGCTGAGCGCGCGGCCAGAGGTGCGTGCTGGGTCGGCTGGGGGTGCAGGGGTGCGGTGGGGAACGCTGAAGCTGGAGAGCCGGCAGCAGCCAGCATCGCAGCACGGCGCCTGTGCCTCCTCCTCTCCCGCGTGTGTCCGTCGCCGTACAAACACTCGGATTGGTTGTGCCTCTTCCTGGGCTCCCTCCCTGCCTCGCCTCCCAACCCACGCACACCCCTCTCCGTCCTCTCCCGCCACCCTCCTCAACAGCTTGCTGGGCCTGCTGAAGTACAGCTACCACATTGCGCGCGTCAGCAACTGGGTGGAGCAGCGCATGCGGGCGGCCCTTACTAAGACGGTGGTGTTCCCTGGTGGGTGGGTGGAGCAGGCGGCCCGTGGGCAGGGGGCGGGAGGCACACGAGCCGTAGGGCAGGGCATGCACCCCGCCGTGCTGCACCGCGTCGTCAGTGCCAGACCCCGCACGACGTTTGTTTTCCCTGCCTTGCATCTCCCCTGCCTGCAGGCGGCGGCGACCTCCTGCTGCCAATGCTGCTGTCGTTGGACCATCCCAATGCAGCAGACGGCTTGCCCTCGCTGGGCCGCTATGTGCAGGCGGCGGCAGCAGCTGCAGTGGCGGCTGCAGCCAAGGAGGCAGACCAGAAGGCAGAGGCCGAGAGGCACGCGGTGGCGGCACGCGAGCAGGAGGAGGTAGGCAGAAGCGGCAGCTCTGGAGCTGCAGCACGCGGCAGATGCAGGGGCTGCCGTGCCAGCAGATGGAGAGCAGCAGGCTGCAACGTCGGAACAGCAGGCTACAGCAGAGGAACAGCCGCCGATGGGAGCGCGGGCGCCAGCGACAGTGACGCGCGTTGTCGACGCTCGGCCGTCGGCACCGTCTACAGCTGCAAGTGGCATGCAGTCTGCTGACCTGCTGATGACCCAGGCAGAGCAGCAGCAGGCTGGCCTCCCATCACAGCAGCAACAGCCATCGGCGGTGCAGCAGCAGGCCGCGGCCCCAGCGCAGCAGTCGGCAGCCCCAGTGCAGCAGCAGACGGCAGCCCCGACGCAGCAGCAGCAGGCGGTGCAGCGGCCCCGCACCTCCAGCAGCCAGGAGCTGCAGCTGGAGCCCTCGCTGTCTCAGCTGCCCAGCCTCGAGCAGGTCGCGTCAGGCGCCGTGGCTGTGCCAGCAGCTACCCGCGGCGGTTCAGCAGCTGCAGGCGGCAGCGACGGTCACCTGATCGGCCCACGCTATGGCGGCAGCAGCGCCTCAGAGGCGGCCCCCGGCTCTCTTGAGTTCGACATCTGGGCGGCGGCGGGCAGCCGCGGCGGCCCCGCCGCTGGCGACGAGCGCGGCCATCCCAGCGCCGTAGACGCCTGGGACGCAGCCCTGGCGCAGGAGCGCCGCGCCAGCGGGTCCTCCGCCCCCACGCCGCGCTTTGCCAGCCAGCATTGGCAGCAGCCGCCGCCGCCGCCGGTGTCGCTGGACGACGGTGGTAGCCCCCCCGCAGCGGCGCCGCCGTCGGGGCGCCTGGCCACGGGCCTGTCGCTGCCGGCGGCCGGCCGGCCCGCGCTGCAGCTGCGCCTGTCTGCCACGCGCAGCCTCGACCCCGATTTCACCAGCTCTGCAGAGCACACCCGTTTCGGCGAGTCCCCGGCGGCCGCCCTGCCCAACTACACGGGGGGCGTGCGCCGCACGCTGTCAGCCCGCAGCGACGGCTCGGCCGGCAGCCTGTCGGCGCGCAGCGCCGGCGGCCGCGAGCCTGTGGGCGTCGCCATCAGCCGTAGCCTGGACAAGCTGCGCCGCCAGGGGGGCAGCCTGCAGCACGGGACGGCGCAGGAGGCGGCGGCGCACGCGGAGCACTTGGTGGCGGCGGCGACGCTGCAGCAACAGCAGCAAGCGCACCAACCGCAGCCGCAGCGCCCCGCCAGCCCGCCGCAACAGCAGCACCTCCAGCAGCAGTCGCATCTGGGCGGCTCGTCGCAGCGGCCCAGCAGCCCGCCACAGCACGAGGACCTCAGCCTGCGCGAGCAGTACAGCCCTCGCTCGCCGCCGCACGCGGGCGGCAGCCCGGCAGCGGCTGGCGGCGACCCGCGCGGCGTGCGCCAGCCTGGCAGCTTCAAGGCGCAGGCAAAGGGCTTCCTGACCAAAGTCAACGCCGCCGGCAAAGCGCTGGCCTCCCAAGTGCACGAGCTGCAGCAGCAACGCGCGGCGGTGCGGCAGGCGTCGCGAGCCAGCGCGCCAGGCAATGGCGTGGAGCGTGGCGAAGGCAGCGGCGGCAGCCCCGGCCTGACGAGGCGCTCGGCCAGCCAGCAGGCGGTGCTGTAGCTAACTCGCGATGCTTGTGCACGTCAATGTTTCCGCTCTCCCTGTGTACTTTCAATCCTTCTCGGCTTGCTTCCTGGCGCCTCCATCCTAAGCATGTCGCACCTCCATGTGATGCTACCGATGTAGTTTCGAAACACTCTCCTAAAGGTGTCACCTCAACGAGGGTGCACTGCATCTGGCATTGCTGCACTGGCGACGCCGATCCCGCCGGCGCCTGTTGGGGTGCCTGAGGCGTGCCGACTCAGTTGACACCTGTCCCTGCTCGGTTCCTGCAATGCACATTCTGCTGTTCGCCTTCCAAGGGGTGCCGCGCCCGCTGGGAGAGGTGCTGGCGGCTCCTCTGCGAGAGGCGTTTGGCTGCTCAGTCGGGCTCGCGCCTGGCCACCTCCGACTGCCAGAGAAAGCCTATTACGTCGACCGGGAACAGTTCATAGCCCGCGCGCTCGTTGCGGGCGTGGCCGCGGCGCCGGCGCCACCCGAAGCCGGCATCGGCGGCGGCGATGGTGGCAGCGGCACTGCGAGGCTGGGTGTGGCTGGGCATGACCTGTTCGCTACAGGCATGTACAAGTGATCAAACACGCGCTTTTGGTGCATGACCTGTCCAGTGCCCGCTCACTGGCCCCCACCACTGGCCCCATCATCATCGCGGCGCGGCTCACACCTGAGCCGTACGGCGACACCCGCTGCTGACATCAATCGATTGATTGATTGATCCAGCCTCCTGCCACATGCCCAGGCCTCAACTACGTGTTTGGAGAGGCCAGCTCCAGGGAGCGCTGTGCGGTGATGAGCTTGGTTAGGTGGCCTGCCAGGGGTAGTGGGGAGGCCGCGACAGAGACTGTGCGTCGCTGCCGCCGCTGTGCAACCCTGCCCCGATGTGCGCCCTCCTGCTCTGCGCGGCAGCCCCCACTCCCACCAATTCGTGCCTGCCAGGCTGGATGACGCGTTCTACGGTCTGCCGCCCTCCCCTGCGGACGTGTTTGCCTCCCGCTGCGCCACCGAGGCAGTACACGAGCTGGGCCACGTGAGTGCGCTGGTTGTGGTCAGCGCTGGGTGCGACACACCCCACCCGCCGCTGCTGCCCGCGCGCCCCTGCAAGACAGCTCTGTTGACATCACCTGTGGCCCTCGACTGCATGTCACCTTCCCGCTTCCGTAACGCCACCCTTCAGGTGTTTGGGCTGCCGCACTGCCACCGGCGCGACTGTGTGATGTTCTTTTCCAACACGCTCGCCGACACCGACGCCAAGGGCTGGCGATTCTGCGACATGTGCCGCCGCTCGCTGGCTGCGGCGCTGGCGCGGCACGAGCCTTGATCTGCGCATGCAAGCGGAACCTGCTGCTCGCGGTTTATCTTGCTTTGAGGGCCACGCTTGCTGGGGCACTTGCAACAGCGAATTAATGGCCAACACGACATGTGCTCCTCTGGACACTGCCACAAACGGTTAGGAAGGGTTACAGCACCAGGGTGCACCACCAGCTGGGGTGCATGGCGCGCAATGTACAGGAGGGAAGTGAGGGAGGCTTCCGTCAGGAGAAAGAGGGGGTCTCTCAGAGGGGGAGTGGGAGGCAAGAGGGCGCGGCGCGTCCGCGGAGGGGGCACGAGCGGGAGGCAACGGGCACGAGCGAGAGGTACTGCAGGCAACGGGAGGGAACAAGGGCAGTGCTGGCAGTGCTGTGATGCGATGTGCTGTGCGAAAGAATGACGCAGGCGGGGGTTGCGCACGCGGCAGAGGCAGGGGGGCATGCTGCGCACGCCTTGCATTCACCGGTTGCTGGCCGCTGCATGGTGCGCCCCTCCCGGGCGCCGCTGCAGCGAGGAGGGTCCGTACAGCGCGGCGCAGCGCCCCTCAAAGGCTCCCATCATTCGCTGGACAACCTGCAGAGGGCAGAGGAGGGCGACGGGGGCAGGAGCGGCCACTGGATCGATGCGGACCGCATGGCGGTGCCTGCCGCGCGGCGCCCGGCCACACGCATGCAGCGCAGCTGCGCTCGCATGCAACGCGCACGCAGCGCAGCTGCTCGCCCCACCCAACCTCTTCACCAGCCTGCAGGGCTCGCCTGCTCGAAGAACACCGTGGGCACCTGCCTGCGTACCTATCATCAATCAGAACAAATAAATGTACAAGTAAGGAGACCCCCAGCCTGGTGCAGGGGGCGCACCTCCTCGAAGAACACCGAGGCCACCTGGCGGTAGAGCGGCGACTTGAACGCAAAGTCCACCTCGAAGGTCAGCCAGGTGGTGTGGGGGGTGGGGCCCAGCCTGCGCGCGGCGGGGGGAGGCGAGCGGCACGGCAGCGCAAGTGGTCGGCCCCTGCTGCGCAGCGGTACGCCCCGCCTCGCCACTGCCGCTGCCGGAACGAAGGGCGACGCACCAAAGCCCTCTGCAGGGCGTGGGCTGTTGCTCTCTTCGGGACTCCCACTTGATAAGCCCTTCAATCTGGAGAGCAGCAGCCACCAATGAAGGCCTCTGCCCAAACTAGCCAGGCGAGCGCCTGCTGCCGCCGCCGCCTCTCACCGAAACTCCCACTTGTTTGTGAGGTGGGAGAAGAGCATGGAGTCGTCGACGCGCGAGTGCACCGCGGTGGGGCAGTGCAGCGTCACCTTGCTGGTGTACCTGCGCGGGCGGGCGGGGCGGGGCGGGCACACTGCTTTCCAGCACACACATTCATCGAAAGTGCTGCAGCAGCTTCAGTTCCCTGCTGGGTGCAACAGACGGCGCATTTGAAGAGACACTTGTGGTATCAAGGGGGGAGGAGACGGAGGCTCACCGCTCCACAAACATCTGGAAGCCCACTTCCAGCTCGGCCTCCAGGTAGCCAGGCGGGCGGCGCAGCAGCACCTTGCTGCCCTGGCACCAGGGCACAAAGCGGTGGTAGTGCTCCACCGCCGCCACGACGTCGTAAACCTGACGAGGGGACCAGCTGCGCAAGGGGGGCGGCAAAGGCACGATTGACATGCGTCGGTAAGGAGGGACCAGGGGCTCGTTACTGTTGCCAACTACTGGCGAGGCAGCGCAGGGCGCCGAGGGAGAGCACGAGCATGCAGGATGTGCAGCAGCTGCGATCTAGGGCCGCGTCCCTCCTGCTGCGCAGCCTGACCCAAGCACTGTACAGCAGAGCATGCAGGCGCACCCACCCACCCACCCACCCTAGCAGCTTCTTCTCATGGTGCGACTTGCACAGGTCGCCTCCAAACCCCGCAAAGTTGAAAATCGGCCGTCGCTGCTGTCGCCGCCAGGCATGGTGCAGCCGCGAGGTGGGTACCGACGCTGCTGACGACAGCTGCTGCGGGACGGGCAGGATCAGCGCGCCGGCTGCGTGCCACTGGCAGCTGCCGCCGCTGGCGCGGCGGCGCGGCAAGGGCGCCGCAGGGTGACCACCGCGCGTCCACACTGTTGCCGCTGCGCCCTGCTAGTCCGCCAGCCAAGCTGGTCAGGCTGGTGAGCTGGAAAAGTGAGCGAGGGCAGCACTGCGGCTTGCAGCAGGGCGGCTCGGTGCGCCAGGGCAGCCGCTGCGGCTCGCGCACTCGCCTGCATTGCCACCAGAAAATGCAGGCGCTGTTGATAAGGCTGGCAGGTCGAAAGCGAGCGGAGGAGGTTGAAGTGCGAGCAGCGGGGCAGGGAGGCCGCTGCCGGGCGCTGTGGGCCTCGCGCAAGACGATCAGGTGTGCGAGGATTGTGTGGGCGCAGCGAGGATGCGTGGGTTTGAGGGTAGCGCAAACCCCGACAGACACAGGTGGAGTGCTAGCCCCTGCTCACCAATTGCAGGCTCCTAGCTGCCTGCGCTGCTTAATCAGCAGCACGAGGACTCTCAGGGTGCGTCTGGAGAGGACTGCTCCAATCGGCAGCACTTCAGCAGGGCGGGCGGCAGTGAGCAGCGGTGGCGGCGGTGGCGGACTGGCGGCGGACAGCGGAGACACCCCTGCATTGCAGCTGCACTGCCTGCACCTCACGGCCTGATCATGCCGCTCTCATCACCTGGTCCGTCGCACAAATGAAAGCGCTCGAGCAGCGGCAGCTGGTGCAGCGCGGCCGCCAGAGCAGCCCGAGCCGCCGACGCCTGCATCTCCGCCTCCCTCCCCTCCTCCTGCTCCTGCTTCTGCTCCTCCTCCTCCTCCTTCTCCTCTTCGGAAAAAGACCAGATGGAGAGCTGTGTCAGGGAGCCACCCAGAGCGGGCAGCCCTGCCAGCACGCTTGCGGGGCAGTACGTGAGGTGCAGCTCTTGCAGCCCGCCGCCGCCGCCGGCAGCCACCGGCAGCAGCGCTTCGCTCCACAAGGCTGGGGAGTCGAGCGCGAGGTGCAGGCGGTGGAGGCCGGAATTCAGATGAGACTGGTCATGTGCAGCGCTGCAGGTGGCGAGAGGGAACCCACATGCTAAGCCAGGCCTTGTGCACTGCAGATTTCCTGCACCTCTCTGTTGTAGCTCAAGCTGCCAGCTGCTGTGCTCCATACCAGCGTTTCTCTGGATGTGCCTGGCTCTGTTCACACAGGGCTGTGCATATCAGGCAACCATCAGGCATTGCGGGAACAGCGCTACTGGAGGGTGGAAGAGGAGCCAGAGTGCCGCTAGCTAGCTAGCTGCACGTGACGATTGGAATGGTGGGAGCGTGGCTCAACGCAAAGGGAGGACGCAGGCGCGCTGCGTGGGGTCTGCAGCAGGGTGGGGGCCTGTGGAATGAAGGGAGAGTGTGTGCGGAAACGCGCGGCTTGATTGGGGCAGGAGAGGGTTTGGGAGCGCAGAGGGTTTGCGGTGGAGGGCTCGAAGGGGCGGAGGGGTTGTGAAGAAGGGGTGGAGGGGTGGAAACAGAGGGTAAGAGGATAGCAAGGGGAGAGGGCTCAGTGGCGGAGGAGTAGGGTCCAGGGCAGCAGAAGCAAGTGAGAGGGCTTGGGTAGTAGAAGCTGTGACACAAGTGGGCACGCCGGACATGAGGGGGCACAGGTACGATGAAACAAAGCTTGGTGAGACAATGTCATGCATCTACAGGCAGACGTGCAGCACTGCGCAGGAAGGAGGATGAAAGCCAGGGGTGAACACAGTCCGCCGGGGCAAGCAGACCGCCAGCCGAAGCTGGTACGCAGGCTGCTGCTGCTGCTGCTCCTGACAGCCCTCAGCCGCCGCCACTGTTGCTGCTGCACAACGGATTGATTGATTTATTGATTGAACGGAGCGGTGCCAGTTCAGGCTGGCCAAGCAGCATGCACCAACGCTGCGGCAGCTTGAACCTGTGCTGCTGGAGGTTCATGCCCAGGGGTGGATGCCTGCTTCTTTCAGGCAGCGGGCGGCCTCACGAGTGATGCTGTGCTTGCTGCTGTGGCTGATATGCATCTCCTGACACATGACAGAACGTGGGAAGCTGGACGAGCGTGGCAGCCTGTTGTTGATGATCGGCAGGCAGCAAAGCGCAGCCGCTGCTTGAAGTGCCATGTGTGAACATGCAGTCCTCCGCTGCCTTGCCCCAGGTTGAGTGCCGACAGGAGGCTGTAGTGAATGCAAGGGCCACAGCAGCAACACACCCCACATATCGCCCCACAGCCCATGGCCCATGGCCCATGGCCCCACAACGCACCTGCAGCGCCGGCGCTTTCTCCAGCAGCGCGTGCACTGCCTCCACCTCCACCCGCCGGTTTGCTCCCCAGTTGAGGTACCGCAGCTGAGGCAGCAGTGGCAGAGTTTGCATCGCCTTCGTGAAATCCTCGCTGGCAGTGCGGAAGGCAGAGAGCTGGCGCAGGTTGCTGCAGTGGGGCCCAGCAGGCAGACTGCATAGGGAGGAGCAGCGCCTCATGTAGTGCTGTGGACCGCGATGGGCGTTTGCGGGAGCTTGCTGTGCACGGGTGCCGTTGTGCCCTTCAGCACGATCCTCATCATGTCATATCATGAAGAGGTCTCGCACTCCCCGACTGGAAAGGTGCTGCCTCACCGGATGCCATTGGTGAAGTCGATGCTCAAATCCTAGGCAACGGAAAGGCACCGGGGCGGGTGAGGCGAGCGCGCAAAGTTAACTCCAGCGGCCATGCGGCCATGCGGCACCAGCTTGCACGCCAATGGGCATTCTGGGCCTGCAGGCAGCCTACCGCACCTGCAGATGCGACAGGTAGGGGCCGGGGGGCAGGATGCTCCCCGCAAGGCCACAGTTGTCCAGGCCAAGGCTGGTGAGGTGCGGCAGACCGCGGATCCCCTGTGCGGCAGGAAGGCAAAAGCGGAACAGCAGTGTGCTGTACTGCTTGTTGCGCATTGAATCCAGTGCTGGCTGGCTGGCATCCTCGCATCACATGTCGTGAGGAGTGCATGCAGCAGCTGCATCAGTGCGGCGGCATCCCACCTGCGGCAGTGCCCCAAGCAGGGGGTTGTTGCTCAAAGAAAGGCTCTCCAGGCGGGTGAGAGCTGACAGCCCCGGTGGCACGCTGTCCCCAGTTAGCCCGCTGTTCCAAAGCACCAGTGTGCGAAGCCCAGTCATGTACTGCAGAGGAAAGGGCAATGCACGCACGTGAGGACTGCATCATGATGACGGCGCAGCACGCGTGCGGCTGAGCAAACCGGGGTGGGCGGTCAATCACTGCACGTGCAGGGCACTCCTGATTTGCCTGCTGATACTGCACGGCATACTGACCTCCAGGACCGGTGGTACAACAAGCAGGCTGCAGCCGACAAACTCCAGGGTGGCCAAGCGTGTCAGCCTGCTGCAGCTTGGTGGCAGCACCTCCTGCTCTCCTCCGTCCACATCAAAACCAGCCAGCCGCAGCGCCGTGAGGCACGTGAGGCAGCTGAGGGTGGTGAGCACTGCAGGAGGGACCATAGGGCGGTGGTAAATGATCGTTGCTGTGAGGTGCATGCATCGATTTGAGCGAGCAGGACTCACCAGGGTCGGTTTCGCAAATGCTAAGCTGCAGGTCCTCCAACAGCGGCAGGCGCCGGAGCGTGGCTGATAGGTCAGGCAGCGCAGCTCCGTCGGACTCGCTCGTGTCAATGGAGAGCTCTGTCAGGGAGCCACCCAGCGCTGCCAACCCAGCTGTGGAAGGAAGGCGGAGGGCCACGACCTGGAGCTTGCTACCGCCGCCGGAGACCAGCGGCAGCAGCGTGTCCTTCCAAAATATGATGGGGATGAGGCTGTGGCTCAGGCGGCGCAGCCCAGGCGCCAGCACACTCAGCAGCGACGCAATCAGCGCATGCAGCTGCCACGCAAATGGCTCCGGAAGTTCAGGCTCCTCAGCAAAGTCGTCGCTCAGCCACGTGATCTCGAGCGAGTGCATGCCGCTGACACGCTTCAGCACCCACGACCTACAGGGCACGGAAAGGGTGCACAGGAACCGGTGGCGCCTAGGTCAGGAACGGCGAAGCTCACCGCCGCTGCTCGTTCGTTCTGCCCGCCGCCGCCACCTCGGATGCCCCACCTGAGGGAGCGATGCAGCTCGTCAGCAGCGTCTGGGTCCTGCCAGCGCTGCCCGCTGAGGTATAGGCAAAGCTCCGGAAAGAGCGTGGGGGCCGCGCAGGCCTGCCGCAGCGCCCGGCACACGCTGCCCAGGCGCAGGCGGTCGTATTGGGGCACCAGCGCGGCTATGGCATGCAGCAGGCCCTCGGGCAGGGAGAGCAGGCTCAGGCTGAGGGTGTGGGGGCCAATAGGGACGGCAGGGCCGCAGCCGCGGGGCTGGCTGAGCAGAGAGCTCATGGCTGGTGTAGGTGGGGGCTGGACGGAGGGAGGTGGAGCCGTGGCGAGGGAACGAGGCGAGGACGGCAGCAAGGTGCGAGATGGAGAGCGGCGGCGGCGACGGCGACATGCACCACAGCGCAGCGCCCCTTCGGCGCACTCGCCTGCCTCCCGCGCTCAGCCCATCCTAGCTGCATCGTCCTCAATATGCCTTGCAATCAGCACCTGCGCCTGTCAACTATGCCTGCACGCTATGCCGCCATCCATGCTGGGGAACGGGCAACGCCCATGTGGCGCTGCCGCTGCCGCATGCGGTAGGCACTTACAGCAGACATGTGTCTTGACGGTGTTGCGAGTTGGGGAGATGAGAGGACACGCCGGTGGCGCTGTGCACCTCGAGCGCAAGGGCCGCACCGGCAGAGACCGCCTGCCTCTTGTGCCCAGCAGCAGCCTGCTGGGTAATGGTCAGCGGTCGGGAGCGAGGCTGCCGAGGCATTGCAAGGCTAGCCCAGCGCTGGGCGTAAGACAAAAGCAAGGAGCACACTGGAGAAGAATTATTAGGAATAAAGAGGGCTTAAGAGGCTTGGGAGAGGGACCTGCAGGTCACGGAGACTGCAGGGCACGGCACCGGTGAGCGTTGCTTTTTCTGGTGCCCCGTCCTTCCTCATCTCTGGCTCCCAAATGTATCTCCACGAAGTGATGTTCCCTGTCAATATTTACTTCCCTGAGTTGTGGAAGACGGTCACAAGGGGCAGCTGCATGCTTGCAGGGCTGCGCAGCACGGCCCACCATCAGCCAATCGGCGGCTGCAGCGCCTGCCTCGGCGGGGCGGCAGCCAGCAACATGCCGGTTGCCCATCGATGCCGGATATCCCCACTCCTCTCTCGCCAGAGAGCCACGCTTCTGCCCCCCTTGGGATTTGAAAGCACAGACATGCCGGTGGACAGGAACGTTGCGGTGCAGAGTGCTCACGTCTGTGCTGAAGGCTTGCATGCAGGGATGAGCGAGAACGGGAGACGCAAAAGTTGGCGCCGTTCGCTGGCAGGCGCAACGCACGCAAGCCCCAGCAACAATGCGTTCAGGCGCCAGCGCCGTGCTCCAGCTCCACGCCCGCCTCCCGCAGGAACTTGGCGGCCGGGGGGTGATGAAGGCGCTGGTTTTCAAGATGAGCAGCTCCTGCAAGAGCAAGGGGGCAGCATCACATAATTCTGTATTTTTATTTGTCATATTAATCCTTTGTTTTAAGGACTTTCTCTTAAACTTGCTCTTTTTGAAAAACACCTACATTAAAAATGATGAATCGACACCGCCAATTTCTCCCTAAAATAGATATAATCCATAGTTTTTAGATGATCCACCACGCTCCCAATCACTTTGCGACAAACGGGGGGCCGCCGGTTGCCGCACCACGCACGCGCACGCACTCCATGATGGCTCGCCTTCGCGCGAGCGCGACGCACCTCGAGGGTGGGCGCCTTTTGCAGCAGCAGGCGGCCGCCCTCCAGGTTCAGCTTGGCATTGTTGCGCCAGTCCAGCTGGCGCAGCATGGGCAGCACGGGCAGCGGCCCCAGCGCCGCCTGCGAGCTGGCTGGGGCAGAGGCGCTCGCGACTAGCCGCCGCAGGGTGGAGTAGTTGCCGGGCGGCAGGCTGACGTGGTTCCTCGAAATGTTGAGCTCCTGCAGGCCGGGCACACATCGAAAAAGTATGGCAGGGCCCTGCCTGTAGCAGGCTTGCTTGCACAAGCGCACAGGCAAGCAAGCGCATGCAAGCGTGCAGGCGGCGCACAGGCCGGCGCACGCCGTTCTGCGCCGCACCCGCAGGCTGGACAGGTAGGGGCCAGGCGCCAGGGTGATGCCGTGCAGGCCGCAGCCTGACAGGTTTAGGCTGGTGAGGTGCTGCAGCGCGTGGAAGGCCTGCGGGCCAGGGAGGGGAGGGGCACACTGAGGTGGCGTTGACAAGCGTGCCATCCCTGCCAACCGCGCTGCCCAGCGTGCCACTCCTCGCCAGCCCAGGCACCGCCTGCCCTCGGCCGACGGCTGTGCTGCGCCCACGCCTCCAGCGGACGGCGCGGCGCCTCCTCTCTGCCTTGGGTGCGTGGCCGCCCCTCGGGCGGTGCTGTGGGGTCGCACCTCCGCCCCGTCTAGCCCGCTGCCGTGCGCCCGGAGCCCGCCCTCAGCCCTCCTCCCACGCCTCACCCGGGGCACTCCGCTCAAAATGTTGCAGGACAGGTCCAGGCTCTCCAGCCCAGTGAGCGCCGACAGCCCCGGGGGCACTCCACCCATGCCCAGCTCGTTGCTGCCGAGGAGCAGTGTGCGCAGCCCGGTGAAGTGCTGCGCAGGCAGGGGTGCGAGGGTGCGCGGGGCGTGGAGGGAGTGCGGCCAAACGACGCGAGGGTTGCTGCCGCAGCGAGTGCAGCAGCATGCAGATGAGTGCAGCAATATGACGCGTGAGCTGCTGCCGCAGCAACGCTCAGCAGCAGCGCTACCGCGGCGCCGTCGGCATGCAGCGCATGCGCGTAAACAGCGCTGCAACGGAGCGGCGGCATGGTTGGCCGCACGTTGCCCACCGGACCAGCCCACCCACCCACCCACCCACCTCTACCGCCTCTGGCACCTCCCACACGCCGCAAGAGTCGATGCGCAGGCTGGCCAGGCGGGTCAGCGTGCTGCAGCTGTCGGGCATCTTGAAACCATCTTCTGCAGAACGACGACCGCAACATGAAATCAGGTAGCGCAAAACATTACGTGGAGGCAGTGTGAATCAAAACAGGTGAAGGTGACTTTAACAAGAGTGTGGATGCATCCTTGGGCTGCCGCGTCAGCAAGCGGCAGGCCGCGGTCGTGTTGCCACCACCAGTGCGCAGCATGGCAGGCGCAGAACCATTAAAACGCCCGCCGACGCAAGCTGCAGCGAGCAAGCTCAGCCCAGTCGGCACCCACCCACCTGAATTGAGAGCCACGTTGACAAGGGAGAGGGAGGTGAGGCGGGTGAGGCAGCTGAGGGTGTCGGGCACTGCGGGGGCCGCCGCGGTGGTCAGGTTAGCGGGGGGCGGGCAGGCATGCCAGGCAGATGAGCACACACCGGTCGCGCGATCCTTTCTGCCTCTGACGACTCTTCTCGTACTCACAGGGGACCAGCAGCGTGGGCGCGCATGGCCACCTCTCCGCCTCTGGCTGCTCCCTGGCCTCCCCCCAACCAAGCCACCCACCTGGATCCGAGCACAGCGTGTCGAGGGTCAGGCTTTCCAGCAGGGGCAGCGCGCGCAGCGTGGCTGGCAGGCCGGGCAGCACGTGGCTGTCTGCAAAGCCTTCGCACAGGCTGATGGAGAGCTCCGTGAGGGAGCCGCCCATTGCCCCGAGGCCGGCCAGGGAGGCGAGGTGGCAGCGGTCGAGGTGCAGCGAGCGCAGCGCGCCGCCGCCGCCGCCGCCCAGCGGCAGCAGCGCGTCGGCCCAAGGAATGAAGCACGTGAAGGTGTGGTGCAGGCGCTGCAGGCTGGGCGCCAGCGCCGTCAGCACAGAGGCCACCGTCAGCTGCAGGGACCACACCAGGCCCTCCGAAATCTCTGCAGGGTGGCATGGGAAGCCGGGTGAACGGCGGCGACGACGCGGTAAATGAACGGAGGAGCAAGCTGACGACGCCACGATGGGGGAGTGGAGGAGGGTGCTCCCTTCTGCTTTCCGCTGCCCCTTGCCCTCGCTCCCCGCTGGGCAGCCCAGGCTGCCCCGGGCATCTGTGCCGACAGGTTTCCCGTGGTTGGACAGGTGTAAAGCACTTGAAAGGAGGAGGATGCAACAGGCCGCGCTGAACGCTGAGCAATGCCTTGCACGGCTGCTGGACAGCACGCCTGGTCAATCAAAGCGCTGTGCTGATTCGAGCAGGGGTGCTGGACGTTGCCGAACCAGGCGGCAAAGGCGGCACGCAGGGCGGGGCACAAAAGTGGTAGGTGCACGAGCAGGTTCCAACCCACCGATAAAGTTGTCCTGGTCATACCCCGGCCAGTTGATGGTGAGCGAGCGGATGCCGGAGGCGTGCTTCAGCACCCAGCGCCTAGGCAGGGGGTCGGGAAGAGCAGGGAGATGAGGGTGCATTGTCAGGCGGCGGCACAAACGGGCGGCGGGGCGGCGGCGTCAGCGGCGGCGGCAGCGGCGGGGCGCTCGCACCTGAGCGACAAGTTCAGCTCAGTAGCGCGATCCCTTGTCAGCCACCGCAGGCCCACCAGGTCCAGCTCCACCTCCGGGAAGAGCGTGGGAGCGGAGCAGGCCTGACGCAGCGCTCGACACACGGCCGGTAGCCTCAGGCGGTCGTCCTGCGGCAGCTTGGAAGCTATGATAAGCAACAGCTCGTCTGGCAGCGACGGCAGGTGCAGTACGCAGTGTGGGGCTGCTGCTGCTCTGGGAGCGCTGCTGCTCTGCGCAGAACCCATCTCGTGATGTGCCAAGCAGTGAGAGGAGGGGGTATCGAGCGATCAGCGAGCTGGAGAGAGAAGAAGAAAACACGCGTGGGTGACTTTTGGGGGAGATGCGCCGCAACGGCGCGGAGCGCCGCCGCTAAGACCCTCCCCGCAGGCGGCCAGTTAGATCAGCCCGGGTCGTGGGGGTGTTCATCAAGCATACTGTACAGCTTGCGTCTTGCGTTCCTGAACTTCGTGTTGTACGTGAGCGTGGAACGGGCGATGCGCCGCACCGCTGCTATGGCGCCAGCAGCGGCTAGCGCGAGCAGTATGAGCGGGCAGAGCGGCGCGGCACAGCGGCGGTGGCGTCGGCGGCTCCTCTTGGACCATGCCCACCTGTGTATCGATTCCCCCGTCGACGAAACCAAGGCTCTCATCAGCAAGGGGAATGGGATCACAGAACATTCACACCAAGTTGTACACACATGTGACTGTGATATGTGTGACCTGGGGCGGGGGGGGGGGGGGGGCGGCAAGGTTCCAAGCATGCACGAGGGGTAGAGTACGAGGCTGTGGGAATCTGGACGCACAAGCTTAGACCCAAGGCACAGGATTGCCATGCGCCCATGCCGCAACTTGATGTTTGCCGGGCTCTTGAGGGCGCACAAATAGGGCCCAGCAGCGCAAGTGCTCGGCCCCATAGGCAACAGCCAGCACAGCGCGCCGCCTGCTGCTTGCTCTCGGTCAGTAGCGCTGGCGCGATCAGCCGGTGGCGCCTGCGCCTGAGAAACACATAGTGCCAGCGTCGCGACAGCGTGGGCGGCAGCGTGGCAGCGTGGCAGCGTGGCAGCGTGGGCGGCAGCTTTGCAGCGCTCGCCGGCGGCAGTGCCCCTTGCCGGAGATTGGTCCACCGCCGTGCTCGAGACAAACACAGACATCGTAAACACAAATGGTTGCCGGCCCCCTCGTCACGACGCACGGGCAGGGCAGCGCAAGGCCGGTGGCGGGCGGCGGTAGCGGCGCAGGGCCAGGCTTGAGACGACGACGGACACGGAACTGCCTGCCATGCAGGCGCCAGCCACCCAGGGCGGCAGCTGCGAAGGGGTTGGGAGGGTGCGAGGGGTTGGGAGGGTGCGAGGGGTCGGGAGGAGGGGGGCTGGGAGGCAGCGGGACGGCTGTTGTTTTGAGGGGAGCGAGGCGGCAGACGGGCAAACACTGAGCCTCGGCAGTAAGCCGGGACCAAACCAGCAATTTTGGAGAAACCAAAGTTGCGGCGACCGGCACCCAGGCAGGGCTTCCCTTGCCCGCGGGCTCGCTCGCCTGGAAGTGCAACGGCGGGTACAGCGCCCCCGCGGCGATGGGCACCGCGCACAGGTTGTAGCTGAAGGCCTGCGGGGGCGGGGGGGGGGGGGGGGGGCAGGCAGGGAGAGGGCGGGGGGTTGGTCACAGCAGGGGTGGGGGCACAGACAAGGGCGGGGGTGTGGTCTCCGCTGGGGTGGGGGCACAGACAAGGGCGGGGGTGTGTGGTGTCCGCTGGGGTGGGGGCACAGACAAGGGCGGGGTGTGGTCAGGGCGAGGGTGAATGCCAAGCAAATTAGTTTTTTTTTGCACTGCAGGAAGTGCGCAGCTGCCAGCTGGCCGCTGGCCGTGCAGAGGACCGCAGCGCAGCGCAGCGCGCCACGCAGCGCGCAGCGTGCGCCCTCTCACCCAGAGGTAGTTGAGCTTGATGCGGCGGAACGTGCGGCGGCTGCGGTGCATCCGGGGGGGGAATCGCAGGGGACCGTGTGCATGCGCGGTGGAACAGCGGTCGAGCCGCCTGGAACCTCTTTTAACAACGTTCGGCGCGTACAAGACAGCAAGTTCCCTCGGCGTTCACGCCGCAGCACCACCACAAAACACCCAGCACAGCACGTGCCGTTGACGCCACAGCACCCACCTCAGATCCAGCGCCAGCAGCAGGCCCTCCAGGCTGGACCCCATCAACACGTAATCTGCAGCCTCCACCGCCACGTCGGCGCCGCTGCCCACCGCAACGCCAACATCTGCCTGGGCCAACGCCACTGCGGCGTGCGGGGAGGGGTTGGCGAGCTGCTTCGAAGCACAATGGGAGGAGTCTGCACTGTGGCCGCCGCCGCCGCCGCTGTAGCAGCAGTCGCTGCAGCGGCTGCAGCCACCCCGCCGCCACAGCCCCCAGCTCCTGTACCCGAGTCGTTAATTCCGTCTCCCACCATGGCCACGCCGCGCTGCCCGCCCGCCTGCAGCTGCTTGATGCGCTCTGCCTTGCCCGCAGGCAGTTCCTGCGAGAGAGGGCAGCGGCGGCAGCAGGGCGGGGGGGGGGCATGCACACCCACCTGCGCCCAGACGCTTGGAAAGCTGTGCGCTGCCCGGGCTGGCAGCTCCCCGTGCTACGACTCCCAGCCTCACCTCTGCGCACACGTGGGTGATGCCCACGCGGGCGGCGACGGCACGTGCGGTGGCCCAGCCGTCCCCGGTAACCATGTGGCAGGTCAAACCCTTGCGCCTGGCGCAGAGCGGCACGGGGTGCGGTGCAAGCCAGTCGGGATGGAGATCTGTAACGACTAGGCTACGGCTGTGCGACTAGACTAGAGGGTTGCTGTGGTGCATGGCGGGGGCGGGCCGCGCGCATGCATGCAGCCGAGGGGACCCAAAGGCAAGCGACCCAGCACCACGCCTGAGGGCTGCCACCACAGCGGGGGCCTCTGGCTTGAGGGGGTCGCTGATGGCGAGCGCCGCCAGCAGTCGGGGGGGCTGCGCCGCAGGCGCCGCCGCCAGCAGGACGCACGTGGCTCCCTCGCCTTCGTACCGACGCATCCACGCGTGCACATGCACGCAGCAGCGGGGTGGTGGACGGTGGAGGGGTGGCACGTCGCACATTAGGGGGCTTGGGGGATGAGCAGCAAGTGCTGGACGCCCAGGCCCTGCATGCCCAGCGACCGCGGCCCTCGCAGCATGCTCTCAGGCAGCCGCTACGCAAGCCGCTCACCTGCGCGCCCACTGCCACGCCCTCCTCCTGCATCAGCCGGCGGTTGCCCAACGCCACCCGGACCTCCACACTGCCTGCCGACGCCTCCTTGGCTGGTTCTGCAGAAGTGCTACCTGCGCGCCCCCTGCTGGCCGGCCCCACAACCCCTCCCTCCACCTCCACAGGCGCCAGCAGTGCCGAGCCGCTCGCCAGCGCTGCAGCGCTGGCGCAGCTGGGCAGCTGGGCGGCGCTGGGCAGCTGGGCGGCGCTGGGCGGCAGGCTGGCGGGCGAGCAGGCCAGCCAGCACCTGAGGCCGCGTCCGGGCAGCGCCTCTGACGCGGTGATGGGTGCCAGCCACCCCACGCTGCACAGCGCATCCGCCTCTTGGGGCGCAGCATCCTCAGGGGAGGGCAGCCAGGCCTGCAGGAGCGCAGCGGGGTCGGGGTGGGAGTGGGTAGCGCATGCATGAAGGCCACTACTGCAGCAGGCAGGCGGCGGCCAAACACTGCTGGCTGCTACCACACATGCATGTCCCTGCATGCACTAGCTTCTTGCTTTGAAAGCTAGCTGTGAAGCTCACTGTCCTGGCCTCCGCCCGCCTCCCTCCCTCCATCTCCTCCCCTGAAACCAGCCTTGCCTGTTCCACCAGCAGCAGCGGGAGGTCCTCTGCTCCGCCGCTTGCGTAGCTCGCCTGCTGGCCTGCCTCCAGTCCTCCGGCCACGCCCATGCCCTGCTCCGTGGCATGCGCCGACGGCGACGGCGGCGCACCACTGCCGCCGCTCCCGTCACTGCCAGCCTGCTCTGCGCTCCCCCCGCCGCCGCCGTCGTCGATGCCGCCAGTGCTGCCCGCCAGGCGCAGTGCAGCGTAGCGCTGCACAGCGCGGGCCAGGGGGTGCTCGCTGCCGGCTTCCGCGCTGGCAGCCAGAAACAGCACGCTGTTGAGAGGCCACTGCAAAGGGAAGGGGTGGGCAGGGGCACCAGTGGTGGGCACCAACGAAATGTGGCAGCAGGCTGAGCCACACGAATCTGGGCAAGGACAGCCGGTGCCATTCCGCTGGCAGCAAGCAAACAGGCAGGCAGGCAGGCAGCACGCCACGGCTGGCCGCTTGGCTTGCCTGCGCGTCCAGAGCAGCGCAGTCCACCACAGCAGGGGCGCCCTGCGTGAGGGTGCCCGTCTTGTCAAACACCACGGCCTGCAGCGGGAGGGACAGCAGGAGGAGCACGAGCGAGGCAAGGGTTGACGGGCGGGCTGAAGCGAAGCGGGAGCTCGAAGCTCAAGGCAGGAGTTGAGGGCACCCATGGTAGCTCAGGCTGGTGGTGGTGGGGTGGGGTGAAATGTGTGTGTGGGGGGGTGGGGCGGGGTGGGATGTGTGTGGTGGGTGTGGTGGGTGGGTGGGTGGGTGGGTGGGTGGGTGGGTGGGTGGGTGGGTGGGTGGGTGGGGTGGGGGGGGGGGGGGGGGGGGGGGGGGGGGGAGCTTTGACATTCAGCCCTGCCCGTCTCCCTCTACCCATGCCCGGGGGCGCTCTCTTGCTTTCAAGGCACTTGCGCTTTCACGCGCACCCGCAATCACCCCCATCTTGCCTTGAGCGTCGACATCTTCTCCAGAGCTTCGGCGCTCTTGATCAGTATGCCGTGCTGCGCTGCCACGCCTGCCACGTGATGGTTGTGGGCGGGCATGCGCTGGGTGATGGCGTGCACGCTGCACGACTGAGAAGCTTTTCCAGCGGCAGCGACACACCACGACGCGTTCATGCCGCTTGTTAGAGGGCGCCGCCTCTGGCGCGCAGGCAGCAGTGCTGACCACCTCACACTCACCCGTCCCGACCATCAGCGCCGTCGGCGTGGCCAGCCCCAGCGCGCAGGGGCAGGCGATGACAAGCACGGCGATGCCAAACAGCAGCGCGAAGAGGAAGGCGGTGCTGCCCTTGGGGATCCAGTCTGGCGGGAGGGCACCAGCGGCGCCGGCGCCCCACCACGCGGCAAAGGTGAGCAGCGCCGCCAGGATGGCGAGCGGCACGAAGATGGCGCTGATGCGGTCGGCGTAGGCCTGCGCAGGGAGAGGAGTAGGCGCTGCGCCCTGACGGCGAGGCAGCAGGGGAGGCTGCGAGCTCTGCCGACGGAGGAGGGCCGAAGCACAGCCCCGGTGTGGTGTGTGCCAGGCCTGCACAGGGAGAGGCAGCAGGGCTGGGGTGGTCGAAGCTCACTGGTGCAGTGGAGGAGAAGCACCTGTGGAGTGCAGGCAGCGGAGCAGGCAAGCGCAGACTGCGTTCCACCTCCCAGCACTCCACGCCTGCCCCGCTCCCCCATGCTCCGCTGCGGGCGCTGCGTGCCTGGATGGGCGCCTTGCTCAGCTGTGCGCCCTCCACGAGCTCCACGATCTGCAGCGCGGGGGCGAGCGTGCAAGCGGCACGTTTATCAACATATCACTATGAGTACGGGGGCGCAGGGGAGGAGCGCTCAGCGGCGCACCGTGCACACGTGGCATTACTGTGTAATGGTGAAGGGGGAGGAGGCAGGAGGGCGACGGCGAGGACCGACGCACCCGAATGCGTCAGTCCTGGCTTGGCACACTTGTTGACAGGCACATGCCAGGCAAGCAGCCGGATGCGCAGCCAGGCGCTCCCCTCCCCCCCCCCCCCCCCCCCCCTGTGAGGCATCCACCTGCGACAGAGTTGTGTCTCGCCCTACTCGCCGTGCCTCGATCAGCAGCACTCCTGCAGAAGCAAGAGGGAGGATAATGCGTGTGCATGAGCTCAAGTAACTCAACTGACATGAGGATGGCTCTCGGAATGGTGGAGGGCAGGACCCTCTGCCACGTGGCCGTGCAGCTGCCACGTACCCGCGCCATTGACTGTGCCGCTGATGACTTCGTCCCCGGGATGCTTTGCCACGGGGGCAGACTCGCCTGCAGGTGCGGTGGAGGGGGCACGCGTGGGGATCGCAGCAGGAATGGGAGGGGCAGGCCAGGATGCAAGCGTGCTGCTGCAGCACCTCTCTGCCAACCCCAACAATGCCTGCGTCTGCGAAACCAGCCATATGTTTTGATTCAAGCAGGCACCCTGCAGCAACCCGTAACCAGCGTCTCATCCATGCCTTGCGGTCCCTGCAGCAAGACTCCCATCAACGCGTAGCCGCTTCCCTACAGCACCGACTCCTATCTCCCGCCACCTTTCCCTCCCTACAGCACCGACTCCTATCTCCCGCCACCTTCCCCACTAATCAGTCAGTCGAAGCACCCACCAGTGATGAGTGCCTCATCGACGTGGGACCGACCCTCCAGGACCACTCCATCCACGGGCAGGCGAGCCCCGGGCAGCACGCGCAGCCGGTCGCCGCGCTGCAGGAGCGCCGCGGGCACCTCCTCTGTTTCGGTGACGTGGCCCTGGCGGGGACGCAGGAGGAGCAGCAGGAGGAAGCGTGGCTGCCTGGGGCAGACTGGCGGGACGGGGGGGGCCTCAGGCTGCCCACCGAGTGCCCCGCAGCCGCCGCCACGACGACATGCTGCCTGCGGTGCAGCCACCCACCGCCTGCTGCCAACACACCGACCTGCTCGTCCGTGTGGCAGAGGATGGCGGTGGCAGGCGCCAGGCGCAGCAGCGCTCCAATGGCGCTGGAGGTGCGCCCCTTTGCGGCAGCTTCCAGATACTTGCCTGCACGGTGATTGCAATGGGAACTGAGAAAGCAGGGTGGCATTGACGGGAGGGTGCAGAAGCCAGTGATGCATTGGGCATGCGTAGCCGGGTGGCACGTGTGCTGAGCTGCATGCACCTGGTGCGACGTCAACGCGACGCCCCACCCACCCACCCAGGCACACAAAGGTGATGAGCAACGCGCTGGTCTCAAAGAACAGGCCTGCGCATGTGGCAACGGGGCGAGGGTCGCCAATCAAGGAGGAGCGGCATGCATGCTGCAGAGGGGATGCGCTGGCAGGAGTGGCCAGCCGGCCGGGCGTGCACAGCGTGCCACATGTCCAGGCACCCCCCTCACCCACTGGTCACCCCCCTGTCTGAAGGCACTTCAGCAAGCACTCACCATGCGACTCGTACTCCATTTGCACTCGGCTGTACACGATCGAAATGATTGAGTAGATGTACGCTGCGAGGGGGGAGGAGGCACTGAGTGATGAGTGTGGAAGCAGAGGCAGGGCGGCAGCAGTGGCCGTTGCTGGCCTGCAGAGGGCGGACGGTCTGTCCAAGTTTGTGCCGCGGCAGCGGAGCACTTTTCCTGCCAGCTGCCTGCCTCCTTGCCGCAGGCGCTGCCCCCCTCCTTGCCTGCATTGGTGCCCACCGACACGAGGACATCCATGTTGGCACGGCCGCGTCGCAGCGCTCGCCAAGCGCCTCGATGGAACGTCCAACCAACGACAAACTGGAGGGGGGGGGGGGGGGTATGGCGTAAGCGTGGGGTTGTCGGGAGTACAGGGAGGCTGGTGTGCTGGGAGCCGAGGGCACCGCGCAGCAGGCGCAGTGTTTGTCATGCTGCCATGCACCCTCTGTTTGGCTGCTGGCAGGGAACAGATGCAGCCACCCTCCTACCTGTACGGGGGTGGCCAGCACGAAGGCCACCAGCTCCCCCAGCATGAAGCCCCCGACCTTGAGCTCAATCAGGTTCTTGGGGCCGGGGATGTACATCAGTACCATGGACAGCAAAAACAGCGGCACCTGCAGCAGTGAGGCAGGCGGGGCGGCATGACCGGCGGTCCCGTGCTGCCGGCAGGTAAAGGCGCACGTGGTGGTGCACGCAGCCGGTTCACGGAGCCCGCTGGCAGCACGGGGCACACGGGGCACGCAGAAGGTTCGATGGAAGAGCTTGCCGGGCACGGCGGCATGGCCCTTAGCAAACCCGCTGCCGCCCCGCCCATTCACGCTGAACACGAGGCTGAGCAGGAACTTGCGACGCCAGAACTGCAGACAAGGGTTGCGAGGGGGGCAAGACAGTGGATCCCAGACTCGAGATGGAGATGTGAAGAGCAGGAAGCAAGCAGGTACAGCGACCTCACCTTGCGACTGCAGCACCGCCAACACCGCCGCCCTGCTTCCCCTTGTCGCGCACCGCCCGTTCTGCCAACAACTCCCTCGGGGGCGAGCCCTCCCAACCCAGCGTCAACCGCCGCGCACCCTCTGCTGCGCCGCCAGCCGCCTGCGCCATTCACCTGCTTTTCCTTCTCCCGCAGAGCGGTCCCATCCACCTGTCCCTCGCTGGCAGGCTCGGCAGCAAAGCCGGCGTCGGTGATGGCGCGCAGCAGGGTGCGGGGGCCCACGCGCCGCGGATCATACTTCACCTGCCGGGAGGGCACAGGGGGACATGTAAAGAGCGGCAACGACACGGGGAGGACCCTCTGTCGGCTATGCAAGCCTTCCGGCGTGCGCAGGCAGGCCTTCCGCACTCCAAGCTGACCTGGCGCCGGCGCACGCAGGCATTCGTCCACACTACTTGCAAGCATTCCCGGCACAGGCATCCCTCCCCCCCCTGGCAGCTCCCCAGTGCTGGCGGATGATTCAAAGCAGCCCCCCCCCCCCCCCCCCCCCCCGTCATTTCCCTGCACGTCATTTCCCTGCACGCCGCACCTCCGCCCTGCCCGTCAGCAGCGACACGCTGGCCTGCAGCACCCCCTGCGTGCCCTGCAGCGCAGCCTCCACGGCTGAGGAGCACGAGGCGCAAGCCATGCCCGTGACCTGCAGGCGGGTGCACGGAAAGCGAGGGATACACACTGTACTTCGGCATGCCGCATTGGCATGTGTCGGAGGAAACAGAGCAGAGCAGAGCAGGGTCGAAGATGAGGGCTCGAGTCCCCCGTGCCCAGTCGTGTCCAACCCACCCACCTGGAGGTGCAGCGCGGCGGGCCCATCCTCGCCGACGCCGCCGGCGCCGCCGCTGCTGTCCAGCAGGGAGCAGGCAAAGCCAGCCTCCTCAACCGCCTGCCGCAGCTGGGCCTGCCGCATAATATGGGAGCCGCGTTGGGGGGGTCGGTCGTTGGGAAGGCGCAGAGACACTTGGATGCTCAGAGTGCCGGTGACCTACGCCGGTCGCACGCTGCTCATCCAACGGAAGAAGCACAACGCAGGGTATTGCACCAGGACCTGAACACATGTCCTCCCCAAACCCCCGTCTTCCGTCTCACCTCGTCAGTCGCCCCTTCGTCATACTCCACGCGCGCCTCCGCCTGCATCAATGACACAGCCGCCGCTCGCACGCCCGGCATGCCTGCCAGGGCTCCCTCCACCGCGGCAGAGCAGGAGGCGCAGCTCATGCCCTCCACACGAAATCTGCTTGAGAGGGGACGTTAGGGATGCGGCGACGGGGACGAGGTGAGCCAGCTGCCAGCGGCGCCGGCGTCGGCGCCCACTCACGCCCCTCGCCGTCCACCTGCATGCAGCAAGCAGCTTACCTGGCGTGTGATGGCCTTGGAGGAGGCGCTTCGACCTCCATTTGGGCGCGAACGGCGAGGGAGCAGTCGCGAGAATTCGCGAAAGTCGGTGGGCGGTCGCCGTGAGTCTTGCCACAGCGTAGATTGATGAAATAAATCACGAATTTTAAATTGGCGTCGCGCTCCGACACGGGCTGGCGCCGCCGCCAGCCACGCGCATTGCCCGCACAGCACATGGGCGCCATGTCGCTTCACGCTCCTGAGCACCTCGCTTCACGCTTGACACTCTCTCATCAAGCCTGCCCCTCTCACAGGTAGCACTGCTGCGCATCATGTCAACATAGTGTTACAAGGATGCAGCCGTGCACAGGCCTGCGCTGCACAGCAGCCCTCGGCCTCCCCGGCCGTGTGCCGCGTCAGCGTCGCCCACTCGGGGTGCCGTAAGGCACGCGGCCGCACAGGCCGCGCTGCTGCAGCTAATCCTGCGCTACTGCTGCAGCTATTGCCGCACGCTCTGCCAGCATGCGCTGCTGCTCCACCACCGCGCGTTGGTGCAGGTCTTTCGCTTTAAGGCGCTCATCGCGGCTGAAGAAAGGATAAAGGATGTAAAAGGGGGGCAGCTCGGCTGTTTGTCGCCCCGAGCTTTAGCTGCACGGCAGTCCCGCCAGCATGACGCTCGGAGAGATACGTAGCAGGGCAATGCAGCTTCGAGAGCCCCCCCTGCTTACGTCTCGTCCAGCGAATACAGCACACGGTCCAGCGACTTGAGCAGCACTGCCGACATGACGGCGCCGGTGCCGAAGGTCTGTTACAGGGAGGGGGGAGGGGAGGGAGGGAGGGAGCTAGGCGAGAGGGCGCTGCGGCACGGACTGCAGCGGCAGCGGCACAGTGCAACGGCAGCGGCGGCATGGGCGGCGGCCAGGGAGAGCGGCGCAAGCTGCGGCACAAAAAAATGCCAGCTCACAATAAACTGCGCGACGGCGCCCTGCATAACAGGGGGCGAGGAGGCAGGAGCAGGCAAGTGGTGAGAAGCGCAGCAAGTTGCGGACGCGGTGGCGGCAGGCGGCGGCGGCGGCACCGCTTCAACAATTGCTGCGCTGGCTGGCTGCGCCCGCATGCCCGCTGTAGCTTTGCCGATCACGCCGCAGTTGGTCAAGGGGTGCAGAGCTCGTTCAGGGCCACGCAGGGCTTGGGGTGAGGGCCGGACGCGGGCTGGAGGCAACAAACGGGCAGTTCTCGCTACGCCCAACCCTCACCATGTTGTCAGGCTGCTGTCCTTCCGTTGCCCGGTGCTGAGAGCAGAGCACAGAGCAAGACCTGTCAGCGGCCTACGCCAGGTCGCTCGCTTGAGCTGGTACGGTGCCGAGGGCGTCGTGGGGCTGAATGGTCCAGAGAGGCGCAGTGAAGCAGCGAGCGTGCGAGGCGTGCGTGCTGCGCTTGGCCTCTCCCCCCTCCAAAGCGCGTTCTTCCGCCTAAACCACCATCCTCACGACATTGCGGCACCCGCGAATTCGTTTCCAGCTCCTCGCAAAGCCCACTGGCCCTTTGCGCCCGCCCGTTTTGACCAGCTGCACCTCCTCACCAAGCCAAAAGTCCCCACCGCCGCCATGGCGGGCTGGCGTGACGCGGTGCGCCGGCTGGAGCAGGAGCGGGCGCGCCAGCACTGGGTGGGCGAAGTGCGAGCTGCCGTGGAGGAGCACCACACTCTGCGCAGCCGCCACGAGTGGGAGACGGCCAGCACTGCCCGCGCCCACGCAGCCGCTGCTGCCCGCAAGCAGGCGGAGCGCGCCGCAGCAGCAGAGGCCCAGGCTGCAGCGGCTCGCGACGCCGAACGAGCCGAGCGCCGTGCCGCAGAGGCGCGCGCCGAAGCCGCTGCGGCCGCGGCAGTCGTCACCCCGGCGCAGCGCCGCGCCGAGCTGGCGGTCCAGGCGCGTGAGCTGGCGGCACGGCGCGAGGCAGAGCGCGCGGCGATTGTCCAGCAAAAGCTAGAGCAGCAGTTTGCTGCTTCCTGCGACCTGCTGCGCACGCGCCAGTCGCAGCAGCGCACCGCGCTGGCAGCGTCAGAGTGGGGCGCGCAGCAGGCGGCGCGGCAGGCGCAGCGCGTGGCCGAGCGCCAGGCGGACGGCGTGGCACAGCAGCAGTTTGAGGCCCACGTGGGCAAGCTGGAGGAGCGCTACCAGCAGGTGGGCGCAATGGGGAGGTGGTGAACGAACTGCGCCACGCTGGGTGCCCGCCCGCCTCCTCCGTCTCCCTTTTGGTGATTATGCTGCTCTTTACAGTGTGCAGGCAGCCCGCAGGATAGCCAGCCAGACAGCCCAGCGCCCAAATTAACCACTCACTCCACCACCTCCGCGTCCCCTGCACCCACCTCCTCCCCTGCACCCACCTGATCCCCTGCGCGCAGGACGTGCGCCACCGCAAGGCGCAGCAGGCGGCGCTGACGGGCCTGCTGGAGCGCCAGCTGGACCAAAAGGACCTGGTGGCGGCAGAGGCGGCAGAGGCGGAGCGCCGCGAGGCAGAGCAGATCAAGGCGCGGTGGGCGGCGGAGGAGGCAGCCGCGGCGAGGGCGGCGGCGGCGGCGGCGGCGCGCAAGAAGGAGCAGACCGCGGCCACGCTGGATTTCAACAGGTGGGGACCGGTGGGGGAGGGGTGCAGGTCGGTCTTCTGCAGGGGCGGGAGGTGGTGGAGCTTTGAGCCTGGCTGCTGCGAGCTGCCGCCACCTGCTGAAGAGGGCAGCCTGCCAAGCCTCCTCCCCCTGCCTCCATCCATCTACTACGTCAACCCACTGCGAACGCAGGCAACGCCTGGGCGCAGCTGCCGCAGCGGCGGCGCAGGAGCGCGCGGCCGAGGAGGCGCTGGTGCAGGCGGGGATGCGCGCGGCGGCGGCCGCCGAGGCGGCGGAGCGTGCGGCCAAGGAGGGCCGGCGCGCAGCGGCGGTCGCCTACCGCGCAGAGGTGGCGGCACAGATGGAGAAGGAGCAGGCGGACACCGCAGCACGCGACGCCGACCTGCAGCGCGTGATGGCACAGCGGCAGGCGGCGCGGGACGCGGAGCAGGCGGCGCGCGACGCGGCACGTGCTCGTCTCATGGGCGAGGTGGCCGCCACGCGCGAGCAGCAGGTGGCTGCCAAGCAAGCTGCCCGCGTCGCCGAGCAGCAGGCGTCGGTGGCGCAGCGCGTGCGCGCCGAGGCGGAGGCCGGCGTGGCGGCCAAGGAGGCAGAGGAGCGGCGGCGGCGCGAGGCGCAGCAGGAGGCGCAGCTCAAGCTGGAGCTGCAGGTGGGTGCTGGGTGGGGGATGGCGAGTCTATGGAGGGGGTGAGGGGAGGGGAGGAGAAGGAACACATGCATGAGGGCAGACACCGTGCATGCGCTGCACGCCCTTGCGACTTCATCAGCACTTCAATGCCTGCCCCTCCTCTCTTCCACCTCCCTCCAACCTGCAGGCCCAGATGGCGGCCAAGCAGCTGCGGCGCACGGTGCGAGAGGCCGAGGAGCACGCGGCGCAGGAGGCCGAGCGGCGGCGCGCAGAGGAGGAGGTGCGCCGCGTGCAGGCGGTGCTGTCGCAGGGGGCACCCAGGCAGTGGCACGGCTTGCGCAAGCACGAGTGGTGACGCGTCACCATGGCTATCTGGCAGCAAGCGGCCGCTCTTGGGGGAGGCGAGGGATGGGCTCCAAAGCAGCAGCGGTTTGTTGCCTTGCCTGTGAATGTAGTACCGCTTGCGATTCCTGCGAAATTTCCTGCTTGCTCTCTGCTCTGCGTTTGCTAGATGTTGCGGTGTGACAAAATAGGCTTTGAAAAAAGGCTTTGGAGGGGGGGTACCAGAAGTGCAGGCTGTTGCCGACAGGGCGAGGTAGAAAACCGAGGAGAGCTGAGCAAGCTGACAAGAGCAAGCAGGGAGGGGTGCCAGAGGGGAACATGTGTGGTGTGAAGGGAAGAAGCACAACGCGGCGCGCCTGCTGTGCCCCCGTCGGCACGCCGCAGCAGGGGGGCACAACAGCCATGCCGCTCCAGTTCGCGCAGCGCGCACCGCCAGCTGCACGCCAACCGACGCGCGTCCCTCATCATCATCCGTTGGAGCCGATGCCAAGGTGGAAGCGCGTGGCCCCCCGGTCGTTCATTGCATACTCAAGGCGCAGCGGGCCGATGGGGGTGTCGATGCGCACGCCCGCCCCGTAGCCATACCCGCTGCCTGCGCAGAGGTGATGAGGGGGGGGGGAGGCAGCGGAGGGTTGACAGCGCATTCGGTGGCGCAGGGGCAATGAGCGGCTGGCAGCGCAGCGCGGCGGCGTGCTCCACAGCGTGGGGCGAACCCTCCTTGCCTGCCGGTGCTGTTCGCCTCACACCAGGCGCCCCCGCCTGCACTGCACCGTCCACACCTCCCACGCCCCGGCCGCCTGACACGCCCGGCTTGCCCCCCCGCCCCCGCCGAGTCCCCGTGAATGCTGGCGCAGAGATTTCAGGATGCCTCCTCTCCCTCCTCTCCCTCCTCTCCCTCCCTCTCCGCCTTCTCTCCCACCCCACCCCACCCCACCCCGCCCGCGCAGCCCACCTGGCTTGCCGCGCGACCCCGCAGGGTCTCCAGGGATGCTGGCCCCGCTGTCCAGGTCGCTGCCCCAGTCCCCAAACAGCGTCGCCTCCACCGGGGAGAACAGGGGCACCCGCAGCTCGGCGCTGCCCGCCACGTAGTTGCGCCCGGTGCCCACGCCGCCTGTTGCATTGGTGTTGGGAGGGGCGGGGGGGGAGGGGGCCTCGGGTGATGCTCACACGTTGAGGAATGCGGTGGTGTAAGGCAATACGCAGGGGGTGCGACCCACAGCCCACTGCACCCGGAGGCAGCGCCGCCTGCCCCCCCATCTGCGCACCTTCTCCGTAGCCGCGCACAGAGTTGGTGCCGCCGATTGGGAAGGCCTCGTAGGGGGGCAGGTCCCCGAAGATCATGCCTCCCTTGCCGCGCGCCCACAGCCTGCAGGGGGGGGGGGGACCGGGTATTGGCGGGGGCTTGGCAAGGCGTGTGCAGGCGCCGACGAGGTTGTTGCTGCCGCTACTGCCGCCGTCGCTGCCGCCGCCGCCGCCACCGCTGCTGCTGTTGCTGCCGCCCCGGCCGACCCGCACCCACCGCAGCGGCCCCAGCGGCAGCGTCTTCTCGGCGCGCAGCGTGAAGCGATTAAAGTTGAGGTAGTTGTGCCACACAGGCATGGCCTGCTCCAGGGGAGGTGGGTGGGTGGGTGGGTGGGTGGGTGGTGGTGGTGGTGGTGTGTGTGGGTGGGTGGGTGGGTGGGGGGGGGGGGACACATTGGCAGGGCTGTTCTGTGCTGTCTTGCGTATTGGCCGAGGGCGAGCGGACCAAAGCGGCCTGTGTTTCAGAGCCGCTCCTGCGTCGGACGCCCTCGCCGCCACCCGCCCCCACCGCCCACCTGCTCCATGCTGCCGACGAGCTCGGTGTCCCCGCTGGGCTGCCTGCAGGCGTGGCACCACGCGGCCGGGGGGAGAGGGGGTTTGTGAAGTGGTCGAGGAGGCTGGTGGGCTTCAGGCCTAAGCGCGTGCACAACCAGTGGCTGTGCGCCAGTGGCTGTGCGCCCTCCCCGGTGGAATCCTGTAAGGAAGTTTCGAACGCCCTCCCCGCAGCAGGAGCCGGGACAAGCACAGGAGGAGGGGTGGATGCGCTCACGTGTACGCCAGCCGCATATTCACTAACGCCATGGTGTCGTGCTCCCGCCCGCTGAACGTCAGCGGCGCGTGGTACAGGTCCTCCCCGAGCAGCTGCCCATGCTCGTCCACGCAGTTGGACTGCTGCCAGCTGTGTTGTGAACAGGCGGGGTGTGGAAGCGGCGGGCGAGGCAGGGGGGAGGGGCGTCAGACGGGTGTGGGCGTGGCAGCAGCAGCAGCAGCGCAGCGTCGGGTGCAGCAAGAGCGGCGGCCGCAGCAGAGACGGCGCCGGCGGCGGTTTGCCACCACCACCCTGGTCTGCCCCACCTTGCGCCGACGGTGAACTGCCAGCTGGGGGTGAGGGGGCGGGCGTACTCCACGCTGGCGAGCTTGCGCGACACAAACACGGCGTCGCTCCTGCGGCAGCGCAGCAGGGGGTGGGCAGCGCCGGAGGTGGGCAAGGGAGTAGGAGAAGGGCGTGCCAGCCGAGCCCAGTAAGGCGCGCCCTGGCTGGCAGCAGCAGGCAGGCTGGTGGGCTGGGCTCCCCCCCTCTGCATGGGCTCTTCCCTGCATCCTCCAGCCTCACCCGCCGGGCGCCGCGCTTGCCGACCCCTCCACATCGTCCTGGGCCCGCCCGTGGATGGGAGCCACCGAGCTCTTGTCATTCTGCAGAGGGATGCAGCGGGGGGGGAGGGGAGGGGAGGGATCGAGACATGCCGGCAGGGCATGCGTGGGCATGGGTCAGCAGGGAGATGGGCAGGCACGCCAGCAAACGCGCGCGCGCGCAGCCGCTTCGCCTTCGCCAGCGTGCCTGCCTGCCTGCCTGCCTGTTTGGCGCGCGGACGGAACCCGCCCCGCGCCGTCAGACCCACCTGGACGGTGGTTGTGCGGGAGGTGCGGTGGCGGTCGCCGCGCACCCAAGGGTCTGTGTGCTGCACCCGGAACATGGCGTCGGTCTGCAGGCAGGCAGGCGGGATGCGGCGGGGGATGGAGAGAGCGTCCCAGAGAAAGAAACGGAGCTGACAGGGGGCACAGATGCATCATAAAACAAGGGCCTGCCTGCAAATGTTTAAACCACGGCGTGTGTCGGTGCAGGCAGGCAGTCCCCCGAGAGAGCGGGCGGGTTGATTGGGGGGGAGGCACAGGGATGCTGGGTGGGGCCGCCAGCCATGGCGCCGACGCCCGCCCTCCTGCCAGGGTGCTGCCTCACCCCCGCGACACGCTCAAGGCAGCCAAGCCAGCCACCCCCCCACCCAGCTTCTCCCTCACCCTGCGCCTCCCTCCCTCCCTCCCTCCCTCCCTCACCTGCCCCAGCTTGGCAGACGCCACCAGGCGCTGCCCCAGCCCAAACAGGTTGCGCTGGCTGTAGGCCACCTCCCCCACCACGCCGGGCAGCGCGCCCTCCGTGGCCCCCGCCGCGGAGATGCCGCCGCCGGCGGACAGCCCGCCCGTCTTGCGCTCCTTGATTTCAAGGGTCAGATCGACCTGCGCAGTTGTGAGGGGCGTGCAGGCGCTGGTTCAGTGTGTGAAACTTGATCTTGGGGGTCAGATCAACCTGTAGATTGATAGACAAGGGGAAACCGACGCTGGAGCAGTGTTTAAGCGTTGAAGCCATGTGTCCCCAGCAACAACACACCGTTCCCCTTCACACGCTCCTTGTCCTCCTCGCCAGCGAGGAGGACAAGGCAAGCTGCGGCCGGCCGCCATGCGCCCCGTTCTCCTTCCTCTCAGCATCGGCGCCCCGCACACCCCTCGTGCCCCCTCACCTTGGGCTGGTCGAGCGAGGAGCCCTCGGCGGGCTGCGGGCGCATGCTGACGTCCTCAAACAGGCCCATGCTATAGACTGCGTCGATGTCGCGGCGCCCCTGGTGCAGGCTGAACACCTGCGCACGACGGCACAGCACGGCGTGTCTCAGCAGGGCAGCTCCATAGAGTGGCAGCGATGGCAGACGCGCGGACGTTGGTGCACGACGTGTAAATCTGCAACGAGGGCCAGCCGGCAGGCATCACGCAACCACCAGGCCTGCTGTCTGCAGTGGAGCGGGGGCCGTCCCCCATCCCTGCCCCCCTTGCCTGCCCCGGCTTGGTCGTGAGGTTGCGCAGGATGATGTGGGGCTTGGTGCGGCCCTCATCGCGCGCCTGCAAGCACGAGGGGCGAGGAAGGTCGCGAAGAAAAGGTTTGCACGACGGTGGGGACCGCGGCAGGCATGGAATCAGCCTGCAGCGGGGCGGTGGCAGGCCGGGCTGCAGCAGCACGGCCAGCAGCCCCCAAAGATGCCCCCCCTCCCTGCCCCCACCTCGTTTGTGTTTCTGTCAATGTATCGCAGCAGCACACGGTTCACAACTGCCTCTGCCACCTGTAGGCAGCAGGAGCAGAGGGGTTTGCTAGGGTGGGTATTAAGAGGTTTCAGGCAGGCCTCAGGATTCAAGATTCAGGCTTCAGGCTTCAGGCCGGGGTCTCAGCTGCGCTGTTGGCGCCATGAACCGGCGGCGTGCTCCGCTGGCGGAAATGCGCCGCGCTGCGCCGCGCTGCGCCGGTGCGGGCATGCAGCACCGCCGACACACCGGCTGCACCCCCACCCCAACCAACAGCGGCGGCAGCGGCGACAGCAGCAGGTGGCAGCAGCAGCTCCCAGCTTCCTTGGCGGCGGAGCAGCGGCGGCGGCGGCGTCACAGCGGCCCCACGCCCGCCCGCACCTTGATTTCTGCCACAGAGCTGGAGGTGTCCACATCCACGACCTGCCCCAGCACGCCCTTCTCCTCGTACCAACGGTTGAGCTTGCCCACCGCCTGAGGGGGGGCAGGCAGGGAGGAGCGCAGGGAGGTGGGAGCAGGGAGGTGGGAGGGGGGGTTGCTGCGGCGCGACGATGCATGCAGGGCATGCAGGCGAGCCGCGCAGGACCTCGCCTTCTGCTGCAACTGAGGGCAGGGCATTTTTTTCATGTAACCTCCCACATTCGCCCACCTGAACCATGCTGTTGAAGTTGAGGGTGCGGCCATGCAGCCCACTGAACGCCTCCTCAATCACAGCCTGTACAGGAGGGAGGAGAAGGGTGATGCACGGGGCACGCAGGCGCGGGTCGGTCGATCGCCTGCCAGGTACCACAGCAGATGCCCCGCGGATGCATCCGCTCGCCCGGCCTGACCCTCGCCCGCCCTGCCCCCCCTGGCTGCCCCGGCGCGTCGCCCAGCCGTATCACCCCGCCAAGCCACCCGGCCGGCCCACCTGCGGCAGCGCGTTGGCGCCAGTCACGGTGAAGCCCCGAAGCTCTGGGTTAGGGGCAACCTGCAGGCAGGGCGACGGAGATGAAGAGCAGGGCTGAGGTGCTGCAAGGGGCCGTGGTGAGGCCACCTGCTGCCCTGCCCACCCACCTCCAGGGCGAGCACGACGCTTCACCCACGTCTTTTACTGCTTGCGCTGCCTTACAGCCACAAGCCACACCGCCACACCTGCGACCTCTTCTGCAGCCCGCCCCCGCCCCCCCCCCCGCACACACCCACACACCCACCTCCAGCGTGAGCTTGATGCCGTCGCGCGTCTCCTCGGCGCGCGGCTTGCATGAGGAGAAGTAGCCGGTGTCAAACACGCGGTGCATGTCGTCCATGATCTGGGCGGGTGGACAATATAGTGTAATGCACTGTCAACAACGTAATTTGTGCTTTCCACACTTGCAGGTGCAGGACAGCGAGCCAAGGCGCGGCGCGGCGCCGCCATGCGGTGTGAGCCCAGTCGCACGATGCCCCGCCCCCCGCCCCGCCCCAGCTTGCCTCTTTGAGGGAGTAGGCAAAGTTTGCTCGTGCGTTGAGCGCCTGCAGCGCCATGTCCTTCAGCTCGCCATCCACACCCACCACATCAATCTGGGCACGCACACGGGGGGCAGACAGGATTGAGTGGGCATCACCGAGCATGGGTTGAGCTCGTGCATGCGCCGCCTGTGCATCTGCTGCCCGTGCTTCAGGCACCGCCGGGCAGCGATGCTCTTCATCGCCTGTTCCCCTAGCGGCACGCACCTCGCTGATCAGGAACCGCTCGTTGTCGGCTGCATCCACCAGCAGATTTGGGCCGCCGTCGCCGCCGCTGCTGCCGCCCGCGTCGCCGCCGCCGCGGGCCGCGCTGGCCAGCCGCCGCTTGTCTGGCAGATACGCCTTCTGCGGCTGGTCCAGAGTAGACCCCGACACCGATGCCAGCAGCAGCTGGCGTCGACCTGCCGCCTGCTGCGCCTGCCACTGCTGCAGCTCGAGCAGCGGAGCGGCGGCGGTCGTCACCGCCGCCGCCACCACGGCCCCCAGCTGCCCGGCTGTCGCCGCCGCCTGCTGCGCTATCCGATGGCACTGTACCACGAGGCCGGGCTCTTGCCGGGTGAGTGGCGCCTGCCGAGCGACATCGCCGCTGTCCCCCTGTTGCCGCTGCTTGCCAGCCTCGCGCCTGGCGCGGCGCACGGCGGAGAACATGCCGGTGAAACAGCAGCACGAGAGGGCACACGATGAGGACTACCGCGCAGCGAGCCGACTCCCACGTTTGGAGCGCCGAGATGAGCAGGGCTGTTGCCTCGGGCCTGCTGTCACTGGTTTATTGCGCTCGGTTACACTGTAGATCGCTGCTCAGATGAGAAACATGCCTTGTCGACGCCTCGCAGGCAAGAGAAGCAGTTGCCGCCGCCAGCCGACGGTCAGGCAGCTGGCCGGCGTTGCCCGCGTGTGGCAGCCACTACTCGCCCAGCCACTTCTTGAGGGCAAAGAGGTCGTGCCGAGAGTAGCCGTAGCTGTGCAGATCATCCAGCGTGATGTGGCGGCCCGCAGCCTCCGCCTGCTCAAACAGCACCGCCAGCGCCTCCAGGCGCCGCTTGCCCGGCGACCCCTGGCGGCCACCTGCCGAGGCCGCCGACTCGCCGCTGCCCTCCTCGCCCAGGCGTTGGCCAAAGGAGATGGAGGCATCCGATCCGGTTCCAGAGCCAGAGCCGGAAGCCGAGCTGGTACGCTGCTGCTGCTCCACCGCCGCTGCTGCCACCGCAGCAGTCAGGCTGACCATGCGCTGCTGCGCGATGGGGCTGGACTTGGTGGGCGTGGCGTCCTGCACACAGGTGCGGCGTGATGGGTAGGGTCGAGGGGCATGCGGACTAACAAGGATGCTCGCACACCATTCAACATGTGCATCGCAGGGCAGGGCCCCTGGTCAACCAACCTTGCCAAAGAGCGCGTTGTGGTGCGGCGTGGGCGCAGCAAGAACGTGAGCAGAGCAAACCGCCGCTGCAGCAGGCAGCTTCTCTGCAGCAACACGCAGAAGGGACACGTGGCAAAGTGATTGAGTGAGCGAGGCAGTGGCAGGCAAGCGTGGAGAGCCCGTGGGACACAGCCACCAAGCCTGCCACCCTCCCTCACTGTCCCGTTCCCCGCCAGAGCGCACCTGCAGACTCCACAGACGCGCGCGAGCCCTCACCATGCAGGCAGTACTCAGCAGTAGAGCCAGCGGTGCGGCTGCTGCTCGGACGGCTGCTGGCGAGCACCTCCTGCACACACGTAGAAGCAGGTGGAGCAGGGGCATGAGCTGAGAGCAGTGGGATGCACGGCAAGTCCAACAATGCAGTGCACCCACTCCCCGCTTGCTCTGCCGGCCAGGTGCTCTTACCTGGCTTGCACCGAGCCGCGGCCGCACGGTGTCTGCGCCGGGGTCACGCGCCGCCGCCGCTGCTGCTGCTGCGCCAGCCAGCAGGTCGGCTGGCAGCGGCGGAACCGAGGGCTTGGTGAAGGGCGCGATCTGGCTGTGGTCTACATGCAGGCCAGCGGCCAGGGACTGCAGCATCTGCAGGGACAAGAGGGGAAAAAGGGGCCACAAAGCAGGCATTCAGTACTGGCAGCAAAGCATGGCTTGCTACAGCACGACACAACACGCTGTCTACCCCCGCTGGTTCGCATTAAGCTCTGCTCATACCTGCATGTATGCATTGCCACCTGCTGCCAGCTGCTCGAAATCAAGGCTGCTGCCAGACTGCGCAGCTGGCACTGCCGGTGCCACCGCTGTGGGCGCTGCCTGTGGCGCTGCTGCAGCTGCCTGCACAGGCCGCTGAGGCGCTGGCCGCTCGACGGTCATGCGAGCGCTGTAGGGGGGAGCGCCCGACTCGCCAGCAGCAAACGAGTTGAAGCGGTTGCCGCCAGGCGTGGCGGCCACAGCAGGCGGCGCCGCCCTGTGCTGCACTGCTGCGGCGCCGCGGTCGCCAGCGGAGGCGGGGCGGCGGGAGGGCGGTCGCGCCACGTTGCCAGGCGAGGAAAACACCGCCGCTTCACGCAGGGAAAGGCCCTGGGCTGCCGCTGCTTTCAGCCAGCGGTTGGGGCTCTTGGCCATCAGCTTCTGCAGCTGGGCCTCCACCTCCTGCAGCTTGGACTGCACAGAGTGGCAGACACCAGCAGGCAGGTCGGCAGAGTGCAAGGGGGGTGGACGGTGTGCGGGCATAGCGACATGGCCAGCTCTTAAACAACAACTCCCCACCGCGCTTGCCTGTGTGGCTGCAGCACGGACAGCGGCGGCGTGTGTGAGCCGCGTCCCCAACAGCCCAGGGCTGCTCGGTGCGCTGCCGGGGTTGGCGCGGCTGGCAGGGCGTGTCACAGCACCATGCTGTGGTGACACTGGCGCGCTGACTGACCCCTGCCATGGCTGTTTGGCGGAAGGCTGGCGGGCTGCCGCTGCTGCTGCGGCGGCTGGACCACCCAGCTTGGTCGAGGCCGGCGTGGGTGTGTGGCCACCGAAAGCAGGCGCAGCGGGGGTGGCAGCGCGCGGCGCAGCGCCAAATGCAGGGGCTGGCCGCCCCGCAGGCGACATCCGCTGGTGCAGCGCTTGGCTTCGGTAGGAAGGCTTGCTCAGGTCGCGGCGCGGCTGCTTGGGCGTGAACACAGGCGTGTCGTCTGCAGCCCAGGATTGGGAGGGAGTAGGCAGAGTTGGGCAGGAGGTGCGCGGGCAGGAGGGACTGGCTTGCTGACAGGCCAAAGGAGAGCAACATGCAAGGTTTGCTGCAGGCGGCGAGCATAGCTGTGTCCACAGGCGGGCAGCTCACCTGAGGGTGCACGCGACACGCCAAGCGCCTCCCTGCCACGCTTGGAGCCTGTGCTTGGCTGGCGAGGCCTGCCGGCACCTGCCGCCTGCTTGGGGCGCAGGGGCGCCTGCCCACGCTGCTCCTGCGGCAGCGGCTCACCCGCCGGTGCCACCGACAGCTGCGAAGCTCCAGCTGCCGGCGCCGCGAGCAGCTCAGCAAGCGAGACGCGGGAGCTGCCTGGGGCGGTTGCGAAGCCTGACAGGCGACGCGCCTCCTTTGCGGGCAGGTGGGCGGGCACGGGCTGCTGCACGGGCTGGCGGCCCTGGGCTGTGCTGCTCGCGCCCTGCTGCTGCTGTCCAGGCAGCGCCTGCGGTGGCTGCTGCTGCTGCAGCTGGCGCACCACGCCCGCCTCCTTGGAGCGCAGCACAGCCATGAGGTCCCGCTTGGCCAGCGGGCTGGGCGCGTGCTGCTCCGCGCATGCGCAGCCGGTCGGCGTGTCGGCTGCGCTGGCCGGTCGAGTGGGCAGCACAGGGGAGGCCATGTTGGCCTGCGCCTCCTCCTCCTGCAGCCCAAGCAGGTCGGCAAACTGCGGGTGCTGCGCCTGCCCCTGCTGCATGGGGCCGCCCGCCAGGCTGGCACGCATCGTCTCTCGCAGCTCAGGGTCGCCAAGTGCCAGCTCAGCCATGCTCTGCCGCAGCGGATCCATGCCATACAGATGGACAGGGCGGCCGGGGCTAGCACCCTGCAAAAGAGCAGGAGAGAGCGGGAAGTGGGGCGACGTCACTGAAGCTGGCGCAGCAGCGAAAGCCAGCACACATGGCACCTGCACCTGTGCTGGCCGACATGACCCCCCCTCCGCAGCACACACCTGTGAGCTGGGCGTGCGCCGGCCGCCAGGCGTGCGCAGCGAAGGCGCCGGCGACCGCGAGCTGGGTGGTGGCACAAAGCAGCCAAACAGTGCGAAGAAGCGCCGCACACCGCTGGTGTGATGGCGCTGCTTGGGGAACGCAATGCCGCTGCAGGGAAGGGAAGGGCACAGTGGACGATTGAGAAGGAGCAGAAGGTAGGTGATGCAGGGCAGGTGCGCAGAACACAGCTGGTCGCAATTGGTAGAGCCACGCATGCGCCTGCCTGGACTACCCCATCCTGCGAGCCCGCCCATCCCGCACCTGCCAGGGTCGTCCATCTCACAATACATTGAGCGTTGGCGCCGGCTCATGAACATCGGGCTTTTGATGCTCTGCGCGCATCGGGCAGAGGGTTACGCTAGCAAGGTGGATGGTGACAGCAAGTCGCAGACATCCTACTGGCCGCCACCCCCACGCCTGTTGGTCTCCGCCTCCCTCTACTCCAAGCTAACGACCGCCCCTGCACACACCTGCTCCACCAGTACGCTCGAGGTGCTCATCGCCGTCTTTAGCGCTGGCGGCGCCAGCGCAGGCGCCGGCAGGTCGCCGAAAGGGCTGATGCTGACAACTGGCGTCGGTGCCTCCTGGGCTGCTGCTGCGCCTCGCGCACCGCTGCTGCCTGCCGTGCTGGCAGGGCGCAGCTGGAGGCGTGCGGCGCCGCCGATGCTGAAGGAGGGCATGCTCTGCGCGGAGGTAGCTGGCGGTGCCCGCTGCTGCTGCTGCTGCCGTGGGTGCTGTGGCGTCGGTGGCAGGCTCTGCTGCTCTGCCTGCTGCAGCGGCATCTGCTGCGCCTGCTGCTCCGCCGCATCCTCATGTGCAGCGCTGCTGCACACCTCAGGCGTGGCTCCCAGCATGTCGGCGATGCTTCTAGCGATCTTTGCGTTGATGTCGCGGCCCACGCTGGTTGCGCTGAACCCTGGCGTGCCCTGTGGCGTGCCCTGGCTGGAGCCCGTCTGCTGCTGCTGCTGCTGCTTGGCCGCGAGCGCACGCACCGCCTGCAGCTGCGCTTTGCCAGGTGAGCAGGCACCGCCGGCAGGGCCGTACTGCTGCGGCGGCGGGCTGGGCGGGCGGAAAGCGGGGATGCCGGCTGGCGCGGCTGCATGCTGCTGCTCGGGCATCGGCATGCTGCTGCGAGATTTTGAGGCAGGAGAAACTCCAATCGGCTGAGGCGCAGAGGCTCCCCCTTTGCTCGGCGAGATGCGCGCCAGCAGCTTGGACACGGTGGACTGGCGGCGCGCAGGTGGGTGCTGCTGCGACGCAGGCTGCGACACATGCTGCGGGCTGCGGGGTGCAGCCGCGGCCGCTGCAGCATGCTCAGACTTGCCGCGGTAGTACTCCCTGCATTTGGTTGGAGGGCGAGGCAGATGGGGGTGAGCGTCGGAAGGCAGGAGGCGTCGGCGCCGCCGCCGACGGCAGCCACCGCAGCGGGGCGGTTAAGGGGCCTACGGCTCTGCCCTGACGACCTTGCGCCTAGTTCTCACCTGAGCGGCACGCCCGACGGCGCGCGGGAGTGCGCAGGGCCGTCTGGCGGCTCCATTCTAAAAACGTGCTCCAGAGGGGCCCAAAGCTATCGCGGCGCCGCCATGGTGTGGCTCGGTGCAACGGTCTGAACGTGGCAAAGGCGCGGTGGGGGTAGGGGGTGCTCGGCAGGGAGCAGCTCGGCGCAGCTAGCGACGTCTGAGCACTGCCGGCCTGCAGAGGCAGCGCGACCAGAAAGCGCGAATACGACGCAGCATGGAGTGCGAGGCGCAGGACCCCATGGTGCTCTGGCTGTCGCGCGCCGACGCTGCGCTGCGACTCCGAGCCGCGGTCGCCGACGGCCAGGACTGCACCACGAGCTTGGCATGTCCTTACTTAGTATGATCACGTATGGTGACAGTTTGTCTGCAATTATGTGACAAAACACGCCCTTCTTCCGAGCACTGTCGCTGATTGCACAGCCGTGACACACCGCCGCCTCCGCCGCCACCTCCGCCGCCCACTGTCGCAGAACAGCCTTCAGCGGCGGCCGTTTCAAGGCGATTGATACTTCAAAAAGCTTGTTTTGTATATAATGTTGTATAGAAGGATAAGACATGTGTGCAGCCCTTATGCATGAGCAGAAGCAACAAGTCAGGCACGTCCAGGCCAAGCTCACGCGTCGCTGCCGCCGTGGCCCGCCTCCGCCTGCCGTGCTGCTCTCCCGCCTGGCAAGGAGCTCAGACGGCTGGCTTATTTTGGCGTGTGCGAACTACAACAACACCAGCCGGTGCAGTGAAAGACGGAGCGCGAGTGCGTTAGTCCCCCTCTCCCCTCCTGCCACTGCCTGTCGCCTGCGGCCTGCTGCCGCCTGCGCCACCGGTGCGTCCAGAGGTGTGGCATGAACCCTGAAGCAAAATGAGCTCAAGAAAATGCGGTTCTAGGCCCCGCGGCACGAATTGAGGGCGAACGCGGGCCGGGTCTACCTGGCGTGCATGGACGAGCAAAGGGCCCGCCCGCGCCTGCGGAGCCCTCTATCGGACCAGCAACCATGGGCAAGTGCGGCAAGGGTGAGTGCTCGGCCCCCGCCTCGCCCCAGAGGCTGAGGCGAGGCGCGCCGCCCGTGGCACGCCCGGGCCGACGAGCGGCAGGGGCCTGCTGGGCGCCTGGAGCGCGAATGCAGGCAGCGAGGAGCCCACTGCAGCAGCGGGCGGACGGCATGCGCGCCGCCCAGCACCCGCCATGCCTGCCGCGCTCGCTCTGGCGCCTCATCGCCCGCTGCACTGCACCCCTGTTGCAGGTACTGGGAGCTTCGGCCTCCGCCACACCAAGTCGCACACCCTGTGCCGGCGGTGCGGCCGTCGCTCCTTCCACGTCCAGAAGAGCACCTGCGGCTCTTGCGGCTACCCCGCCGCCAAGATCCGGAAGTGTGAGTGACGGTGGCGCGAGCGGGAGCGGGGCATCGTGCCTGCCACTGGCGGCAACAGCTGCGGCGCCCTCGCACTGCCTGGCTGCGTAGTCGAGCAGTCCTCAGGAAGCAGCACATGGAACAGCAGGGCAAGGAGCCCCAGCAGGCGGGGTGGGCAGCATGGGGCCGACTGGAGGAGAGCAGGCGGCAGGCGGGGCGGCACTTGCGGAGCAGCGTGCAGCCAGTGGAACTGAGCAGCAGCACCTGGCACGTTCCTGTGCTGCCCGTGCGCGAAGCATGGCGACAGCAACAGCATGCCTGCTGGCAGCAGCCGTGCACGTCCGCCGGCCGGCAGACAGCCGCTGCTGCAGCAACGCGGGCTGGGCTGACGTGGGGGTTTACGCTGCCCCTCCTGGTTTGTTGCAGACAACTGGAGCGTGAAGGCGATCGGCCGCAAGACCACCGGTACCGGCCGCATGCGCCACCTCAAGCTGGTGCAGCGCCGCTTCAAGAACGGCTTCCGTGAGGGTGAGCCGAGTTTGGGGGGGAACGAGTGGGACGGCCGGCAGGGGGGGAGGGAGCTGCGGGGGGAGGTAGCGGCGGGGCCAGCAGCAGCAGGGTGGCAGCAAACGCAGCAGCAGCAGTGGAAGCAGTGGCAGCAGAAGGAGAGGCAGTGGCGATGGAGGTAGCCGTCGCTAGAGCTGGCGTTGGACGCGGCAGCATGACAGCAGCGCGATAGCGGCGCGTGGAACGCGCAGCAGGAGGGAGCGGTGCTGCAGGCTCGCATGCGCCGCATGCGAGCGGCGCATGCGCAGCGGAGCGCGCTCTCCGGCCGGCATGTTCGCGACATAACAGGGGCGCACGCCGCATGGGGCAGCCTGCGGCAGCGCACGCGAGCGCGAGCGTGGCTGGAGCGCATCAATCATTTGGAGGGCCCGTCGGCGATGCGCACCCCAGGTCGCGTTCCTGGCGGCGCACTCCCTGCAGCGTAGCAGTGGAGCCTTGGCTTCTGTCGGCATTAGAATAGCTTGCAGAAGCAGGCGGCAGGCGGCGAGTAGGCAGCCGTGGGCGGCAAGACGGCGGCAGCGCACAGCCACCAGTGGCGGCGTCGCGGGCGTGCCCAGCAGCAGTCGGGCGTGAGTTCACGTCGTTACGACAGTGCTAGCCACCTGCCGAGGCTGCCAACTGCCAAACTCACGTGCCTGCATGCCCCACCTCCTCCTGCCCGCAGGCACCGCTGCCAAGAAGGCGTAAGGTGCTGGATGTTGGCCGGCGTGGCGTGGCTGCGGGCGACCGTCAGCCGCCGCTGCCCGGTGCGACACTCATGATGTAACACTGCGCCTCCCGAAAGCGAGCACGTGGCAGATTTGGGTCTAAAACAGAGTCGAGCAAGCATGCAGCGGGGCGGGAGCAGCTGTTTTAACGGGGGACGTGGTGAGGGAGTGTGCAGCGGTGTGGGCCGTGAGCAGTGCGGCGCAGGTGCCATTGTTGCTGTGTGTAGCACCTGTGGCGGTAGCGCAGCACCGGGGTATTGTTCACCACTCAAAGGATTTGGAAGAAGGGGGTGGCTCTGTGTCGAACGGCAGGCACGTACTGTGCACAACCGCGATGCACCTGGCCTGCTTGTTCCCGCCCACCCCATAATCCCCCGATATCCGCCGTCTACTGCCTGGATCTCGGTGACCATGCGGAGAGAGCGTACAGTGCTCGCGGGGCTCCTGTTGCTCTTGGCGACACCTGCATTCGCGGAGTAAGCGCCGACGGGGGCTGGGCAGCAGTAGTATTTGGCACGATCTGTTAGCCGCACCTCGCTGCGCCACTGCCAGAGCTGCGGGCGGCAGTCGCCGCCACCGCCGCTCGCCGCCGCCGCCACCCGCCGCCCTGCAGGGGCTTGTGGAGCCTGGAGGGCGTGAAGCGCACGTTGGCTGGCCTGTGGGGCGGCTCCGGCACCCAGTCTCGGCTGCAATGCGCAGGTGTGCTGGGGCTTGAGTGCCGCCACAATGCAGGAGCACGCTGTTTGTGGCTGTGCGCCCCCCGACCGCACCGCACCGCTCACGCGTCCCTCTGCCCGCAGAGTGTGTGCAGCTGGCCGTGCACATCGGTTCAGCGCTGTACAAGCCTCCAGAAGTCGACACCGATGACCCGAACATTGCGGTCGGAGGGTGCGCAGGGTGTGGCCGCCTTCGCATGCGCATGCTCAGCAGGGCCTGATGCAGCGCAGTGGTCCGCTGCAGACCTTGTGGTGTTGCTGTCGGTTGAGAGGTGTGCAGCGCCTGAGACGAGTGGCCTCGATGGTATGGCAGGCAGCAGCGCGGCGTGCCGACACGCACAGAGCATGCTGCATCTCGCAAACCCCCATGCCACTGGTGCCCCCGCTCCCCGTTGCCCGCAGGCCGGGCCGGCGCATGCGCGTGCATTACACGGAGCCTGCCATTGCAGCGGCCCTGGATGCCGCGTGCAGCGAGGCAAGGGGGGCATAACCCGAGGGGGGAAGGGAGGCTTGGCAGCAGTGCTTGGTTGGCGCACGCGTGTGCACCCTCCCCGGCGTGCTCCCCTGTCTGCGCTCGTGCTCGAGCCAGCCTGCCTGCCTGCCTGTGGGTGGGTGTAGATCTGTGGGTACCCACCCAACCGACCCAGCACCGCATGCCTGCCTTCCGTCCCACCTGGCGGCAGCTCGTTGGCAGCCAGCAGCTGAGCGAGGGCAAGGCGCAGGCGTGCCAGCGGTGAGTCGGCCCCCGGTGCTGGGTGGGCAGCGCAGGGCTGCAGCTCCCCGCAAACATACGTGATGAAGTGCCGTGGGGCGAGTACCCTCGATGGAGCCACCACTCTGACCGAACCCTGCGTCAATCAATCAACCCATGCTGCAATTGCAGGTTCATCGCGGAGCACCGCCGCCCCCTGGAGGACAGAATTTTTGGTGAAGGCATTGAGGGGCTGGCGGCCTGGCTGTGCACCGAGCGCGCCTCCCTCTGCGACCCCCACACCCTGGTGGACAGCGGCGAGCTCTGAGCCCCCAGTCATCCGCTTGTCCATCAACGGCGTCGTACATGCCTGCACACGTAGGCCCCCCATCATGCTGCGCCTGCGTTGCACCGACCCCGCGCCGCCCGCTGCCGCCGCCGCTGTGCCGGCCGCCGCCCCTGCTGGCCCGCCCCTGCTCTCTTGCTCTGCTGGTGCTCTGACAGACTGTATGCTTACTAGAGATGGAATGCAAACGAAATTGACTGGGACTCCTTTAGTAGTATTAGATGGAAGATAGAGGAGATGGGGGTTCTGCTCAAACACTACTCTGTGGGTGGCGGCGAGGGGGAGATGGGAGGGCTCCGCCTCTCGGCGCTTCTTATGTTGGGAGTTATTCGGGGGGGGGGTCACCGCCGCGAAACGTGGGCGGGCCGGGGGTGCAAAGGTGACACGGGGGACGGCTTTTAGTGCGCAGGAACAAAAACAGAGGGGGGAACTGTGCTGGTGGGGTGGGGCAGTGCGGTGCGGTGGGTGGGCGGTGCACAGACGGGGGTGCGGCGCGCGGGCTGGGGCGGAGCGTTGGGCCCGCCACCAGCAGTTGTGCGCCACACCCGTTGGGTGGGTGGGTGGGTGGGTGGGGGGGGGGGGGTGGGGGTGGAGGGGGGGGTGGAGGGAGCGGGAAGGAGGACCAAGGCAAAGAAGACGGGCCGAGGGGAAGGACTAGAACCATTACGTGGCCTAATAAGTGGCCATGCTTAGTGCTGGAGCGCGGATGGACGCTCACGCTGGGGACGCTGTGGTGAGGGGGAGGGGACTGGCCACCTCGTGGCTGGCTCGGCTCAATCTAATTGCGGCAGGGGGGAGCAACGTGCGCTCACGCAGGGAGGGCAGGGGGTGCCTTAGGGGGCAAGTCGGACGGAGTGGCGGCGCCTGCGGAGCCGGTTTGTCTGTTGCGGAAGGGGTTGGCGGCGCGGAGGGGCGCGCTGTGTTGGAAAAGCAACGGAAGGGGAAGGCTGGGGGTACTAAGAGCGGGAAGGGAGCGGGGGTGTGGTCGGGTGGGGTGGCGGTGGCGCGTCGAATGCATGAAATGAGACGGGGCTAGGCAACAAAATGCGCAGACCAGTTGCGTGTGGGAGGCGGTACGAGGGGGGGGGGGGGGGGGGGGGCGCGAGGTGCAAGGAGAAGCGAGAAGGGGAGAGCAGGGGGTGGGGTGCAGTGCAAAGTGCAGTGGGGTGGAGTGGGTGCGACAGGCAGGCGGGGTGCGGCGGTGGTGCGGCCCCCGCACTGGCTGCGGGTGGGGTGGATGAGATGGGATCTGTGCTGGATCGATCTATCTTGTTCTAGGGGGCAGGTTCTAGCGGGCGGGCTCATACGGTCGGGGGTAGGTTGGAAAAGGGCCACCCTGGCTGCGTCGAGCGCAGGGGCCACGCTAAAGCAACACGCACGTTGCGACGAAAAAGGGACGACCGTTTGTGTGTGGGGTGTGGGGGGTGTCAAGAGACAGAGGTGGTGGGGCGCATTGTGGGCCGGTGGGATGGCGGCGGCCGTGAGGGAGCCAGCCAGAGAGGAGGGGACAGCGAAACCCAGAGTACCCAGGAGGCAAGGCAGGGGGTGGGGGTGGGGAATGGGGAGCCCCGCACGGGCGTAGGCCAGCAGACAACAGCGGCAGGCATGGGTTGGGTCACTCAGAGGTGTGCGCAGTCACGGCTCGAGCGCGTGCGACAAGGGGCACGGAGCGGCGATGGGGGCGAGCGAGGGGCGAATGGACAGCGGGTGGCGGGCGGAGGGGCCCTCCAGAAAACACCCAAACAGCAAAACAGGAAAGGGGAGAGGGAGGGGGGGGGAGCGGGGGCCTGCAGCGCCCGGAGGATCGCATCTCGCTCAAAAGGAGGTTGGATTGGCAAATGGCACAGGGACGGGGGAGTGAGGGCCCTGTTGGGGGGCGGGGGCTTGGGGGGGACACTGGGTTGCAAAAACAAAGGCCGGCTCCGGTTCGCCGGCCCTGCACCGCAGGCAGGCGGTCGGGAAGGAGGGGGAGCCACATGCAGTTTTTATCTTATCTAGCCTAATCAGCTGGGGGTGGGATGGAGGGGGGGTTTCATACCTAGGAAGAGGGGATACGCGTTCGCAAGGGGAGTTCGGGGGTGCTGTGCGCGGTCGCAAAGGGGAAAGGGGCGCCGCAGAGTGTTGGGTGGGTGACCGACAGGTAAGGGGTCTACTCCTATGAATGGAGCACAGGGGGGGGGACGGGGCGGCCCACGGGGCGTGGGAAGGGGACGGCACAGGCAGTGAAAGGAATATCTCGTTCATTGAGGCTTGCGGCGGGGGCAAGCATGAAAAGAGGCAGGCGGGGTGGGTGTGGTGGGGCGCGCCGGTCAGCGCCGCAGTTCCGAGTGCGGCAGCGCGGCGACGGCCCCACATGAAACGGGGTGGGGTGGCAGCCGATGGTGGCAGTGTCGAGAATGAAAGGGAAGCGCGCGGCGGCACGGGGCGGGGGGGCGGGCCGGCGGGGGGCCCGCCGCCGCCGCTCTGTGCGCGGCGTCCATGGGTGGTGTGTGGTGGTCTGTGGGTGGTGCACTCGGTCTGGATGCTGTGGCTTGGCGCAGGCAGGCTGATTTGCTTCAAAGAATGAAATCCACTGCGGCGGGAAGGGGGGGGGGGGGCATGAGGGGGGAGGGTCGCAGGGGCAGGAGGGGCGGCCGATCGCACGACCAAGGCGGCACGACCCTCACGCTGCTCACCCCCTGCGCCCAGCCCAGCCCCATTGCGCATTAGCAAAGCAAGCGGGCCAGCTGGCACACTCACATTTTCGGGCAGTGCTGCGCTGCACAAGGTGTGGCTGCTCCTCAGGCATCCAGGTCAGATGAGCAGGTGGGTGTGATCATGCTGGGGGCACCAAAGCGCGGCTGCAGGAGTGGAGTGGAGGGGTGGCGATGGAGGGGGCAGGTGAGCTATCGGTGGGCATGGCATGGGCGCGGTGAGATGCATGTTGCAGGGACAGGCGGGGGCTCGGGCGCTTCCCACTGTTGCTGCAGCTGCAGGCGCCCCCCCCCCCCCCCCGTGGCTGCGAAGTGTGCGCGTGCACTTGCCTTTACGGTGGGGGTCATGAGCAGGGCGGGGAGCGGCGCCTCGGCGCGGCGCTTGCCGCCCACGCGCGGCAGGCAGCCCACGAGGTCAGGGGAGGCGGGCGAGGCCGGAGGGCAGGCAGGAGCGGCCCCCATGCTCGGCAGATACGCCCGAGGCATCAGGGGCATGGAGGGGGGCATGCCGGCGGGTGGCAGGGCGCAGCGCAGGCGGCGCTCCGCGGCGTGCGCCGCCAGCAGGGCGGCCTGCGGGGTGCCAGCCAGGCTGCGCTCCTGCACCTCCACGCAGCACACGCCTTGGGCAAAGACGTGCGCGTCCTCTGCATGCACAGGAACAGGGGTGAGCAAGGGGGCGGTAGGGGCGGTTGAGAGCGTCGTGTCGCGTCCAGGCAGGACGGCAGCACGTGGTGCAGGTTCAGCGGCGTGGCTGTCGCTGAGCAGGCACAGCACGAGCGCCTCTCGTGCTGGATCCACCCACGCTCTCCCTCTCTCGCTTGTCTGTGCACACACACGTACCTGGGGGGAAGGCCACCGCCACGCCCTGGCCCCACACCGCCAGCCGCGCCGGCGCTCGTCTTCTGCCTCCCCAGCCCTGCCTCTGCCCACTCTCCCTGCGCGCACCTGGGGTGGGGAAGGCCACCGCCACGCTGGGGCCCCACACCGCCAGGCGGGCGCCGGCGTCCAGCCGCAGGCGCTGGGGCAGGCCGCGCAGGCAGAACAGCATCTCGTCATCTGCACCCAGGAAATGGTAAACAGGACGAGCAAAGGAGTGGGGGGAGAGGAGCGGCAGGAAGGCAGGCGGGCAGCCAGGCGGCGCGGGGCAGCCCAGCAGGACGTGCGCGAGCGGGGAGTGGAGGCCCGGCTACGACGGACTGCACCACAGCATGCCGCTCGTACCTGCGTCGCGAAGGGAGACGCGCCAGGGCGCCGCGGGGGTGCGCGGCGCGCGCTGCTTGGCCTTGGGAGAGCCCTGCTCGTAGCTGCAGAGGAGCATGGGAGGGAGGGTGCAACGGTTGGGTGCAGGTGGCGGAGGGGGGGGGGGGGGTGGCCGAGGGGAGGGGCGCAGCGGGGTGGGAGGTTCACGTTTGAATGTGACGGCCGCGGTACCAAACTTGGTGCATGCGCCCCCCACCCCGTGTGGCGCCCCTGCATGCTGGCGCAGCTGGACTGGGCGTGCCGTGTCCCAATGGCGGCAGCGGGCGGCGCAGCGGCGGACTTGTGTTGGTTGCTGCACACGCGCTCGTACCGCAGATAACCCCACATTGCAGGGCCGTCCGCACCCCCACCACACACCCCATACCTGAAGTACAGCGTCAGCTGCTGGCCCTCCAGCGCCGCCCAGTTGGGCTGCTTGCCGTCCTCCAGCCCCGCCTGAGGCACCAGCTGCTCCTCGGCTGCCTCCAGGCAGCCACCCGCCGCGGCGAGCGGCCAGGGGCCGTGGTCGGGCGTGCGCGAGCGCGGCTGCGGCGCCAGCAGGCTGCCGCGGTAGAGGAAGCAGCCGGTGCGGCCGCCGCTGCCGTTTACCACCTCGCTGACCACAAACACGGGGGAGGTGCGGTCGTCTGCGGGGAGGCACGGGGGAGGGGAGGCAGGGATGGTCGGGCGGCCGAGGCGAGGCACTCGGTGCCTGGTGGCGGCGGCGGGCACCCTTGCTAAGGTCCCGCTGGCGTCGCCTGCGGATGGCTGGATGACCATCACATGTCGTGCCGACCAAAATTGTGGGCCGGGGAGAGGCGGCATGGTGTACGCGCAGAGGGCGGCTGAAGCGGACTGGCCTGCCGGCGCGTTGCCGCCTGCCGCTTGCTGGATTGGCTGGCGCCCCCAGCTGCACGGGTGCGCTGCCCAGCAGCGACTGTGCGCGCGTCGGACCAGACGCGGCCTCTGGGCGCCGAGGGAAGTGGGAGGGAATTGTCCGCTTGAAATTGGCGGCCCCTCCGGCCCTCCCAGCCCGCTCACTCACCTTCGGCAGGATCTACGGTGGCAGTCTTGGCAGCCGCGGCGGACGCAAGCAGCCGAGCGAAGTCTGGCAGCACCATCGTCGGAGCCACAGAAGTCGCCGACGAGCGCACTCCAGAAGCCACAGCGGGAGGGTTGGCCGCTCCCAATGCGATCATCGGAGGGTGTTGCACAGTTGTGGATTGGCTGCGGGGCTGCCGGGGCGCGGACAGAGCTGGCCCAGAGTGAAGGACGGTGGGTACGCTGAAGGAGGGCTGGCGCCCGGTAGGTATTGTCAGTCAGTAGTAGACGAATGGGAGAGAGGGCTGGGAGGGCGAGGAAACGGTGGTGTGCAGCCTTGCACGCGGAGGTGACCGACCTCACATGCCCAGGGACACCCAGGCAGACCCTCCCAGAGCCACCCATTTCTGACCCCTGGGTTCATTTGAATTACAAGGCCCGCGAGGGAAAGGGGCGCGCGGCTAGGATGTCCCTGCCATCCCGCAAGCTTGGGGCCAGGCCCTGGGGCGGCGCCGGTGGCTGCGCGCGCCGGAGCCGGGGGTGGCAAACAGCGGCGTGCCGCAGCTGCGCGCCGCAGCTGCCTCATCCGCTGTACCTGCCAATGAGCGACGCCGGCGGTAGCTCATCCATTATGTCGGGGTTAGCTGCCAGGTACTGGCGCACGGTGGTGCGCCGATCCGAGAGCCACGTGCCATCCAGAAAGGAGGCGTAGGCCGCGAAGCCGAGCCGCTGCGCGGCGAGCACGCAGTGCCGCAGGTAGACCCGGCAGGGCAGCACGTCGTCGCTGCAGGACAGCGGCGGCAGGATCAGCGGCAGGGCCAAGTGGGCAGTAATAATGGCGGCAGCAAGCAGCAGCAGCAGCGGCAGCGGTGGCGGTTGCAGCGGCCCCCCCCCGAAAGTTTGTACGCATGCCGCCACCGAAAGAGCTGCACATGCACGCCTGGCCCCTGGTTCCCGATCAAGCCCCAGCCAGAGCCCACCGCACGGCTGCTGCCTTACCCCTTCCAAGCCCCTCATCTCACCACCGTCCCTCCCACCCGCGCCGCGACAACCTCCGTGCGCTGCACGACTAGCAAAGCATCATGCCCTCCTTCCCCCTGCTTTCCGGGGGCCCCCGCCTGCACCCCCGGGGGACCCACGTCGAAGCTTCCCTGCAATGCCTGCTGCGACTAGGCACAACAGACCCCGCCGCGGGCCGACAGCAAACAGCACGAGGCTAAAACAAACGCACGTCCAGATGTGGGTGAATCCGTGCGTACCGTACCGCCGCTGCCACTCGTGCGGCGGGCAGCGCCGCTGCCGGTAGGCCTCGTCGTTCCACCGCGCACACACCACCGCCCGCCGGCCGATGGCGGCGCTGCCGTCAGGCTGCAGCGGCTCTACGGTTACAAACCTGCGTGCGGTGAGGAGAGAGGGGGCAAGGAGGGGGCCGGATGCGGTACCGGGGTTGCATGAGGTGGGTGGTGGCGGCGGTCCTGTGGCGGGGACGGCACAGCGGCATGCGCATGCCCCCGCCGCCGACGCTGCCTCGCCCCTGCCTGCCACTGCTGCCCTGCTGCACGCGCGCAGCACCAAACAGCCATCCGACGCCAGCCCAGCGCAGCACCCAAGCCGCACCCAAGCCGCACCCAAGCCGCACCCAAGCCGCCGCCTACCCACCTACCCGCCTGCCACCTTCCGGTCCTGCCACACCCATCGCCGCTGACCTGCCCAGTCAGACCGCAGCCAGTCATGCCCGACCCTGACCAAACCCTACCGCTCACCCACCAACCCAACCTGCTGGTCCCCCACCCACCTGCCTAATCTGCCATCCTGCACCACGTGGCGCAGGGCTCGCACCCAGCAGGCAGTCACGGCACGACGACGCCGCCGCTCCACACCCCCGCCTGCAGCAAGCGCTGCAGCGAGCACAGCGCCCCTGCCATGTGGCCCCCCCACCTGAACTCGTGCTCCCTCTCGATGAAGGCAGCCACGCTCTCAGGCGTGGCCTCCACCTCGAACAGGCTGACCTGCGGCGGCAGCGGGAGGGGGCGGCAAGGGGCGGGTGAGGCGCTGGGGCGCTGCCGACTGCCGGCGCGGCCGCCTTTCCGGCCTGCTAGATGGAAGCAGCGCTGCCCTGTCCCTGTCACCACAATCTCTGCTTTTAGCTGTCTCTGACTCAAGATGCACCTCCTCTCATCACACTACGTCTGACTCTGGGTGCTCCTCCACGTCTGGCCTCTCTCCCACCCCGACGCAGCTGCAGGGGGGCAGCACATCTCACCACTATCTCTGACTCTGGGTGCTCCTCCACTGACAGCGAGCTGACCTCGCGCGTCTCTGGGTGGGCGATGCCGCGGGCGAAGAAGATGTCGCACTGTGGGGGAAGGGAGGGGACGGGGGGCAAGGCAGGGGCCGGCATGAGAGTGGGCAAGCCGGCAAGCCAAGGCCTTGTGCTGCTGCTGCTGCTGCCGCTGTGCTGCTCGACAGGTGCCACCACAGCATTTTGGAAGTCGTGTATGAGGCCCCTGCAGCGTCCCAGGCCGCAGCCGGCGCGGGCAGTACGGCGCCGCATGCCCGCTCCAGCCCCGCTGGCCTCAGGCACGCATCCTCTCTCTCCACCCCGCGTCCTGCCCTGCAACCCTGCAAGCGCCACACACACCTGGTGCTCAAAACACGCGGCGCCAATCCCTCTTGCCTAAGGCCGCGCACGCAAGCTCTCCCTACCCTACTCCCTACGCCCGGCAAGCCCCACCCCCACCTGGTGCGCAAACACGCGGCGCCACCCGCGCAGCCTCCCCTGCCGGAAGTCCCGAAGCTGGGGGAAGGTGGAGCGGGCGCTGGTCTCGCTGAGCAGGGAGCCAAACCCCGCCACCGTCATCAGGCCCTGCTTGCGTGGGGAATGGCGGACGGCAGGATGGATGGTGGTTATTAGTGAGTCCAGGGACAAGGGGACGGGGAGGGGGAGGGGGAGCGGCAACCCTTCCAGCGCTCGTGTTGAGAGAAGCCCACCATGCTGGGTGGTTGCGCTACACACCTGCTCGCAAGCCAACCCAGTGAAGGCGTCGTCCAGCTCCACGGGGATGGCTGGCTCCACAGCTGCATCCGCCGCAGAGCCGGCGGCGGCGCTCGAGGCGCGCAGCGCCGCCGCCGCCGCCGCGGCGCGGGGCGGGACGGCGGGCTCTACTGCTGCCATGGTGCCCAAGCTGCAGCGGTCGAGGTGGCATGCACTCTTAGCAGTGATCATGTAGGGCGGCGTGCAGCAAGCAGCGTTCTAGCAGCACACAGCGACGCACCTGTCCGTCGCTGCCACTCGCCGTGCCGGCGGACGCAGCTGGTGCGAGCGGCACGGTGCCCAGCCGCTGTGCTGGCAACTCGGTGCGTGTGTCCGAAACACTGCACGACAGCACGCTGGCGTGGAGAATGCAGGCACAGAGAAGGCGGACATAACCAGCTGTAGGGCTCACGCCAGCCGGCACCCCAGCTGCTAAAGGCTGGTGGAGGTCGCCGGACATGACGAGCGGGGTCGGCAACGCAATTGGAACGAGCTCCTCGAGCGCAGCACGGCCAGCATATGTGGCGCGCGAGCAAATTACTCGCTCGCCCGCTTGCAGCAGCCTTGCTATCTCGCAGCACTGCCTGCCGGTGCGTATGGTCCTTGTGGCGCATAGGCGCGTGACGACTCCCCGTGTCCCGCACAATCAAGTTTCAAGAGAGAGTACTTGGGCTACGGCGCCCCCACGCTCCCGGCCTCCACCCTGGCACCTTTCTGACGGTTGGGCAATACCGAAAGCAGCACGCCAGCGGCCCGACGCGACATGGACCTGCTGCTTTCGCCGCTGACGGCTGCGCCGCTGTCGCCGCCCCGCCCTGGCCACCGCCGCTGCGCCTCGGCGCCCTCCCTGGACGGCATGGCGGAGGCGGCGCTGCAGATCGAGACCACGCCCTGCTCCGTGCTGGATCTGGAAGCGGTGGACGACGACGTGTCCCGCTCGTTGCGGCGCACGCTGCAGGTGGTGCAGGCCGAGCTGACGGAGGCTGTCGCGGCCGGCGTGCTCCGGCTGGCCAGCAACGAGGGCGACGATGACGACCCTGCCGGCCCGCCCGGACGCTTGCACCACACCGCGTACTCTGCAGAAGCAAGTGGGGGCGGGACCAAAGCTTTGCGGCATGCCAGCTCAGGGGCCTGCCTGCTGGGGAGCAAAGTGCCGAGTGCTGGGCAGCGGTACTTCCCACCCCTCCCTGGTACCCCGCGGTACCCCTCCCCCACCCTGCTCACCGCGCAGCCCCTGCACACGCTCAATTGCTACGCAGGGAGGCAGCGACGGCGAGGGCCCCAGCGGCAGCAGCGAGCGGGAGCTCGGCGGCGGCGGCGGCGGTCAGCAGGGCCAGGGGCAGGGCCTTGCTGAGATGGAGCATGACGTGGAGCTGGCTGGACTGTCGGCACGGGAGCGCGAGGCCGCCCTGCGACGCGCCAAGAACCGGGAGGCTGCGCGCAGGTGCGTGGGGCTGCGGGGGGGGGGGGGGGCAACAGACAGGGCTGCACCCTGCCGAGGCTGCCAGGAGGCTGCCAGGCATGCGTGGAACGGGGCGCAGGCTCAACCACACCTGTTGACGCGCGCGCTGCCGTCCTGGCATCCACCCTGCGCTGCGTCAGGCCTTTGTGAGCGCAAGGGGGAAGGCACCCAGGGCCACCCCCTGCCACATCCCCCTGCTGACGCCATCACCGTCACCGGTTCATCATCTTGTGACCCACCCACCCCACCTCTCCCCAGGTCCCGTGAGCGCAAGATGGAGCGCATCAGCGGGCTGCAAGCGGAGGTGGCGCGCCTGCGGGCAAACAACTTTGTGAGCTGGCGTAGAGGGTGGGGCGGCTTGCTCACGTGGAGGAGAGGGAGGGGGGGGGGGGGGGGGGTCTGCAGCAAGCAGGCCCTTTCCCCACCCTCGTCAGCTGCCTCACGGCCCCCTCCCACACTCTGCATCCCTGGTCCCTGCCCCCCTTGCCATGCCCCTTTTTGCCCTCAAACCCCGGCATCTCTCCCCCTCCCCACCCTTCTGCAGGTGCTGGCAAAGTGTGTGGAGGAGGTCGCAACAAAGGCGCTGCGCGCACGCGCCGAGCAGCGCCAGCTGAGGGTGAGGCACAGCCGCGCGGTTTGCTTGAGCACAAATCTGCGCCTGGCCACACCAGAGAACGCGCTTGCATGGTACTCTCGCGACCCCAACAGTGGAAAGCAGCGCTGCTGCACTGGGCACGCTCGACGACCGTATCTCTGCGCCCACACTCCACGTCACCCACAGGCACAGCTGGCCCAGGCGCAGCCGCGACAGCCAGCAGGGCTGCCAGCTGGCGAGCCCCTCCTGGCCGGCGCCCGCCACCAGCCGAGCTTTGCAGCGCTGCCGCCGCCGGCGGCCGGGGCGTGTACGCCGCCCGCCGCGCAGCGTGCGGCGGCCTTGGAGCGGCAGCTGTTGGCGCTTGAAGAGGCAGGCCCCTTGTCGCCCACGCAGCTCCTGCTGCCGCGCTGGCCGGCGCAGGCGGGCGGCAGCGGTGGCGGCAGCGGCGGCACCGCCAGCGTACCACCTCGCCCCACCTCCGCTGAGCTTCGGCGAGAACTGCTTGCTGCAGTGGCAGGCGAGGGCGGCTTGCTGGCCCCTGCCGCCGACCACCACCTGCACCCCTCACCGGTGGCTCCAGCCCGCCAGCCCTGGCACGAGCCTCCCTCCATTGCGGCGGCGGCGGCGGCGGCGGTGGTGCTGCCGCAGCCTGTGCTGCAGCTGCAGCGGGAGGGCTCTGGCGGGCTGAACCGCACCTGCTCTGCCCCCTCTGCTCTGCTGGCGGGCGCAGCCGCAGCGCCGGCCGACGGAAGTGGCCTGCCAGAGGGGGCTGGCTGGCTTGGCAGCGGCATCGCGGCCTGAGGCACAGCGTGCTGCTGCGCATGCGTTTGAGTTTGTTGTTCCTTTTCTAGCATCCCTCCTGCGTCCGTCTGCTCGCTCCTCCCCTAGTTTGCACGATTCGCCCAAGACAGCTGCACTACTTTCATGAGATCACCCATCTCGCACTTGACAGCGCACACCTTGCCCCTAGAACCTAGCCTCCTTGCCTGTGGTTTTGCAGCCAGCCTGCCGCTACCGTTGAGCTGTGAGCTAGCCAGGCCCTGCTGCAGAGCCGGCGAGAGCCGCGCTCACACACACCTCTGAATCCGAGCCTTTTTTTCCTGAGTAGCCAGAACCATTGTTGTTGTTGTTGATGTAGTTGTTGTACCATTACATAACCAGAAGGGACAAGCTAGGGCAAGGAAGGTGTACCAGGCAGGTGGCGCCTGGTCGGCATCAGTCGGGGGCAAAGCAGTGTTATCAGGTGCAGAGGTGGCGCGGGTGAATCAATGAATCAAGGTGAAGGGTGCAGGGCGGGCGGGCGGGTGATCGCCAGGGTCGGCCGGCGGCGGGGGGTGCGATGACGGTCGGCGAGTGCTGCAAGCGCGGCTGCTGAGGGTGAAGTGGAAACATGGCGAGGCAGGGGTGGGGGTGGCAGGCGCCAAAACAGTGGGGAGGGGTCACTGAGGGTTGAGGAAAAAGCAGGCGGCAGCCGGCAGCGGCTGGGCAGGCCGGGAACTTGAAGTGCGGGGTCACAGGGGTGGGTTGTGCTGCATGCAAGGTTCGGTTGCTGTTGCGGTTGGTTGGTTGTTTCGGTGCGGCGTTGAGCGCTGCTCGGGACCCCCTCCTTGCTGCCAAGGCGCAGAGGTGGCATCCATCCATCCGCTGCGGCTGCGCCGTGCAGGCTTGGTGGCGCTCGGGCGCTCAGGCGGTCACCTCCAGGCACTCGCGCTGGAAGGGTTGCCAAACGTTGCTGCAGGCAGGCAGGGGAATGGGTGGGTGGGTGGGTGGGTGGGTGGGGAGTACCGAGCCGGGAGCCAGGACTGCTGCAGCCATCACGGAGGGGGGCCGTGCGTCAGCTGCGCACAACACCAGCGGGCAGGCCCCTCATGCACGGCCAGGGACGCTGCGCAACCGTGGCGCGCCTTCCCAGCGCATGCTTTAACAGTGCTGCACTCACCGCTCGTACTTGTACGTCTGGTACGACAGGATCCAGCCAATGAAGAAGGGGATGCCCTCCTGTCAGTGGGGAGACACACAGAAAGAAGGAGTTCGCCCACGTGGGTGTGGGCTGAGGGAGCCGGGTGGGGTGGAAGGACCGACCCCTCTGGCGGCGGCAGGGTGGGGTCGGCAGCCGTGGCAACAAGAGCATGGGGCACCTGGGCCCCCGCCGGTTGAAACACGCGCCAAGCCACGCCCGATCGAAGCCCTCTGGCCCACGTTGGTGGGCGTCTGACAAAGCCCGCTGGGGGGCGCATGGGCAGCTCAGCGCACCTGGCGGGCAAAGGCCTTGCGCTGCACGGGCTGCATGGGGTGGAAGAAGGCGCCCGTGGCGTAGCCGTCCATGGAGCGAAGGATCTGGCGGTGGGGGGGGGGGGGGGAGGGAGGGGGCGGGGGAGGGGGGGCCTGGTCAGCATGGGGGCGACATGGAGAGAGGAATGAAAAAGTGCATCGGCTGTACGCCAGCCAGACGTCATCAACCACTGGGTAGACCATCCGAGTGTTGTACGCACAGGGCCAGCAGTCCCTGCGCCTCACCTTGTCCACCACCGGCTTGAACTCCTTGGGGGTGAAGTGCTTGCGCAGCAGCGGCAGCAGCTCCTGCTCCTCCTCGCGCAGGTGCTCCTCGCACAGGTCGCGAAAGCGGGCCAGGGTGGCCTGTTGGGTGGGAGGGGCAGGCATGGGACAAGAGGGGGACATGGGTGGGTGGGAGTGGAGCAGGCAGGGGGCAGGCGGCAGGCATGCGTTTGCAGCAGCGCTGCAGGCTCCCACGCGACTCCGGGCGCGCCCTGCGGTCAGCAGCGCGCACTGCCCCGGCCGACAGCGGCGCCAACGAAGCGCGGGCGCGCTCACCGACGCAGCCTCCGCGCGCGCCGCCGCCTCGGCAGCGGTCGCCTCGCTGGCCAGCAGCGCCTGCATCTCCCCCTCCAGCCGCTCCAGAAGGTCCTGCAGTCACAGTTTGTGGGGGGGCGGGTGCGTTGGTGCGAGGGAAGTGTGGACGTAGCAGGTGGGTCGGTGAGCGCAGACACAGCAGGGCAGTGCCTCGTGGCAGGTGCCACCCACCAGCAGCTCCTTGTGGTCAGAGGCCACCTTGTCGGGCACGGGGCAGCGCGCCGCCATGAAGGGCATCACGAACTCTGCGGCACAGGAGGCGGCAGCGGGGTGGGCAGCTGCGGTGGGATGGCTGCTGCAGGCACAGGACTTGCCCGGATGGGTGCGAAGGTGTGGCACGCTGCCGCCGCCTGTGCTGGTGTGCACACGCGAAGGGTCTTCTGGAAAGCCCATGCCCGCCTGCAGCCCTGACAGCCGTGCAGTCCTGCTTAGCCCTGCAGTCCCAACCGGGCCTGCATGCAGCCAGCCCCTCGCCCAACCAGCCTTAGCTGACCCCCGACACCCATGCAAGTGACCCCCCCCCCCCCCCACCCACACACACAGCCCTAAGGCCTCGGCCTGAAAGGGTTAACCCCCACCTCAATGCAGCCGATCCCCACCCTTACCCTCTTCGTTGTGGTGGTGGTGGTGCATGAACTTAAGAAAGCATTCAAAGTACTTGGTCGCGGCAGCGCGCTGTGCTGCGCTCAGCTCCTTGCCGGCTGCCAGCTGCAGCAGGTGGAGGGGTGTGCGGGAGCGGCGGCTGTGGAGGGGTGGGCGAGCGGCCGGAAGGTGCTGGGGGAGGTCGTGAGGGCGTGCTGCGTGCATGCCATGAGCTGGGCGGGGTCCAGAACAGCCAGAAGATCTGGCTGTCGGTCGGTGAGGCAGGCAGGCAGGCAGGCAGCCGGTGACGGCTGCCGCCGGCGCGCTGCTGCTGGGGAGCGAGGAGCCGCGGAGGGCGGCATCCCACGGCGCTAGGGCTGCCTGCCGTGCCCACCTGCGCCTGGGCGCGCGACAGCATCTCCGCCAGGGCTGCCATGTCAGAACGCAGGGCGTTGTGGGCGTGGTACCAGCCTGCAGGCGGACGAGGCAGCCTGGGGTGTCAGGCAAGCCGTCGCGTGTGCGCGGTCCTACAGGCGGTTGCGGTGGCTGCAGCAGCGGCGGCAGGCTGCGGGGATACTCGCGCGCACCGTCATCCTCGGGCGCGTGCTTCCAGGTGGAAGTGCAGTCGTTGGGGGCGACCTTCTGAGCCATAGCAGCGACTTGGTGCGAGCAGGCCGAGCCCGGGGGCGGGAGTGGGCGGCGGGGCGGGCTGGTAAAGGCTGCAAAGGCGAAGACTGGTGCAGACGGCCGGGAGGGTGCCGGTTAAGAGCAGGGAGCAGCAGCGCGTTTGCCGCGTCGGGGAACTGGAGTGAAGTTGAAAGCCGCGTGTGTGGCCAGCGGCCGTGCAAGGCGGTACCCTGAGCTCCCTACAGGATGTACGTTGGCGCCAAGGTTTGCAGAGCATTATCCTTCCTTGGGTCAGGATGGAAGTGTGGGTGAAAGAAGGCGGGCAACAGGGCAGCGATAAAGGAGGCGGGCAGCGGGCGGGACCGCGGGCGCGGCACCAGGATCCCTGTCATGGCCGTTTGCCCTCGGCCTGCTGCTCACATTGGCGGGCCATTTGCATGTTTTCCAACACTGCTGCACATGGCGCACGAGTGCATCAATTACAGGTATCAGGGGGTATGAGGACGTATATGCAAACTTCACAGACAGCGCAGTGGCGTGTCTGCCGGCGCCCTTGCACCCACCCCTCCACGCAAGCTGCGGCGGCGCTGTCGTGCAGCGCGCGCACCCAAGCCCAGCGTACACCGGCTCACGCCGCCAGCGCCGCATCCACCCCCTGCTGCAAGCACTCGAGCAGCTGCTTGTTCCCATTCTTGGTGAAGTGGAGGCCGTCTGAAAATGCCCTCGTCGGCGGGGCGCCACCCCTGTAGACATGGGTTGCGGCACGGTGGGCGGCAGCGGCTCGAAGCAAACGGTTGCGATGCAGCACATCAAGCAACGACAGGTGGGAGCGGGGCGTGAGCGGGTAACCAAGCCGGGTGTGGCAAAGGTTATTCGTTGTCAACAGTATGTTGCACCCGTGGCCGACGCCGCCGCTGCCCGCAACGCCGCCAGCTGCCCGCAACACCAGCCCACACACACCCGATGCACGCGCACCTGCCCGCACTCGATCACCGCTGCCCCCTGCCGGGCGGCCAGGTCTCGGTACTGCCGGTTAGTGGCCCCCAGCTGCCGTGCGTTGTCCCAGTTGTAGGGGGTCAGCTCGACGACGGCCAGCTGCAGACGGAGAAGAGGTTGGTTGTGCAGGGGATGCACAAGTCGCTGCCAGGCAGCTGAGTGCGTGTTGACACAATGCATGGTGCTGCCACCCTGATGGGGCGCAGGGCACTGCACGGCGGCGGCTGCCCTGCATCCCGCTGTCCTAAATCAGCTGCACACCTTGGTATCCGGCCAGGCAGCCTGGGCCCACGTCAGCAGCCACTCCAGCCGCTCGGCGGGCGGCTTCTCCGCACGGATAAGGTTGTTCACGCCTGCGCGACGACAGATGCATCATGGGTGTTCGAGGTCCCGGGCCGGTGGCGGAGCGGGGGGAGCAGGGCATGTGGCACAGGCCCCGTGGGAAGAGTGGGGGAGAGCCATGCGCCCCTTCGCCAGCAGCGCAAGACCCCTGCTGGCTCCCCGTGTACTCCAGTTGTCAAGTATTGCCACAATGACTGAGTGGGCAGCGCACCGATGTAGAAGACGGCCAGGCGCGGCGCCCTGGCGTGCAGCTCCCCGCTGCGCAGCACCCGCCAGGCGAGCTGCTCCACGCTGCTTCCGCGCATGCCCAGGGGCACGGCGTCCAAGCCCTTGAAAGCTCGGGCCCACAGCTTGGCGCCCCCTCCCTGTATGAAGCCTGCGAGAGGAAGGGAAGAGGCAGGCGGTGAAGCAGCACACAGGGTATTGGTAACCGCGACGGCGGCGGCAGGCCTTGGGACACCCACCTCAGTGCAGCGTGAGCAGCACGCCAGGGCGGGTCACCTGACGTCAGCGAGTCCCCAAACTGCACCAAGTCGGGCACTCGTCGGCGCTGCCTGTTCAGCTGGCGCACCGTCTGCTTGGCGATCTCGTGGTCCTGCAGAGGGGAGCAGAGGGGAGGTGGCGGGGCGTCGGGTGTGTGTTCGGCTTAGGCCCCAACCCGTCGGCCCCGGCCCACCTCCAATGCCAATGTCATGCTTGGCAGTGCAAAGCATGCATGCACCCAGCATGCCAGCCATGAAACTGCGGATGTGCAGCTAACTGACCTGCAGCCATGAGTCTCTGACTTCCCCCAAGTTCTGTGCCCAGCGCGGCAGCTTGGGCCCCGGTGCCGCAGCCGCGAGCAGGCCACGCCGCCCGCCAGGTGCAGTCAGGTGCAGCACACCCTCCTTGATCTCGCACCTGCAAGTAAATGGAACCAGGATAAATCACGCAGCAGCTGATATGGAGGGATTGGCCGGTGTGGAGAGTCACAACGAAGCCCTGTTCAGCCGGCGGCAGCGGCGGCGGCAGTGGGCGGCGGCGGCGGCAGGGGAAGCCCTCGCAGCCTGACGACCGACGTCAATTGGGCGCATTGCAGATATTATGTGCCCCCCTGACCGCGCAAACAAGCTGCGCATGTGCTTACCCTGCGTTCGCGCCGGGTGCCAAGAGCGCGAGGACCCAAACCGCGGCTAATCCCGCTCCAGAAAGCTTGCAGCGGTGCATCCTGGCGGTAGGACCGAGGCAGGAACAGTGGGCTTGCGCCAGCGATGTTCGCTCTGGTCGCCCCCCCCCCCCCAGCAGGCTGAGCGCGCCTCCTTCCCCCTGCCCTTGTTACGCTTCTGTCCCCTTCCATCTGAACGCTTCTCTCGTGTGACAGTGGCTCATTTTACATCCTGCAGAATCGTACAAGCTCAACGGTGAGCCACCAGGTGCAGGGAGTCTGCAGGAGCAGCGGCAGGCTGCGCCAAACCGGTGCTTGCTGCACGCTCCGATGGCTCCTGAGCTGGCCCTGGTGAGCTGGCGGCTGGCGGCGGCACAGCTGGTGCCTCGTCTCGCGCTGCGGCTGGCACAGCCTCAGCATCGGCTGACGAAGGAGAGTCTCCTGCAGGCGCCACCACCGCCGCCGCACTTTGCGCGGGCGCAGGCGCAGACGCCGCCAGAGGGGCAGGCGCCGCCGCAGCTGGCGCGTCTGGAACGGGTCCCGCCGCCACTTCTCCCACCTCCGCCTCGGCGACACGGCTTGCCTGATCTGGTGCACCCTCTGGTGCAGGTGGTGGCTCGTGCTGCTCGTCAGAGAAAACTGCAGATATGATGCTGCTGCCAAAGGCACCGCGTGCGGAGGCCACCAGCTGAGGAGCACTCGCGGCAGTGGCAGGCTGCGGCACGGCATCCGCCGGCGAGGCCGAAGCCGTAGCGGCTGTGCGCGGCTGCGGGGCCGCTGGTCCTGTGCTGTTCATGCTGCTGCTGCTGGAGCTGCTGCTGCTGCTGCCAATCTGCTGCGACAGCGCCTCCTGCATGCTGGCCTGCACGTTGGAGCTGGCCTCGACCTGCAGCAGGGGGAGGGCAGCCGAGGCACGCTGGGCACAGCAGATGGCGACAGCTCACCAAGGCTGAGGGCGGGCCTGGCAACGCAGCAGTCCTGCTGCAGGAGTGGGCCGGTGTGCGCTGTAGCAGACACCAGCAAGCAACCAGCGGCTGCTAACGCTCACCCTTGCAAAGATGCTCTCCAGCACGGCCGCCACCTCGCCGTGCTCGCCGCCCTGCTGGCCAGGGTCCAGGCTGGCTGGTGGAGCCGCCGCCGCCGCTCCAAGGGGTGTGGCTACAGAGGCTGCCGCTCGCTTGGCCGCGCCAGTCGCTGCCGCCGCCGCCTGCTGCACCGGCGCGGCGGCGGTAGGGGGCGCGCCGCCCTTGCCTGCCTCGACTGGCTCCTCGACACCGCCCGCTGCTGCTGGCTTGTCCTCTGCTGCTGCTGCTGCTGCTGCTGCCGCCGCCGCCAGGCCCGCCATCAGTGGCGCCTCCCCGGGCGCGGTGACACCGACCTCCGCCGCCACTGCCGCCGTCGCGACCGCCGCCGCGACCGCCGCCTCCTCCGCCGCTCCCGCCGCCGCCCCCCGGGCCGCCGCCTCCTCGGCCACGCTCCAGCTGGTGGTGTCTGCAGCGATGGCGGTGATCCTGGGGGCCGCCAGCTCTAGGGGTACGCGCGTGCGCAGCCAGCGCCGGCGCCGCACGAAGTCGCTCATCTTCTTCTTGCCAGACCCCGGCTGGAAGGGGTGCCTGACGTAGGAGAAGTCCAGGCCTGTGGGCGGGAAGAAGGGGGGGCGCGGGGCAGTGTGAGGAGGTTGAATTGGGGGAGCGTGGAGGCATGTGGTCGCTGCCTTGCCCGACTGCCTGCCTGCCCGACCTGGGGCATCCACCAGCCACCGGGGGGGCAGGCGGCGCAGCTGCAGGCGGTGTGGCGGCAGGCGGCAGGCCAGGTGGCTGGTGCGTGCGTCGCGCCCGTGAGGCGCCCATTCCTCCCTGCTTCTCCTCTTGTGCAGGCACCGCACCGTACGTCCAGCCGTCGGCGTCACACGCATCTATGATCTCCCCACTGAAGTCGATGTGCCAGGCCTCCTCGCACCACTGCCAGCCCTGGGGGTTACAGGAGGGGGAGGGAGGGGGGGAGGGAGGGAGGGAGGCAGGGTGAGCAGCCGCCGCAAGGGGAGGCAGGCAGGGCATGAGGCGCATCGGCCTTGCTTCCCCCGCCCCGGCACATGCGGAAACCGGCCTGCCTGGCTCACCTCTGGCAGGGGCGGCGCAATGGCCCCAAACTCTGGCCCCGCAATGAGTGGGAAGTTGTCGTGCTCCCGCCTCGACCAATGGTTGACCTGCGCAGGCGCACAGAGCAGAGCAGAGCAGAGCAGGGCAGGGGATGCGGGCAGGTGGGAGCTTGGCTGGCCAGGGCCGCCAGGGCAGGCGTTGCCCGCCCGCCCGGCAGGCCGTTGCTCCTGCAAGCGCCCACGCGCCACAGCCCCTGCCCGCGTGCAGGCAGGCCGTCACTCTCCCCAGGTCCCTGCACCCCAGGCACTACAAGCACCCGCTCTCACCTTGTCGGTGGGCAGGAAGTGGCCGGGCCAGGTGTGGCCCCAGCCCCGGAAGGGCTGCAGCCGCTGGTTCTCAAAGACCTGCCATGGAGTGGCACAGGGGGTTGGGGTGGGGTGGGGTGGGGGTGGGGGGTGGTGGGGGTGGGGGTGGGGGGCCCACGGGTTTGGGGTTGGAGGGTTTGCCAGGGGTTCGTGTTATATAATTTCGGGCCAAGCAACAAGAGGCGCGAGACCTCCAGCTGCCGGCGGGCTCTCAGCCCCGCCCCCCCCCTGCCTGCCCACCTCTTCTATCACCGCAGCTGCCGCCAGCTGTGGCGCCAGGTGGGCAGGCATGGCGGGGCGGAAGTCGCGCTGTGCTGCCGTTGGGCTGCGCGGACGGGACCGGGGGAGCGGGACGAAGTGCGAGCGAGGAAGCGTGGCATGGTTGGGTCACCGTGGTGTGCTAGACAGGCGCACACCAGGCATGCAGTTCAATGGGAGGTCGCGTGAGCCCCGCCAGAGCGGCACGCGTCACCCAGGGCAGCCAGCACAGGCCAGGGGCTGACCTGAACGCGCGCTCTGGTGAAGCGCCTGTCGAGCCATCAGTGCTGGTGGGCCGCTGCAGGGGTGCAAGGCGGGGGAAGGGTGGTTGTAGGCGAGGCACTGTTGCATTAGGTGCTCAGCTGTGCAGCCATACCCGCGACGCTGCTGGCCTGGCTGCCGCCACAAACTGATGCAACACCACCCCGGTGCTGCGAACCGCGCAGCCGCATCTCGCATGGCGACGAGGGCTGCGCGCTGGGCGACAGCACGCCACGCAGCTTGCCGGTGAAGAAGGTGGAAATGGAGGTCCCTGCAGGCGAAGGAGGCAGCGGTGAAACTGAGAAGCATGGGGGGGCCAGAGCGCAGCAGCCAGGCCAACCCGCTGCAGTCATCTGTCGAGGCGGACCGCTACAGCGCTGCAGCACCCCATGCTGCAGCTGGCATGCCAAACCGGCACCCTCCGGCGTGCCCCAACAAACAGGCTCACCCGACTCCTCGGCCAGCGCGCCCGCCGACTTGGCGTGCACCAGCCCAGTGGCCGCGCGGCGCAACGCCTCCTCCTGCCCCCCCGCATGGGCCCCGCCACCGGCCAGCGCCTCGGTGTCAGACAGGCTGCGCGGCGGCACAGCTGCCGGCGGCGACGCCGCGCCGGCGCCGGCGCCGGCGGGCGGCACTGAGCCTGCGCGGGCGGGCGCGGCGGCGGCACGCGGCGACGCAGGCGCGCCGCTGGGGCCCTCGTCCCCGTCGCTGACGACGCTCGTCAGGGGGCTTATCAAGCTGCTGCTGGGTGCCGCCGCCAGGACGCCCGCCAGGAGGGGCCCCTGGGCCGGCGGCAGGTTGGTCGCAGGCGGCGGCGACGCAGGTGGCTTTGTGCCGCGTGCAGGCGAGCTGCGTGCGGGCGCGCCGCGGGCAGGCACAAACGCGCCCTGCAGCGGGTGATGCAGGTGGGTAACGCCAAAGCACATTCTGCGTGCTGCATGTGTGCAGCAGCACGGACCGCTGCAAAACCCAGCTGCCCGCCGCGCCGTCCCTGCACAACAGCTCGTCCGCTGCGCTGCGGCCTGGCCAGCTAGAGCTTGCAACTTAGGCAGCCATCCAGGCCGCAGGCATCCGGACCACATAAGCAACCCGTCTCCAAACACAACCGAGGGTCCACCCACCGAAATCGACTTGCTGAGCCCCTTCATGGACATGGCAAAGCCCACCGCTGCTGCTTGGCCGCCGCCACCAGCCGCAGCCGGCGGCTCGCTGGCTATGGAGGTGCTGGGGCTGGTGGGCAGCGCCTGCAAAGGAGGGGGGAGGTGCAGCCAGCTTGAGGCTGCCAGAGCCGCAGGCAGAGGAAAGGTGCACCAGTCCTGCCCCACCTCCCTTGCAAGCCGCAGCGACATTTTTCTTGTCCCGTGCCCCCCACCTGCGCCGCCGCTATCGCCTCTGCGTAGCCCTCATACTTGACTCCCTCCGACTCTTGCTCCGTGTCGCTGCGCGTGGGGCGCGCGCCCCCCGCCGCGGCGTCCGTGCCGCCGCCACCAGCGCCTCCCGCCGCTCCCGGCGCGGCGGCCGCCGCCGCTGCCGAGGCGCCGCCGGGGCGCGCGCGCGGCGGCGCGGGCAGCGCCGCCGCCAGTCGGTTTACCAGCAGGCGGACGGTGTAGAAGATGGCGCAGGACAGCAGCACCTCGTGCATGCTCCCTGGCACGTCCACCAGCTGCGGCGGGGCAGCAGGGAGCGAGGGAGGGCGAGGATGAACAGCGGTGAGCTTAACGAGCGCCAGACGTGACACGACAGCAAGCTCGGCAGCAGGGCACAGCGCGGCACTCCATGCTGGTCGTCGCAGTGCTGCACATCCTGGCGGGCGTGCACCCCACCCACACAGCCAAGCCCCCGTGCGCGCACCCTGAACAAGTAGTGCGTGAGGAGGCCAATCGAGTCGCGGGGGTGCGCCGACGCATTCTGCACGAACAGCAGCATGTCGATGACCAGGCGCAGCACAGCCAGCAGGCTCAGCACGCCCAGCACACCCAGCAGGGCAGCGGGCTCCACCAGGCTGCCCAGCATGGGGGCCGCAGCGTCCAGGTGGGCGTGCAGCCAGGCGGCCCAGGGGCGCAGCGCCGCGCACGCCGCGGGGCCCACGATACTTTCCAGCAGCCCCGCGGCGGCGGCAGGGGCGGCTGCTGCAGCAAGGGCGGCCTCTGCGGGGGCGGCCTCTGCTGCGGGAGCGCCGGGCGCGGCGGGCAGGCCCTCCCCCTCTGCCGCCTCGCTGATCGGGGTGAACTGGGCCAGCGACTTGCGAAGCGCCTCAAAGTTCTTGCGCTGCCCCTCGCGCGCGCCTGGCGGGGGGGGGGGGGGGGGCAGGGATAGAGTGATCAGACGGCGGCGCGCTCCAGCTGAGCGACGCTTCTCTCTCGTAGCGCCGCCCCAACTGCTCTGCCCGGCCACGCCGCTCTGGGCTGCACGGCATTCCTGAGCGTCCCATCGCCGCACCTTTGTCGATCATTGCTTTGATGAACCCGTTTGGCTTCACTATGAAGAGGATGGTGGTGCGGATGCGCAGCTGGGTGCGGCCGTCGGGCAGCGCGCGCAGCGTGGTGACCACCACAGGCCTGCGGCAGGCAGGGCGGCGGATGGGCGTGGCAAGTCAGGAGGGAGTGGCAGGTCAGGAGGGCGAGCAGCCGCGCGCAGGGAACTGGGATGACTAAAAGGCATCAGCACAGCACCACAGGGCAGTGGGGAAGCGAGAGCGGCGGCGCCGCAGCGCAAGGGCAGAAGGTAGCAGCACGGGCGCGCTTTGCCAGATGCAAAGCCCGGTCAGCACCACCCCCAGCGCCCGCACCCACCTGAACTTCTCTCCGTGCATGGCGGTGGTGAGCACGGTGGTCATCACGGTGTAGCTGGCCCCCGGGGACGCCTCCATGAGACGGTGCAGCTCCTCGTTGCGGAACTGGTGTGGAGGAACAGGAGGAGCAGGACGAGATGGTTGGTCCAAGCGGCACAGGGAGGGGCGCCAGTGGCAGGGGGGGTGCGCGGGGGGGGGGGGGATTAGCCTGGGCTCTGGCCGCGCAGGCAGGGCAACCAACCGCATGAAGCTGCTCTTGTGTGGCCGCGCAGGGCGACTCTGCTGTGGTCCCTGCGTCCTACTGGTGTGCACCTTTGATCCCATCATGGAACCAGAGTAGGAGGCACGGCGCAGCATCCCCACACGCAGGCCGGCGACCGACGCCAGCGGCGGCGGCGTGGGGCCCACCGCCGCCGCCTGCACCGCCGCCGCGCCCTCCACCCAGTCGGTGGTGCTGTACTCGCGGTCTCCCGCCACCTCGTTGAAGGCTTTCTGTTCGGGGTGCAGGGTGGGGGGAGGTGGGGAGCGCAGCGTAGGAGGGGCGCGGTGCCCAGCGCACCGGCGGCGCCAGCAGGCAGCGGCACGGCTGGCCCATCCTCAATGCCCGCCCACATTGCCCCTACGCACCCGCATGTCCGTCAGCCCGCCGTAGAGCAGCAGGAAGGCCTGATCGACAGGCAGGCCCAGCACCACATCCAGCGCCACCAGCCCTTCCTCGCCGTCGGGCCAGCGCGGCCAGCGTGCCTCCAGCTCGCCGTCGGTGGCGGCCGCCATGGCGTCGAAGGACGTGCTTCTGGCTGTCGCCGTGCCCAGGCGGGTGCTCGGCGCCAGCCCAGGGCGCCAGCAGTAGAGGTGGGACGGCGGAGAGCGCGGCTGGGAGGCCGACAGGCGGCGGCGGCTGGCGGTGACGGCTTCTGGGACCCCCCAGGCAGCGACGGCGCGCCTGCCTTGACTTGATCGATGCTTCGACTGATGGTCCAGCGGGGCCTCAGCGGCTGAACGGGCTGCCTCGGGCGCCGGGCTTCCACAGCGGGTCGCTTGGCTTCCGCAGCGGGACGGTGGGCTGCCTGCCGAACGCGGGTCACCGACCGGGGCCAGAAAGTGACCCGTTCCGTAGCGGAGGCCAGAGAGCTTGCCAGACGACGCTGTCGGGGCAGTCGCAGCAAGGCCTGCCCCAAGCCCTGGGTGCAAACCAGGGACTCTAAAAACACCGCGACAGGCGAGAGATGCGAAATGCGCCGGTTGAGGACTCATTTGCGGCCTCGCCGCCGCCGCTGAGGCCGCCGGTGCTCTTCACTGGCCCTGTTGCCTCTGCTGGTGCCAGTGGGCGTGTTTAGCCGTCGGCCAATCCTGAAAATAGCGTGCCTGTGCACTTTTTTTTGGCATTTGTGCGTCGGCTCTGCAACACGGCCCTGCATCCCGCTCACCCTGGTGCGCGGCTGCCGCCGCCGCCGCTGCCCCCGCCGCCGCCATTCGCCAGAAGCGGACTCCATTCGGCGACGGAGGTCTGCCGCAGCACACCTTGGTCGTTGTTGCAGGAATGAGCTCGATACCTCCACCTCGGATAGGAGCCAACAGCCTAACCGTGATGCCACGTGCGACGTCGGCGCGCCGGCCACGTTGCTCTCGTCCTGGAGGCCATTATGCATGAGTGTCGGAAGGCCGCCCTACCATTGCCCACATCCCTACAGAGAGCTGTTTCCCCACAATTTGCGTCTTGCGAGCAGAGACGCACGCAGCAGCGCGAGTGCGCACTCGCTTGTTCCCCTGGCCGTTTGAGGCGCAGCGCCGCATGCACTCGCCGTGAGCAGTGTGCAAAGTTCACACGGCTGCCAGCGCGATGTGGCCCGCCCGCGGGAGGCACACTCTTGCCGCAGCGGCGCTGGGGCAACTGCTGGCAGTCCTCATTGCCCTCACCGCCACATGTAGCGCGTCATTGGCTCGGCAGGTGTGCGGTGGGGCGTTTTGCCGTCGCGAGGCGTTTTACCGCCGCCGCTGCCGCTCGCCGTCGCTCAAAGGGCACTTCCAGTTGCGAGTCGATGGCCGCACACAGCGCCACCTTTGCTCCTGTTCCGTCATCGCATCGCTGCTCGCAGGGTGTGTCCGCGCCGACGCTGCAGAGCGCGCTCAACTACGCGCTGCTGGCGCTCGTGTTCACGGCCGTCAGGGTGCACCGTGCGCGCGGCAGCTGGCGGCTCAAGTGCTGGTGGTGGGCCTACGCCCTGCTTGGTCTGCTGGATGTGGAGGCCAACTTCGTGATAGTCACCGCCTTTCGGTACACCTCCCTCACCAGGTTTGTTGTGGGTCTGGCGGCAGCCGAGGCCACGGACGAGCGTGCAGGGTCAATGAACGAGGGTGACGCTGGCGGCAAGCTTGGGCGCGTGCGGCATGCCCCGCCGGTGCTCCCCCAGCCTGTCCCAACCCTGCTCACCCGCCCCTCCCCGCAGCGTGACGCTGCTCGACTGCTTCACCATCCCCATTGCCGTGCTGCTGTCGCGCCTGCTGCTTGGCGCTGCCTATCGGCGGGGGCACTATAGCGGCGCAGCGCTGTGCATAGCAGGCGAGTGCCGACCAGGTTGGATTGCTCGTCTTGGCGGCCAGGGAGGAGTGTCACAGGCGATGCCTCGAGCCTCACGCTGGCATGTTCGTGCAGGCATGCTTGTGCAGCGTCCCCAGTGCAAGGCGCGGTTGGGCTGGTGCAGTACGGCACTGTTTGCTGGACATGGAACTGACATTGGCATCTGCTGGCCCCTCCCGCAGGTCTGGCGCTGCTGGTCGTGACTGACCGCAGCGGGCCCAGCGCGGGGCCGGCCCCGCTGCTGGGCGACGGGCTGGTGCTGCTGGGAGCTGTGCTGTATGCGCTGAGCAATGTGCTGCAGGAGTGGCTGCTCGGTGAGTGCTGGGCAGCAGGCGTGCACGACATGCTTCCTCGAGAACCCCGGAAATGCTGCGCGCTTTGCCTCACGCTGTGCTCTGCATCGTAACGCCACGCCGCCCATCGCCCTACCTCCCTGTGCTTCTCTTTCACGCCTGCCGCCTGCCTCCTGCCCTTCCTGCCCCGCGCCAGGCGACGTCCCCGTGCCTGAGCTGCTGTCCATGCTGGGCTGCTGGGGCACGCTGTGGTCGCTGGCCCAGGGGCTGCCCCTGGAGCTGGGCCTGCTGCGCGGCGCGGCCTGGGGGCCGCACCTGCTGCTCCCCTTCCTGGGCTTTGCCGCCTCCATGTTTGCGTTCTACAGGTGTGCGTCAGCACGCCACATGCCGGCCCCGCCTTTCCTCAAAGGCTGGCAAACGGAGCGGACGGCAGGCTGCGCGCATCGCCTGACCCACCGCCGCCCGCCTGATTGCCCACTGGCCTGACATGTTCCCTAACCATCCCCCCACGTGCCTCCCGCTGCCCTACTGCAGCCTAATGCCCCTGGAGCTGACGTGGGGCGGCGCCGCGCTGCTCAACATCTCTCTGCTGTCCTCAGACCTCTGGGCCGCGCTGGCACGCATCTTCTTTTTTGGTGGGTGCCCCGCCCGCTGCGTGCGCACATTCATGATGTGTTGGTGCATGCCTGCAGGTTGGTGCTTAATTGCAGGAGGGGCGGGCCGAGCATCAAGGGCAGCCGTCCGCATGAGCAGCTGAACCGCGCTGTTCTTCACACCCGTGGCCCCCCATACCCCCACTTTCTCCTGCCCGCGTGGCTGCAGGCGGCTTCGCGGGGCACTCGCTGCTGTTCTTCGGCCTCGCCCTGCTCATCGTCGCCGGCGGCATTGCCCTCTTCACGTGGAGTGGCGACGTGAAAACGCAGCTGGGCGCCGGCAGCACCGCCGGCGCGCCCAGCCTGCCGGTGGCCTACCAGCGCGTTCCCACCGGCGGCGCCGCCGACGCGCAGTTCCACCACCCCAGGCGCCCCCTGGGCAGCCTGAGCAGCGGCGCCGGCGGCAAGGCGGCGGGGCGCGAGGGGCGGGCGGCCTTGGAAGAACTCCAGCGGCAGCAGAAGCAGCAGCAGCAGGTCGGGCCTGCCGCGCCAGCAGCCGCAGGCACAACGGCACCGGCGCAGCGGGAGCCGCCAGCCAACCCGTTTGATCTTAACCTTGCAGGCCTGCCCAGCAGCCTCCCCAGCGGCCTGCCCCGCGTGCGCAGCGGCGGCCGCAGCCCATCAGGCCTGTCGCCGCTGGCGACGGCTGACATGGCGTCGCCCGCTGCTGAGCTGTCGACCGCGTGGCGCCAGCCTGGCGCGGCAGCCGACACGTCGCTGCCCAGCCCGCGCATACAGGCAGGGGAGGCGCCGGCGCTGGGGGCAGCAGCACTCGGCAGCGCCTCAGCAGCAGCGCTGGCAGCAGATATGGGCGACCGTGCCTCGCTCGAGGTTGCATTGGAACGGTGACAGCTGTTGCGTCTGCTGTTTCCTCTCGTGTACTTTGCACCCGTCTTCAGATGACCCTATTTATGTCCCTACTTATGCATCTCTCGGTTCCGCTTCGTTACTGTAACCGTACCATTGCCAGCATGGGATCGGGCTGGTGCAACTGGCAGACTGCTGGGAGGTGGGAGTGAGCAGCAGGGCGTCCCACAGGGAAGCGAGAGCGGGGTGTTCTGCAGCACAGGGGCCTCCGCCCCGTGCCGGGCAGTGCGTGGTCGGCGGGGGTCAGCGCGCCACGTCGGGCACGCTGCGCTCCATTGCCTCCAGGTGGAGGCGGGACTCGAGGCGCTCCATGTCTGCACATGCAGAGCAGGCGGCCAGGTGTGGTTGCCAAGGCACCGGAGGCTGAGATTGCAACGAGTGTCAGGGTGTGCGGGCATGAGAGCTAGCAGCGGTGCTCTGCGGCACGCCCTGCACAAGGTGAGACCGGCAGGGGCAGGCGGGGGTAGTCACGCGCTGCATGCGGTGAGCTCATGCTGCGCCTGTCAGCATGGCCGGCACCGCCCGGGAGCCCTGCAGGGAAATGGCAAGTGGAAGCAGGGGGGCCAGGAGGGAAGGCAGGCGAGTGTGAACGTGTGGCGCGCTAGTGCTGCGCCCGGCAGCGCAGCACCCACCGCCAGGGAGCCCTGCGCCGGCCGCAGAGTGAGAGCAGAAGGAGGTTGCAAGTGTGACAAGTGGGACACAAGTGCGCACAGCCCCGCCGATTTGCCTGCCCCCTGGCAGCAGGCCGGGCATGCGTCTGCCTGCGCTGCTGCAGCTCCTGACCGGCATCGACCCCGCGCCAACCGCCCCCACCTGCACCACCGGGGCCAGAAGAGTCCGGGCATCTCCTCAAGGCCCGACACAAGGTTCATGCCTGCATGGCAATGGGATGGTGGAGAGGCGGCGAGATGGGGAGCGCCGCACTCCAGCATCAACTGCTATGCTATCTCATAGGACTCACGTAACCCACATGCCAGCCATCCATCACATCTCCGCACCAGCCCCACCAGTCCCCGCCATGCTGCCCCCCCCCCCCCACCCACCCACCCACCCACCCCCACCCACCCACACGCACGCACGCACGCACGCACGCACGCACGCACGCACGCACGCACGCACGCACGCACGCACGCACGCACGCACGCACGCACGCACGCACGCACGCACGCACGCACGCACGCACGCACGCACGCACGCCAGCCACCCAGCGCGCACACAAGTATGCGGCGGGCATGGAAGAACTCACGGCGCACAGGGACACAACCCCCACAAACAGGTCCACGCGCAGCACGCGGTTGCGCTGGTGGTCCAGCGCCATGTGCCAGCTGGCGCGCATCTGCTCGATGCCGCCCAGCGCCTCCCGCAGCATCATCTGCATGCAGTGCAGGGCAGTGCGGCATGTCAGAGAAATACAGATTAACGGTTTGAGGCAAGCCCTGAGGGTGCGTGCTTGGCCCGCCGCCAGCAGAGCTGCAACGGGGGCTCGCCTATCACCCCGTCGTTGTTACAGCCAGGTGTTGGGCGTCTCCTCATCTCCGGCATCCTGCTGCAACCAGTCTTGCCTGCGTTGTGCAGCTTGGCCTCATAAGCTTTCAGCATGGCGCTCGCCAGCTCGGACTGGTCCCCTGCATCATTGCCCGCCTCCTGCTGCTCACGCTGGGCCTACGCTGGGGCCACGCCGCCGCCTCCGCCTCCGCCGCCTCGCACGCCGCCGCCGCCTGCCTTTGCTTGCGCCGCCACGGCACGCTGTGTGAGGCACAGCATGCGTGTGTAGGCCTCCGAGTTGCCCACCTGCCAGTGGGGGAGACGGGCGGCCATCCAGGCATCTTCGAGAGGGCAGGCAGCTTGGCTGGACTGGACATTCCAGAGCTGTTTGCAATGAGGCAGCATGCATGGGCGGCCGCGCGCACGTTTCTTCACGGCGCTGCCCCTTGGCGCCGCACCTCGGCGATGGCTGCAGTGAGGTTGTTCACCTCGTTCTGACATCAGAGGGATGTGTTGGGGGGGGGGGGGGGGGGGGGCGGTCGAGGGAGGAGCGCCGACGCACTGCTTTTCTTCAAAATGCCAAGCACCCGCGTCGGGCCACCAGCGTGTGTTTGCCCCCTCTCTTGTGTGCTAAGCACACAAACCTCGCCTGCATGCGCCGGCTGGAGTTCCATCAAGGTGCGAGCGCATGGGTCGCGAGTGGCGCACCTGCATGTGTGTTAGCTGGCGCTCAATGGGGATCAGGCGCTGCAGCTCGCCGGTCGACGTCTGCTCCCCGGCGCCCAGGTCAGCCAGCACCGTCTCTGCCACCACCGCCAGGCGCCGGGCGTTGGTGGCGTAGCCGCGCACCGTCTCTGTGCATGCATGGGCGAGGAGAGGGAAGGGAGTGGGTGCGCGTCTGTTTGTCAACGTTTTGGTTTGAGGCAGCGGCACCGTTAGCCTTCCCCCTAGGGTACACGGTTGAGCAGCTAACAAACAAACACCCCGGCACCTGACAGCAGCGCCTCCAGCGCCCGCAGCTCGAAGGGCAGCGCAGACTGGACCGACACAAAGTCCTTGATGGCCTGCTTCAGCAGGGGGGCACATGGTTGGCCTGGCGTTGCGGAGTCTGGGGGGCACGGCGGCTGCCTGCCTGGCCTGCGCCGCGCCCCAAGCCCCAGGCAGCTGCTTTCCCAGCGCACTCCCACCACTTGCCTGCGCAACCTTCACCGTCTCTGCCTTGCGCTGCCCCGGCCACAGCACGGCGCGGTCGGAAAACACCACCGCCCTGCAGGCGTCGGTGCGGAAGAGGAAGGCGCGCGCACGCGGCGCCAGCACGGCGCCCTGGGCGCCCACCTCCGCATCTGCACACCAAGGAACAAACAAGACGCGCAAAGGGTACGCGCATGCTGCACAGGTTGCTGGGCCCTATGGTAGGCGCGGCACCAGATGCAAGCTATTGGACCGCAAGCACAGCGAATGTTCAATGCACTACCTGCATCGAACAGATACACGTCCCGCGGGTGCAGGCCCAGCGCCTCGGGCGACGTCTCCGTCTCCTCTGCGCCACCATCGGCGCTGAACTGCACGACTTCCCACCGCTGGCTGCGCGCCGCCGCCGCCGCCTCCACCGCCGCCGGCGCGCTGGAGTCGCGCAGCTGTTCCACTATGCCCAGGGCAAGGCAGCGGGAGCTGCTGCTGCAAAAGCTGCGGCGTGGTCGGGGCTGCCAGCTGGCGTACACGGCTGCTGCCGGCGCCGCGGCGGTGACGACGGCTGCGCCTGCTTGGGGCGAGGGCGAGCTGCTGAGCACGCCATTGGCTGTTTGCTGGCGCCCAGCAGCTCTGAAGCGGGCGACGAAGGCTGCAGCTGGGCGCCTGCTCATGGGTTTGCTCGTGCTTCCCGCAGGGTGCCGCCCTGCCTGGTGCCGCCTTCACCGCCGTCGCGGGCTTGGCACAGAAGGTCTGCGCGGTCCTTTTAGGCCGGAGAATACCGCGCCGTGAGAGCCCGACGTGCGCAGGCGCTTTCGAGGGGCAAGAAGACGAGGGCGCGCGATGTTGCTGGCCCCTGTGCAATTGAAATCGCTGGCAGACAAGGGAGCGTTGTGGCGCTGCGCAGCTCGATGCGTGCACCCGTACACCGCGGCGGCACCCCCGCCGGCGGTGGCAGAGCGGGCTCAGCATACGGTAGGCTGCGAAGTAGAGGTTCAGCGGCAGCCATGCACTCTTCTCCCGCTGCTAGGCCTCACAAATGGAGGCGTTACACTTCAGAAGGGGGGGTGGGCACAGTCAAATCCACCCTGATGCGAATGAACCCAGGGATAGCGGAGGCGGCAAATCAAGAATGCAAATGAGGTGTGGGCCGCACTCGGCCGCCAAGCGCATCGCCACAGCAGCGCACGACAGTGCAGACGGTTCTAGCGTTCAGGGCTGGTCGGTGGGCAGGGGCGGGATGACGTCGTCGGCTACGCTGCCGCCCTGGTAGCTGTGCTCTGGCAGGGGCGGCCGCCCCGCATGGTGGGCATGCTCTGGCGGAGCGCCGGCGGGGGCCGAGGCCGAGGTGGCGCTAGCGCCGGCTGCGCCAGGCGCGGCGGTGTGGGGCGCGGGAGGCGGCGGCGCCTCTGCTGCCTCCTCCTCCATCAGTGCAGCGTCCTGCAGGTTGGTGGGGTGCAGAGGCCGTCACATGCACCTGCTGTGCTGGGCCTTGGCAGGCTTGCGGCAGGGTGTGCGCAGTGTCAAGCGTGTGCCAACGAGCCTGGCCAGGGTGCGCTGTATCAGTGCAGCATCCTCGGGTCAGTCGTTGCAGGCTTGTTCAAGTGCATCAGATGCATCAGGTGCATCAGATTCCGCTATCTCCACAGAAGCATTTACGCAGTCGGCAGCGGCAACGCCGCTCCGCTGCCCAGCAGCAGACGCGCGACATGCCTGCCGCCGCTGGTGCTTGCTGCCGCCCTCCATGCCCGCGCTCCACCCGGGCCAGGGGGTGTCCTGCCGCTCGAGGGGGAAGGCTGTGGGGGTGGCGGTGGTGGTGCTGGCTGCACGAGCGGGGGGCACTGTCGAGAGAGGCTCAGTCGGTGAGGCATTCCGTGAGCGCTGCGCCCGCGTCGGCGACTGCTCTCCCACCCAGCAGGAAGCTACGCGCCTCCGTCACACCTATAGCCTCTCCTTTTGTGCCAGGCGAGAACGATACCCTGTCTGTGTGCAGGGGAGGGTCGGCGGCGGCGAGGGTCGGCGTCGGCAGCGGCTTGCCGCCTAGCGGCCGCGCCAGTGCACTCAGCCCGCCAGCACACTCACGGAGTCTCGGCTTGGACATCTCGGGCGCAACGAGCGAGTGCAGGCGCGGGGGCTGCCATTATGCGGTGGCTGGCTCATGCGGCTGCGCCGTGGCCGCTGAGCTAGCGTTCCGCTGCCTGAATGCCTTCTCCCGCTTCTCTGCTCACTCCCGGCCTTACTCAGCTCTTCCGCTCATTCCACGCGTGATCATGGCGTCCATACGCGTCACCACGACCACAGCGGAGGACAAGGGGCCGGGGCGGGGCGGCGGCGGCGAGGGCCTGCGCCAGCCGCTGCTGCACGAGGCGCCGCCGCCGGCCACCGCTGCCAGGTGGGCCGCAGGGGCGGTCCAAGGCAGCGGCAAGAAGCCATGCTGGCCGCCGTCATCTAGATGCCGCTGCTGACGCCGCCGCCTGCTCTGTGTGTGCCCCACCATGCGCCTTGCCGAGCCACGCATCAGCGCCCTCATCATCCACCAGAACAACCTTCCATGCAACACCCCCTCCCACCCCTTATCCCGCACTCCCGGTGCGACACCGCATCGCTTGTCGCCCACCCCCCCTCCTGCAGCGACGTCCCTGTCGTCACCGAGGCGCGCCTGCAGCGCCGCTCGCTGCTGGCGGCGGGCACACACCTCAGCAAGACGATCCTGGGAGTGGGTGAGCCAGCGTGCCCAGCATGCTTGCTGCAGCTACTGGCCTGGCTTGCGGGGCGCCCTCTGCCCGAGGGGCGACACCCGCTCCCCTTGCCGCCGTCGAGCCTGCCTACCTGCTCCAGCCTCCTCTCGTCCTCTCCTTGCTGCTCTCTTTGCTGCCCATTTCACCCCTCCCCTTGCGCAAACGCCCCTCGCAGCGATACTGGCGCTGCCCCGCGTGTTCTCGCTGCTGGGGCTAGGCACAGGTGCGGCCTGCCGCTGCTGCGGGGAAGCCGCGGGGCGAACTGAAGCTGCACGACGGGAAGAGAAGCGGAACACGCGGACCAACTTATTGATAGCCAACTGGTCCCCGGCCCCTGCTGCCTTTTGTGCACCGTCCCACTCCCACGCGCCTGCAGCAACCATCTGGCTGGTGTTTGTTGCCGGCCTCACCTACCTCTCCATCTCTTTCCTGGCAAAGGCCACCGCCCGGTCGGGCCTGCCCACGTTCAGGCACGTCGAGTGGAGAGGGACGCGAGGGGGGAGGGAGGGGGAGGGGCTGCCAGCAAACGAGGCGCGCACGCGTGGCAGGCGCGTTGTCTGAGTGAGGGGTGTGCATACTTGCGTCCAGCATGTTTGCCACTCCGCCCAACTACTCCACGCAATACAGTGGGGCGCTTCGAAGTCACCCACTTACCAACCCGTCCCCCACTCGTCCAACTGCCCACCGTCATGCCTCACGCCCGTGCCGCAGCGACGTGGTGCGCGAGCAGCTGGGGGTTGCGGCGCAGGCGGTGCTGGACTTGGCTGTCATTGTGAACGGCTTTGGTGAGTGCAGCACCTCGTCGGCCATGCGCACCTGATTTCCTGCAGTGTGACCAACTTGGGTGAGCAGCGGGTGGGACCCGCACCACGCAGCCCCCCCGGCCGGCATCCCCCGCAGCGATGGCAAGCCCTGCACGCCGTGCCCCCCCCCCCCCCCCCCTGCTGTGCCCCACGTCTGTTCCCCTTCTGTCCAGGTATGATGGTGATCATGCTGGTGGTCGCGGGAGACATCTTGGTGGGCACCCCATCGGACGACAGCGGCAGGTGGGTGACCGTGCGGGGAGCCCCTCCAATGACGACAGCGGCAGGCGCGTGCCTGGGTGCGTGGCCTGCTGGCCGGGCAGGCGGGCGGGTGTCATCCCCAGCGCCCCCCGGTGCGCCAGGTGGCCTGCCTGAACCTTGGTCGCTGCCGCCCAGCGTCAGCCCCGACTGAATCACACCTCTCTGCCTCGCCGTGTCGTGCCCCGCCCGTCAGCAACGCCTTCGCCGATGGCCTGTCCAAGAGGGGCGGCAAGGGGGGCAGCGAGGGGGGCTTGCTGGCGCCAGAGTGCGGCGACCGCGCCACCGTGCTGGGCGTCGTCACCGTCCTGTTGCTGGCGCCGCTCGTCTCCGGCACGTGAGTCGAGCCGGCAGGGGGAAGCGATGAAGGTGCATGCACACATGTGAGGGATGAGGAGGAGGGGGCGGCGAGCGAGGAGGCACGTAGCCAGCGGGTGCGGGAGTGCTTTTTGTCAGCGCTATGCACCCCGCCTCCTCGATCCCTCCTTCCCCTCCTCCCTCCCACCCATGCCACCGCCGGCCGGCTGCTCCGGGTGTGGCTGCTGCGGCGCTCGCAACACACGCCTTGGCCCACCCCATGACTGCCTCGGCCCCCTCCTTCTCCCTCCCCGCTTCAGTCGTGCACGCACCACCACAGGCGCCTCTGCGCTGGGCGTGGTGGCCATCCTGCTGTGGGCCGGCATCACCTTGCTGCTCTTCCTGGTGGCTCTGTCCAACGGGCAGCTGCACACCATGCATTGGTGAGGCGGGGGGGTGGCAGCACGGTCACAGCAGAACAGTGTGCAGAGAGCTGGGACGGCAGGGCACAGCAGGGCACAGCGCGCCGTGTACAGGCAGGGCGGGGCGGGGGCGCTGCCTGCTTCATCCGAGTGGCTGCCTGCTTGGTATTGTGTCCTGCACTTCTCTGGCGCGGCGTGGCTTACCCGCTCCATGCTCTGCGAGCGCCTGTGCTTGCCTCGTGTGCTTTCCCACTGGCTGTGCGCTATAATCAGCCTCGGCTGCACTGCCCCCCCCCCCCTTTGCAGGTGGCCCCACAGCTCCACGTTCACCAGCAAGGGCTTCGAGAGCGCCGTGCAGATGGTGGGTGGCGTCACAAGGGGTTGGGTCGGGTTGTGAGGCAGCCTTGTGCCTCCTGCCGCTGCCTTTGGTGTCGCGGCGTCCCGTCTGGCGCGGCAGGTGCTTCCCCTCAGCAATCTCGAGCCGAGGTTGCCTCCTCTCTACCGCTGGTTGGCAGGCGGCAGGCGGCAAGCGGCACCTGCCTCGCGCCCAACCCACCCTTGTGCAGGTCGGCATCCTGCCCATATTCACGGTGGCCTTCCTCTGCCAGACCTCGCTGGGTCACACGGTGTGTGTGTGGGGTGGGGGGGGGGGGGGGAAGGGGGGGGGGAAGGGGGGGGGGGGGGACTCTGGCGGGGGCAGCAGGCAGGAGGCGCAGCGTTGGCGTGCAGGAGCGGCCCACAGGGAGCGGCGTCAGCCGGCTGCTGGCCCAGCCCGCCAGCATAAGCCCCTCGCCCGCTGCGCTAGCGCAGCCTCGCCAAGTTGAAGCACACAACAAAGTTCCATTTTGTGTCGTGATTTGCTCTGCCTTCCAGATGCGCGACCTGCAGTACGTGGCGGAGTCGGAGGTGGACCGCATGGCGGTGGTGGCGCTGAGGTGCGTGGGTCCCCCTCCTTCGTCCTAGCTCACGCGCCGCCGCCTTCCAGCTCGTGCACCGCCGCCTCAAAACCCTGGACCACGTGCTCCGCCGCCTTCATTCTAGTTCCTTGGCTCCCTCGCCGCCACCCAATTCCACACCCTTCCTGCGCAGCCTGTGCTCCGCCGCGTTCCTCCTCATCTCCGTCTGCTCGTACGGCCTGTTTGGCGCCAAGGAGCTGCACCCAGACATCCTGTCCAACTTCACGGTGCAAGCGCTGGAGGCGTTTGTGTGGACGCGCCTGGCGCAGGCCTGTGAGTGGGGTGTCCGTCGTGGCGCCAGGGCGGGGAGGCGGCGCAGGGCAGAGGGGGTAGGGCGCGGGCGACGGGCGGGGGCGGGTGTGTGGCGTGGAAGGTGGGTGGTACTCGTGCTGGCAGGCAAGCTTGCCGCTCGCGCAAGCTCGACGCTGCCACCACCCCTCGATGTCGCCTTGTGCCGTTCCCGCCGGCCCTCCCCCTCCCCCCCCAGGCTTCCTGCTTGTCCGCCTGGCCTTCCTGGTGTCCCTGCTGGCCTCCTTCCCCCTCATGATGTTCCCCTTCCGGTGGGGAGGCGGGCGGGCGGGTGGTGGGTGGGCGGTGGGCGGAATGCGGGCATGCGTGCACGCAGCGTGCAAGTCACAACAGGTGGCAGGGCGGCATGCGGAGGCTGCCCTCGAGCTGCGCAGCACAGCGTGCGCGTCGCGCGGCGGGCGCCTGGGCCGGTGCGCTGTTGCGCGGAGGGGTGTCCACCTTTCCCAGCACGCTGCGTGCTGACGTTCTCGACTTCCCCTCCGTCCACCACAACCCTCCCTCCCCCAACAGCGACTCCCTTTGGAAGCTGCTGTTCCGCCAGCCGCTGCAGGTTTGGCCTGGCCTGCGCTGGTCTGTCGCTGGAAGATCCCTCCTGGCAGGAGGGTTCTGCCGTGCCCGCCTCCTTGTGCAGCCTGCGTGCTTCTTTGTCTCTGCCCTCCCGGCTGTGCCGCCTCTTGAGACGGCACATGCGCAGGCATGGCCCCGGCCCGTCGCTGGTCACCTGCCTGGCTTGTTGGGCCCGCTCCCTCGCCTCCCGTCCTGCCTTCCCTCACCCCACGCCTGCGCCTCTCCCCAAACCTAACCTGGGCTTGAGCAGGGCCCCGGCCTGTGGCTGGTCACCTACCTGGCGCTGGGCGGCGCTTACTGGGCTGCCGCCTACCTCACCTCCATCTGGGAGCCACTGATCCTGATTGGTAGCACCGCAGGTGCGTGTTGGGGGGGGGGGGGAGTGTGTGGGGGTGGGGGTGGGGTGTGTGTGTGTGTGTGTGTGTGTGGGGGGGGGGGGGGGGGGGGCTGCTGCCTGGTTCTGCTGGGCAGCACTGCAGGGCCGGCTGCTGCTTGATCCTGATTGGCAGCACCGCAGGTGCGTGCGTGGGGCTGTGTGGGTGGATGGACGGCAAGCGATGGAGAGCAAGGCAAGGGGGCCTGGAAGAAGCAGAACTGCGGGCACAACCCCCGTTTGCCCACCAGCGCCCCCTGGGCATTGCCCCTACCCTCGCTGCAGGCATTCTCATCGCCTTTGTGTTCCCGGGCCTGCTGGCCGCCAGCCTGGAGCAAGACCTGCTGACGGAGGGCGCGTCGACGCGCCGCACGCGCGGGTGGGTGCGGCGTGCAGAGGGGCGGTGTTGGGAGGGCAGGGAAGGCGCGGGTCGACAGTTGTGAAAGCGGACGGCTCGCACCAGGTCTGTGCGCCTGTCTGCAGCAGCCATGATGCGGCTGTACGGTTAACAGAATTATATATGATGTTTATGATCAAATGAAGTTTGTTATTCTGCGCTGCCGCCCCCGCCCCCTCTCGGTGCAGCATCATGGGCAGCCTGCTGATGCTGGTTGGGCTGGTGATCGGTGTGGCTGGCCTCGCCCGCGTCGCCTTCTACAAAGACCCAATCGCCGACTGAACAGCCCAGCCCGCCCCCGAGAACGGCAGCCGGGTGCAGCGGCCAGACAACAAGGCCGCCCCGCTTTTTGTGGCCTCTCTGCCCAGCAGCGCTGCACTCGGCGGCTGCGCCGCAGCTCTGCAGCGCGCTGCAGCCGTCCACGCAGCACGCGCAGCCGTTGCAACACCTGAAGCCTGCCCAGAGCCGCCGTTGCTTCCCACCCTCGCTGCTGGGCCCAGCCTGCGCCACCGTGCAGGCCGGCGTGCCCGTGCTTGCCTCCACTCCTGGCCTACATCACCGTACTACCATGGCCCCTCCCTGCTGCGCCTGAAGGCCACCTCCCACAGCTCTCCCTGCGTCAGCCTGCCCTGCTATGCCTGTTGTCCCCCGCACACGAGCGACGCCCGCCGTGCCCCCTCAATTACCGTCAGCCCGCAGCGTGCGCCTGCATACTTGTAACGACCAGATGCAAGAGGGCATGTGCGGTGGTACATGGCGAAGGCTGCAAGCATTGCGGGCTGGCGGCTGCCGTACGCCGGCCAGTCGCCGGCTCTGCCCCAGGCAGCATCGCCGCTGTTGCTGCTGCCGCCGCCGCCTCAGTACTCTTGGCTCATCGACGCCTTCTCCCCCCTCTTGGCGCATGTTTGCAGGGGCACACAATGAAAGGAAAGATTGGAGCCCCGGGTCGATTTGAAGCCTCAGGGTGCTGCCTCACAAAGGAGACGCCACACAGGGCGGGCGGCAGGAGCGGGTGCGACGGGCAGCCCCCCTGCCCCCGCGCGCCCCCCCCCCCCCCCCCCCCCCCCGTTCTCCCCCCGTTCTCCCCCCCTTCCGCACCTCAGCTCCTCGTCGTTGCGCACCGCCAGCTGGATGTGGCGGGGAGCGATGCGCGTCTGCTCGTGTGCAACAGGGAAGAGGAGGGGAAGAGGGCGCATAGGTTGATGTGAGCGAGCTTCTTGACCAGGCAGAGATGGATCGACACACTGCCTGCCCGCCCGCCTGCCCGTGTGTCCACCCGCCTGCCTGTGCACTGCCCGCCCCCGCACCCACCTGCCCCAGCTCACCTTCTTGTTGTCGCGTGCGGCGTTGCCCGCCAGCTCCAGCACCTCGGCGGCCAGGTACTCCAGCACCTGAGGAGGCAGGGCGGGGGTGCAGTGCCGGCTGGTTGCACTGGGTGCTCAGTTGCTGTGTACCTGCCACACCCTCCGGCGGATTGCTGATGCCAACTGAGCGGAAGTCAGAGGGCGGGGAGCCCTGGCTGTCCTCACCGCCGCCAGGTAGACGGGCGCGCCGGCGTCGATGCGCTCGGCGTACCGCCCCTTCTTGAGGTACCTGTGGTACCGCAGGTGGGTGCCAGGACAGAGTGAGTCTTTTCACAGCCCGTGCTGCCTGTGCGCGTGCCGGCAGCGGCGTTGTGTGGCGGCGTTGGCAGGAACCCTGCCGCACTCGCGAACGCGCCTCGCAGCGCACAGCGCCACCGCTCACCGCCCGATGCGCGCCACCGGGAACGCCAGGCCTGCCTTGCTCGCGCGCGACACCTGCAGCAAGGCAGGCGGGCGAGGGCGCATGTGACTGCGGGTTCTCGCATTCTCCGGGGAGCGTGGCAGGGAGATGAGCAGGCTCTTGCGCCTCGCCGCATGCCAGCGTCCACCGCACCTTCTTCCCGCCAGCGCCCTTGCCGGCGCCCTTGCCGCGGCCGCTCATTGCGGTTGGCGGAAAGTTTTGCGAGTTGCTGGAGACCTGGTTCGAAAGCGAGAGGAGGGCGGAAATCGGGTAAGCGGGCAGGCAGGCGCGTAGCGAGGCGGCGAGTGGCGAGCGGCGCGGCAGGCGCTGCGCGGCTCCGCTCGTGCTGCGCCGCGGGCGCCTGCCCCTGGCCCACTGAATCTCATTGTGGTCGCAAATCAGCTGCCTTGAGTTTTGGTCCGGTAAATAGAGGGAGGCGCCTGAGCGGTCGCCGCCCTGCCTTGAAGCCTAGCCCACCTGCTGCCGCTGCGATCAAAAAAAGTAGAGTGCTTGACAGTGCGCTGAATGGCAAGATCGATGGCTTCAGGCAGCGCCAGTAAATAATGCTCCCAAACGATTCACCCTGCTAATCCTGTTTTGGTCTGTGCAGCCCTCGGCTCCCTCTCCCGTCTCAGCAGATCCACAGCAGCCAGCAGTGAGCCTCAGCATGGCGCCCAAGGCAGCAGGTGTGCTCGGAGGGGCCGGCGGCACCTCCAGAGCCGCCTGCTGGGCTTCTCCTGCGCTCCATCGCGCCTTGGAGCGGCAGAGAGCGTGGCGCCGCCCAGGGGCGCTGCCGCTGCCGCTGCGGCGCAAGCGGTGATCGAGGGAGCGGCGCCGCTCGCCGCCCCATTCTCCCCCTCCTTCGCTCCACGTTCCCCTGTTTGGACAGGCAAGGCGCCGCCCGCCAAGAAGTCGCCGGGAGAGAAGAAGCCCAAGGCAGCGGGAGGCAAGGGCAAGAAGAAGAGCCGCGGAGGTGAGCCATGGGTTGGGGCGGGGGGTGGGGGGCGCATGGCCGGCATTTGTGCGCATGGCCCTGCGTTTGGCAGGGCAGCGCCTCACTCTTCTCGTCCCTCCCAAGTGCGACTTACTCCCTTGCCTTTGTTTGCAGCAAAGCTGGAGTCATACAAGATTTACGCGAGCCAGGGCTTGGGCAGCGGGCTCGGAGCCGCTGCTGTCGCCTGCACGAGAGCCGCTGTGCGCACACAAAACTTGCCCACACGCCCCTTCGTCACCCCCTGCCGCAGCCCGTTGCCTGCCCCGCAGATTTTTCGGGTGCTCAAGCAGGTGCACCCCGACACCGGCATCTCCTCCAAGTCCATGGCCATCCTCAACTCCTTCATCACAGGTAGATGGCAGGGCTACAGCAGGCAGCTTCGTCGCATGTGGCAACAGCACAGCTTCAGCAGGTGCCACCTGTCAATGACAGCAGCTGCAGGCAGGCCGAGCAGCTTCGCCACAGGTGACGGGCGGCTTCCCCGCAGGTCACCCAGCTTCAGCCTCGGGCATATGCACGCCGCTCCGCCTGGTATCTGATGGCGCAGCCCGGCCAGCCTCGCTGCCAAACAGTCAGCCCACCTTGCCTCCCGCCGCCCCCCTGCGCTCCCCGCCCGTGTGTGCAGACATGTTTGAGAAGGTTGCCACGCAGGCCGCCCAGGCGCGTGGCTGCCCTGTTTTATCCGTGCCTGTTCTGCCTGCATGCGGCAGCAGTCAGTCGGTTCTGAGCGGGGGAAGCTTCCGATGAGGCCTCCCACGCGCGCGCTTCACCGACACACTCTGATGCGCAGTGCGTTTTGCGGTGTCTGTGGTTTGATGCCTGCTCTTGACCAGTGACCGCACGCAACGCGCGCCACCGCCGCCCGTCATGTGCACCGCAGCTGAGCCGCGTCAACAAGAAGCCCACCCTGACGTCCCGCGAGATCCAGACCGCGGTGCGTCTGGTGCTGCCCGGCGAGCTGGCCAAGCACGCCGTGTCCGAAGGCACCAAGGCCGTCACCAAGTACACCTCTGGGTGATGCTGTGGCGGCACGCCCCATGACAGGGCAACGCGTCTTCCCAGCAGCCATGCCGCTGCGACTGCCCTGCTGCAACAGCCTTGCGCATGTACCTGCACCGGAGGCAAAACGTGTGCACATGTGCAGACGCAGAGATTGGGGAAATATTCTTACACCGGACGATGTAAGAGGGGATGGACACAGAGGACAGGCAGAGGGATGTATCAGGGGAGGAAGCCAGGCGGGACGGCGGGGCCCAGCCATAGAAGAGAAAGGTGACGACGGCGGGACAGCACACGCAAGGTTTACAGGACAGTTGGGAGGGTCGGACGCACGCGGCACGTGCGGTGCACACACACCGCTTGGGGCAGTTTGGTCGGCGCCGCCCGTGTGGGGCGGTGTGCGGTGTCACTCGAAACATCTGGGGTGGATATTAAGACAGGGGCAGGTGGGTACTGCACCCTGAAACAAGAATGGCGCCAGGAAGGGGACGCTCACGCCCCGGGCGGGAGCCCCGCCGCGCCGTCGCCGCTCGCGGTGCCCGCCGCCGCCTCTGCGGCGGCAGCCCGTACGGCCGCCTCGGCCGCCGCGCGCTCCCTGGCCAGGCGCTCTTCCCACTCGGCATCCACCTGCGGAGGTGGGGAGGATGGGCGTGTGAGATTGGCTGCGTGGGTGGGTGCTTAAGATGAGCATGGGTGGGTGCGAGGGTGGTTTGGGATGAGCATGGGTGGGTGGGGTTGAGATGAGCATGGGTGGGTGGGTGCGGGTGTGGTCACCGGCGGCACGGGCTGCCGCTGCCGATTGCTGCCAGTGCTGTCAGCACCATTTGCAAGCCGCACCGCTGTGGGAAGTGCGCCACGACGATGCAGACATGCGCCCCCCCCCCCCGCGCTTGGCTGCCCTGCTCCCTTTCATAGGGCCCCTTGGTACCCCCACAACGATGTGTACATACCTTTTAACACCCCCCCCCCCGGCCCCCCCCTCCCCCGAGACCTTTCAGCAACCAACAATTACATTTGGGGGGTCGCTGGGGCAGGAGGGCATCTTCACGATGCTCTTGGCGCCGCGTCACGCCGCACCCACCTTCTTGTACACCACCACGGTGCGCGAGGGAGACAGCACGTACATGAACTGCCCGCGGTTGCAGAATGTGGCGGTGGGGTCCTCCTCGGTGGCGGCGGGCTGCGAGGGGGGGGGGGGGGCGGGGGGACAGGCTGGGCGGGAGATGAGCGGGGAAGGCAGCGACGTGTTTGCCGGAATGTGGGGGGCCGGGGCCGGTGCCCAGCTGCGCGTGGTTGCCCAGCAGCCCCGCTCCCCAGCTCTGCCCCCCACCTGTGAGAAGTGGTCCACATCGTGACCCACGCGCCCGTGGCCCCCAAATTCCCAGGCATCAGAGTCCAGCACCACCCGGTACTTGCCAGGCTCGGGAACCGGCACCTGCGTGGCAGACAGGCGCAGAGGCGGTGAAGAGGGCGGGTGTGGTGTGGGTGGGTGGGGGGTGGGGTGGGGAGGGGGGCACGACATGTGCAAGCATGCACCCCCTCGTCCACCCTGCCGATGTGCTCAGTCATGGGGCGGTCAAGGGCCGCACCCAGGCACTGGCGGCATGGCTCCGCGGGGCCCTGGCACCCGATCACCCCACCCACGCGGTGAAAGAGCGGTGGCGTTCAAAGAGCAGGACCCACCTGCAGGCCCTCGTAGGTGTTGAAGGGGGAGAAGTTGAAGACCCACACCAGGGGGCCCCGCTCGGCCACCAGCACCTGCGCAGCACAGCAGAGCAGAAGGTCCGGCAAGGAGCGTTGGCTGTGGGGCCAATCCCTGCAGACCGGGCGAATGCCTCGCCAGCGTGCCAGCCAGCAGGCCACGCAGGCGGGCTTAAAGCAGGGCAGCCGCTGCGCATGCTTTGCCGGCCTGGTTTTCGTTGTCCGTCGTTGTGGCCCGCTGCCAGGTGGACGCCGTGCAGGCAGGCAGGCATGCAGGCAGGCAGGCAGGCATGCGCATGCATGCAGGCAGGCAGCGACGGAGCCCCTGCATTGTCACTCGCCTGCTTCTCGTCATCCATCATTGTGGCCCACTGCCAGGTGGAGGCGATGTAGGGGTAACGGTCGTCCAGCGCCAGGCTGGCGGCGTCCCAGGCGTTAAGGAACCTGCAGGCAGGCGGCAGGCGGCAGGCGCAGGGGGCGGGTGAGGCAGGCGGGCAAGGTGCATGGGACGATACGCCGCATTTCGCCGGCCCCTCGTGCCGTCGTGCCGCTGCTGCTGCTGACGGCTCCCATTGGCAGGCAAGGGGCAGGAAGGGAGGCGGGTGGGGTGGGCGGGTGCTGCAGGAAGGGAGGCGGGTAGGGTGGGCGGGTGCTGCGGCCCTCGCTCACTTGTAGCGCAGGTGGTCGGTGTCGACCAGGCTCCACTGCCGCCGGCAGTGCTGGTAGCTCCAGCCTGCACGCCGAGGCACAGACGCACGGGTGGGTGCCAAAGGGACGGGGCAGCTGGCGCGTGGATGCCTCCAAGGGGCGAGGCAACATGCCCCAGGTGGAAAGGCAGGCAGAGGGTGCACGCGCGCGAATGTGGCACCGTCGGTCGAGCTTGCATGTCCTGCCAGCAGCACCACCACGGTCGCAGTAGCGCTCCCGAGGCAGAGCCCGCCGCCGCCTCCACCACCATGTGCCTTCCAAAGAGCCTCCCGCCGCTCTGCAGGGGGGGCCCAGCAGACATCCGTCCTACACGCACCGCTGCCCCAGCAGACAGGCACCTGCCCCACCCCCGCACCGTTGCCCTCGCGAGGGAAATCCAGCCACTCGGGGTGGCCGAACTCGTTGCCCTGAAAAAAAAGCGGGGGGGAGGCGGGGGGGTGGAGGTGGGGAGGAAGGTGGGGCAGCAGGTGGGAGGCACGCAGGAATTGGCAATGCGGACATGATGGCTGAAAGGGTACTGCTGGCTGCCGCGCTGGGAAGGTGCGCAGCAGAGTGGCGTGCACCCAAAGGAGGAAACACAGTTCTGCTCACCATGAAGTTGAGGTAGCCCTCGCCGCCCAGGGCCTGCCATGAAGGAGCAGTGCACGTGTGGGTGGGTGGTGTGTGGTGGGGGTGGGGGTGGGGGCAGCGACACGAGCAGGGGTGGCGGCGAAAACGAGCCGCAAACAAATGCGCTGCCGCAGCAGCATGGGGACGTCAAACGAGCATGCAACCAGCCAGCCGGCACCAGCCTGCAGGCTGCAACGTTGGAGCCCCACCATGGTGATGCTGCGGATCATCTTGTGCAGCGCGATGCCGCGCTCGATGACGGGGGTGGCCTCCCCCAGGGCGCTCATCCCCTTGTACATCTCCGCATCCATCAGCCGGAACGCTGGGCAGGCGACCAGGGGGACGGAGGGGGGGCAAAGGTGCGTTTTGTTTCTGAAACTGCAAGCAGCAGCTGGCACGCGGTGCCAGCGCACATATCCGCATCCATCAGGCGGAAGGCTGGTGGGCAGGGGAGGCCGAGGCGGGGCGGCCAGCCAGCTGGTGCGCAGCCTGCCAGCGCGCGGCTTGCTGCTGTGGCCCACCGACAGCAACCACTTTCATCCCGCCGGCCCCACTGCAGCCCCTGCTGCCTGCACTCACCCACGGTCTTGTCCCCCACCAGCGCCTGGTCGTGGCTCTCAGCATACCCAATCGTCTTCTCTGTGTACCGCCTGTGTGCACGAGGAAGGGAGGGAGGGAGGGATACGGGAATGAGGGGCGGAGACAGTCACACGAAAAGGAAGGCTCACGCGTCGCGAAGGGCAAGGGACCCTGGCACAGGGGGGGGGTGCTGCACAGCGCACCTGTCGCACAGGCGGCCCACCAGCGCGGTCATGCGCCACTCCTCGTCCTTGGCGTGCTTCAGCAGCTCGATCCAGTAGTCGGGCAGGCCTGCAGTGCAGCATTGGAGGACAGGCAGAAAAACGGTTGCAGGGGGGCAGGCTTGGGAGGCACACGGGCAGGGAGGCAGGGAGGCACCAAGGCAGGAGCAGCGGGCGGGCGACTGCAGAGCTGTTCTTGCTCTCGTTGAGCCTGCGATGACATACAGTGCTGCCGTGGCAGTGGTGTAGGAACGCCGTGAAGTACTGCCGTGCAGCACTGGGTGTGGCGGCAGCTGCTGCTCACCCATGCCCAGGCGGTAGTCGAAGCCCACACCTCCCTCCTGAACCGGGCGGCACAGGGCCGGCATGCCTGCAGGGGAGCAATCGAGGAGCGGGGAGGGGGATGGTGAACGATGGCAGGCAGCAGCAGCGGCACGCAGACGCAGGCGGCGGCAGGGACGGGGGCGGCGGCAGCGTCGGCATACCGCTCGCTGTGGCGTGGTGCTGCAGCTGCACCTGCCCCAGCCGCGGCCAGGCTGCGGCTGCCAGCCTCACCCGACACGTCCTCCGCAATGGTGATGGCCTCTGGGTGCATGCCGTGGATCAGCTCGTTGGCCAGCATCAGGTAGACGATCGCGTCGACGTTGGTAGCTGCAGTGCAGGAGGCGTGAGGTGTGGGCGATGTGTGTAATGGCAAACAAGACGGCGAGGATGGGGGGGATAGCGCGGGGGTGGCGCGGGGAGCTGGCGAGGGAGGGGGGGGGTCTTCACCTGGGCTGAAGTATTCGTGGTAGCCCCCAGAGAATCCGATGTTGATGCCGTGGTGGTGGTAGAGCATGGAACCGACGCCGTCAAACCGGAAGCCATCAAACCTGGGGCGGCAGGGCAGGGGAACAGCTGTGTCGGGCAGATGAGGGGCAGGCACGCGCGCGGGGCACTCACCCCGCCCTGCACCACTCCTGACGTATCCACCAGCTTGCTGCCATCGCTGCCGCCGCTGCTGCCGCCGGTGCCGCCGCTGTTGCTGCTGCTGCCGCCGCTGCTGCTGCTGCTCACTTCATCTCCTCCATCCAGTAGCGCAGGTTGGAGAGCAGGTAGCGCAGGGTCTCGTAGTTGGAGTAGTTGAGCAGGCGGGAGTCCCACTGGGCGTGGTACCCGGCCTCGCCCTGCAGGGGGAAAAGGGGGGGGGGGGGCAGCAGGGGCCAGCAGGGGCCAGCATGGGATCGACTGCTCAAGTCAGGTTTCATGCTGCGCGGAGCGGGCTCAACCAAGGCTCGTGATCGACTGGGCGACCACCACACACACACACCTGCTTGAAGTAGTTTGCTTCCTCTGGCTGCCCCAGGTCGAAGCCAGCCAGGCCATCGTCGGCGTTGGAGGAGACGTGGGAGTGGACCTGGGGAGGGGGGGGGGGATTGGCAAGGGTTGGGCGGCCAGGGGGTGGCGCAGGCACTGCAGGCACCCCAGCCCGCAAGGGTTGCGCGTGCGGGCGGGCAGACAAACAAACAATCATCTATCAATCACTGCTGTGTAATGCGCACCACGTCCAGCAGCACGCAGATACCCATGCCGTGCGCCGCGTCCACCAGCGCCTTCAACTCCTCAGGGGTGCCTGCAGCCGCACCGGGGGATACAGGGGCGTGCGCTCGCCAAGTGGCGCGCGCATGGAGCAGTGCCAGCGCCGGCACCTAGAGCCGAAGGGCCAGTTGCTACCGTGGTGGTTCCCCCCCCCCCCCCCGCCGCCAGCACACCGGAGCGGCTGCTGACGGCAAAGGGGTTGGTCACGTGATACCCAAAGGAGCCGTAGTAAGCGTGCTCCTGAGTGTTTGTGAAGGGGGGGAGAGGAGGAGGAGGGAAAGCGACAAGCGGGGTGAGGGCGGGCGGGGGAAGGCACGTAGCAGACGGCGCTGGCGACGGCGGTAGCAGAGCGTCGCCTTCAGCAGATGTTACCCGTATCGGTGGCAGCAACGTCAGCCGCGGCCGCGGCAGCAGCGGCCGCGGCAGCAGAGAGTCGGCAGCACCACAAACCCTCAACTTGCGGCGCACCTGGATGGCCATGAGCTGGATTGCGTTGTAGCCCAGCGCCTTGATGCGTGACAGCACATTGTCTGGGCAGGGGGAGCAGGGGGTGGGCAGGCAAATGCAGCGTGGGTGGCAGCCCAACAGGGGGCCCCCTGGGTCCATCCCCCTGGCATCGTTCATTGGCTTGGCGCCGTACCCAACAGTACCAACAGTTGGTACCCAACAGCACAGTACAATAACCGTGCCCCGCGCCACCCAGCGGCACTCCCTCACCCTTGAAATAGGTGTAGGTGGCGACGCAGCCCTCCTCGGCGCTCATGCCCACGTGCGCCTCGTAGATGCGCAGGGAGGAGGGGCGGGAGGGGCGGCCGTGCCGCCAGTGGTGCCGCTCGCGGGCGGGAGGGTCCCAGTGGATGCCGTCGTACTTGGCACCCATCACGCCCTCGGGGACTGCGGCAAAGGGGAGGAGGCAGGCAGCAACGAGGGGAGGAGGCAATGAGGGGACTGCAGAGACGAGGGGGCCGAGGGTCGCAGTGAGTGCCGTGATACTTGGCACCCATCACGCCCTCAGGGATGGCAGCGACGGAGGGTTTAAAACCACGCGTGTTTACAGGCTGCTGCACGCTGCACGCCTGCTGCATTCCGCATGCCAGCGGGCATGCGCACACAATGAGGGATTCAATGCGCCACCCCTGCACGCCTCGTTGCGAATGCAACCGCCGCCACCTGTCGATCACCACCCAACCACCCGCCGCCTGTCGCCCGCTCGGTCTACGCCGGCGGAATGCCCCGACGTTTGACGACCCAAAGCGTGGGTTCATAGCAATCGTCAGCAAGGCTCACCTGTGGCCCACTTTATCCACGCGGGAACGCGGTCCACCCACCAGCCGCCAGAGTGCCGCAGCCGCACCTTCACCCGGCTGCCATGGGGGATGGCGGGGGAGCCGTCGGGCCCTGCGCAGGCGGCGGTGACCAAGGGGTCGAGGGGGTCGAGGGGGCCGGCAGTGCAGCGGCAGGGCCGTCGGCTAATCGCAGCAGGGCACAGGAGGAAGGCGCAAGGCGGCCCAGCGACCGCCTGTCTGGCTGCCAGGCGTCACGACTGCTGCCGCCGCTGCCGCTGCTGCCCACTGCTGCTGCCGCTGCCGCTGCTGCTGCACATGCCAACTGACCATCGGGCAGGCGCAGGGTCCAGGTACCAAAGTCGTCGCGCTGCATGTCGCCGCCCTGCCAGTTGTTGAAGTCGCCAATCAGCTGGGCCTCGGTGGCGCCGGGGCACCACTCGCGGTAGACCGTCGCGCCCTGCAGGGCGCAGCGCAGTTGCAAAGCCACCAAGCGTGTGGACGTTGCTGGCGGCGACGCATGGGTTGGTGCAGCAGCAGTTACGTCCCGTGCCTGCCCGACCCCGGGGGAGAGACCCGTCAGCGGCGGCGGCGGGATGGGGTGGGGCCACCTCGAGGCCAACGAGTCGGCCGACCCACCTTTTCGCGCACGATGCCATACCGCTCGTACCCCCGAGCAAACTCCTCCAGGCTGCCGTTGTGCTGCAGGATGGAGTCGCGCGTGTTGCGGTACTGGTTCCACCTGCAGCCGGGGAGAGCACACCGGGCAGATGGATACAGGGTTAATGATGGGCAGCGAGACAGAGGTTTGGAATGGTGGCGGCGGCAGCAGCAACCAGCAAGAGTATCTGGTTGCAATGCGCCTACCGGTAGCGCAGGTGCTCCTCATGCGCCTGAAGGTTGGGGTCGATGGCCATGATGCCCTGCACAGAACAGTGCGGGGCAGGCAGGGGAGGTGAAGTCTCCAGGAGAGTTGATGTCAACGTCTCATGTCAAGTTCGCAGCACCGGCAGCGGCGGCAGCGGCGGCACCGACGGGCAACGTATCCAGCCCCCCTGCTTGCTGAGGCCGGGCTGAAGCATGGACGCACCATCCCCTCCTCAGGCACTGCGGTCTTGGACTGCGCGGCAGCGGAGGCCGCCATGCCGACGACGGGGGAGCGGCGCGGCTTGGGCGCCGCCCGCGGCGGCCCGGCGGCGGCGAGTCCCGCCGGCGCCGATGGGCGCAGGGGCGCGGCAGCCGCCTTTGCAGGCTCCGGCGCGCCCCTGCGGGCGGCCGTGCTAGGCGTGGCGTGTCCTGCCGCTAGCATAGGCAAGGTGGGGTTCGCTCCGCTGCGCTGGGTCTTGGGCTAGCGCAGACAGGCGTTGGATCTGTGCAGCGCTGGACCTCGGTGCAAACTGGCAGGCGATCTGCGACCAGAGCCCGACAGTACTGGGGGCGGCGGCAGCACCGGCAGCGCCATGGTAGGGAGTGGCACGTGGGTGGCTGGTCGCGGCCAGCCGCGGTCCACAGTCTTAAACACACAGTGCATGCCCACACGAGACTGCATAGATCTCCAGGTCTTGTGTACAGATACAAGTTGGGTTGCACATGGTGCACCGTTATCTGCATGCTTGCCTCGGAGTGGCGCAGCGCGGTGGAAGGGTGCAGCGTGTGGGCTGCAGCAGTGGCAAGCAATGTCGGTGCATCGGGGTGTGAGAAGCAAGCAAGCGAGCAAGCAACTGCTGGGTTTGACAAATGCCATGAGAAGGTCAAGCTCACGAGAAGTGCATGCTGCTGTGCTTTCGGAGCGTGAACCGCATACCTGGCGTACAACACCTGCTACGGATGCCTGCTTCTCCTCCTCAAGCGGCCGCGGCTGCAGTAGGTGCGTGGATCGTAGCCACCAGCACTGAGGAGCCACGAAACCCGCAAGCAGCTGTGTAAAGCAACCAGTGTACAACAGCCACGCACAGCGCTGGATAGCAAGTGCCGCTGCTGCTGCTGCTGCTGGCTGCTGGCTGCCGTCGCCGTCAGCGAGATGGCGGGCATGCCGCAACAGGAGCTTTGGAGCGCTGCGCAGTGCGTCGGCAACCTTGAGCTGAGAGTGGCGCCCGTTTACAATGAGGCAGAGCGGCCAGAGGCCACAAGACAAAGGGCTGACTCCAGCAGGGCAGGCCATGCAAGTCCTACTAGACTTGACCGCTCGCTTGGGCACGATCAAGTGATCGCCACGAACTTTGACTGCCACCTGCTACGAGCAGGAGGCAAGAGACGCACAGCAACCCAGCCAGCCAGGGCTTCGCCGAGATGCGGGCCCAGCGGGCGGCAGCCCGCCTGGCGGGGCGCGGGATGACTGCTATGCTCGCAGGCCGAGCTGGACAGGCGGCAGTGACCCTCGGCTCGTCAGCCGAGGCGGCTGCCCTCCCCAGGTGAGACGCTGCGCTGCTCGGCGGCACAGAAGGCATCGGCCTGCGGTTTGTGGATTCTTACCGTCTTAACCAATTGCCCCCCCACGCGCAGGCCCGGCGTAGCGGGAGCCCTGGCGTCTTGCTCTCCCCTCTGGGCAGCCCTGCGAGCGTTCTCCTCGCTTCCCCCGCACACGGTGAGAACTGGAACTCGCTTCACCGCGGCGATGGGGCAGCAAAGCCCCTTTGAGCACCGGCGGCAGCCGGCAGCGGCGGCGGCGGCGGCGGCGGCAGTGCGGTGCCCCACCCGTTGCCTCTGCCTGACCCCGCATCGTGCCTGCGCCTCACCGAACGTGCTGCAGGAGCTTGCCATGCCGGCGCTGTCTCCCACCATGAGCCAGGGCAACCTGGTGGCGTGGCACGTCAAGGAGGGGCAGGCGGTGGGGCCGGGCGACGTGCTGGCTGACGTTGAAACGGACAAGGCCACGCTGAGGTGGGTGCGGGGCGTGGGTGCTGGGTGCTGGAGTGCATCAATGAGAGGCGAGTCGACAATTGAGCGGCAGCGCTGGTTGGTGCGTAGCGATCGTTGGGGCGCAGAGGCACCCCCTCTGCTGCAGCAGCGCTGCGTACCCGCCTGCCGGCGCGGCCCATCATTTCACCCCCTACCTCATCGCCCCCTCCCTCGCGCCTGTGTCGACACACCTGCAGCTGGGAGAACCAGGACGAGGGGTTTGTCGCGCGGCTGCTGGTGCCGGAGGGGGCGCGGGACATCGCGGTGGGCACCCCGGTTGCTCTCCTAGTAGATGAGGAGGAGCAGGTGGCGGCGTTCAAGGACTATGCACCCGCTGGCGCAGGCGGCGCTGCGGCGGCGGCAGAGGCCCCTGCTGCGGCGGCGGCAGCGGAGGCTGAGGCGGCGCCGGCGGCGCAGGCAGCGCCGCGCAACAGCCGCATCGGCCCCGCGGTGCGCACGCTGCTGGCGGAAAGCGGGCTGCTGGCAGAGGCTGTCACCCCCACCGGCCCTCGTGGCATGATCACCAAAGGGGATGTGCTGGCGGCGATTGCGGCGGGCGTGAAGCCGCCTGCGGCAGTCAAGCCCGCGGCTGCAGCCAAGCCCGCGGCCGCGGCAGCAGCGCCCCAGCAGCAGCAGCAGCAGCCTCCCGCAGCGGCAAAGCCCGCCGCGCCCGCAGCAGCGGCATCGGCGGCAGCAGCAGCGTCGCCGCCGCCTGCGGGGGCAGCATACACCGACATACCCAACAGCCAGGTATACATGCATGCTCGCTGTTTGCTCCTGCTCAGCGTCTCTCCTTTGCCTCTGCCTCCCAGCTCCTTGCCTCTGCCTCCCAGCTGCAACCCGAGTTGAGCAAGGCGTGCGCTGCGCGTCACCTGCCCGCCCACCCTGCATGCGCTCTGCACCCACCCACCCACCTGCATGAACGTGCGCCCGCCCACCCACCCACCCACCCCTCCCGCAGATCCGAAAGGTCATTGCCAAGCGGCTGCTGGAGAGCAAGCAGTCCATCCCGCACCTGTGAGCGAGCGTGCAGCGGCCGCCGAGCGTCGAGCTGTGCGCGCCGCCCGCCCGCCGCCGCGCGTCTCGGCCCTGCAAGCCTCCCCTGCTCACTGCCTGCATCTCCCGCCTGTTTCCCTACCTGCAGCTACGTCAGCGCTGACGTGGACCTAGACGGCATCGGCGGCCTGCGTGAGGCGCTCAAGGCGCAGGGAACCAAGGTGGGACGGGATGGGAGGTGCCAAGCAGCAGAGGGGCGCGGCAGGGTCGGTGGCAGCGCCGGCCACGCGGCGGGCCGCCGCAGCCGCACCCCCCAGTTGCCTCGCGTTCTTGCGCACGGCGCCTCGTTCAACGCTGACACCGAGCACGCGCGCCGCCGTCGACCCACCTGCCCAGGTGTCTGTCAACGACTGCGTGATCAAGGCGGCGGCGCTGGCGCTGGCCGAGGTGCCGGCGGCCAACGCGTATTGGGACGCCGGCCAGGAGGCGGCAGTGGCGGCCCCGTCGGTGGACATCTCCATCGCCGTGGCCACCGACAGCGGCCTCATCACCCCCATCATCCGGGGGGCCGACAAGAAGTCGCTGGCCGCCATCGCTGCAGAGGTGGGAGGGAGGGGCAGCAGGGGGGCAGCAGGGGGGCAGCAGGGGGGCGCATGTCCAGCACGTCGAGGAAGGAATGGGTGGCTGCTCTCCCTCTCACCAACCCACCCACCCACCCACATGCTCCTTTTTCTGCCAGTGGAACCTGGTTCAGGCCTGCAAGGAGCGCTCGTTTCTGCTGCCTGTCCCTCACCCAACCAACCTCCCCCCCCCCCCCCCCCCCCCCCCACACACACACACACACACACCCCCACACACACCCACCCCACCCCACCCCACACACACCCCACCCCACCCCACCCCACCCCACCCCACCCCACCCCACCCCACCCGCCACAGATCCGCGAGCTGGCGGGGCGTGCCCGCGCCAACAAGCTCAAGCCCGAGGAGTTCCTGGGCGGGTCCTTCTCAATCTCCAACCTGGGCATGTTTGGGGTGGACCAGTTTTACGCAATCATCAACCCGCCGCAGGTGCGGGGCCGGGCTGCGTGCTGTCGGTGGGTGCGGTTGTTGCTGCTGCTGCTGCTGCTGCTGCTGCTGCGCCGCTGCTGCTGGTTCTGCTCTGAGCCTGGCATCAGGACTCAAGACATCATCCTCCATACCTCCTTCCCAACCGCGCAGGCCTGCATCATGGCGGTGGGAGGAGCGCGGCAGGTGGCGGTGATGCGCGGCGGCGCGCCGGCGGCCAAGTCGCAGATGACCGTCACGCTGTCAGGTTGGTGGAGAGCTCTCAGGGCGACGGTGCAAAGTTCAGGGGCACAGCTGGGCCAGGGCACTTGCCAGCACGAGAGGCCAGCCGCCCCATCCTGCAGCCGCCGACCCAGCGCCTGACACACGCATGCCCTGCTCCTGCTCTCTCCGCCCTCAAGCTGACTGCTGCCTGCCGCCGTCATCAGCCGCGTGCCCAACGAAGCAGTGCCTCTCCTCCCTGGTCTCCTGGTCTCCTGGTCTCCTGCTGACACCCCCCCCCCCCGCCATCGCTCTTCCCTGCAGCCGACAACCGCGTGTATGACGGGGAGGTGGCCTCCCACTTCCTGGCTGCCTTCTCGAGGCACATGGCCAACCCTTACGCCCTGCTGCTCTGAGTGTAGCTGGTGGCGCGCGGCAAAAAAGCTGCAGAGATGCGCGCAAGCACGCGCTGCGCAGCTGCAGGCTTGAAGCGGCCTCTGCCGGACTGAGCCCAGCTCCGTCCGACGCCGTGCGCCTTTGCGGCGGGCACTGCTGGCCGGCGGCAGCTCCCGGTCGGCTCCATGCTGCGAATGCGCGCCCGCCTCGCTTCTGCAGGCACATATCACATCCCGCTTGGTACACCCCCTGCTCCCCTTGCATCCAGCACTTGCCCACACGCTGCTCCCTCTCCCCTGTGCTCTGCTTCTGCCCCCTGCGCACGCACCCTCTCCCCTCCTGTCGTGTGTCGCCGCTGGTGGCGCCAGCCCAAGCGGCCCCTGTCGCTGGCATCACCCTGCAAGCGTTGCACCATTGGCCTGTCGCCGCACGTCTGCCTGAGACACGACCAGCAGGCAGGCGCGCCTGGACATCATCAAGTTGTGCACAGAACTGTGCCCCGGCCCTTGACCGCACGCTGGGCATGCTGTGCTTTATGTGTTACATGACCTCATCAGGAGTAGCCTGGAATGCGGCACATGGTCGGGGTGCCAGATGAGGCGATAATGGGTGTGGCGATATATTATGAAAGGGTTTTATTGGGGGAATGCCTGTTACGAGACACACAGCGTGAATATCTGTCGCAGGTGAAACAGCACCAGGGCTGGCAGCAGGCAGGCAGCGCTCAGTACAGCTCGCAGCGGGGCTCGCCACCAAAGGCTGCGTCGTACGTCCAGGCCTTGGCACTGCACCGCCCCTGGCCCAGCTTCACACCGATGGTCACGTGGCTACAGCAGAGGGGGGGGGGGGGGGTACAAGATGAAGTGGGCAGAACGCTGCTGGTTGCGGCTCGGATGCTGCGCCCGCTTGGCCTTTCCTTGCTCCCCCCTCCCCCCCCCCCCCCACACACACACCACCACACACACACACACACCCACCTGTGGCGGGCGGTGGCAAAGCGTAGCACCTGCGATGCCCAGGCGCGTGCAGCGGCGGCGTCGGGTGCCGGCTTGCCCCCGAAGAACAGCGGCATGCCCCCCAGGGAGACGGTGAGGTCGCCGGGCCACAGCTGCACGTCGACAGAGCTGCAGGGTGGGGGGAGGGAGAGGAGGGGAGCGATTGGAGTGAAAAGCGAGGGGCCTGTGGCAGGGCATGCCACGAGGCCGGGCGCGGCAAGGGGGCACCCTTTCCCCGCGCGAGGGAAGGGTTGGCAGGGCAGGCAGCAGCCTGGTCGTGCCTTGCACCACAATCGGCACCGCACCTCTCACCCTTCCTCGCCCCCGCCAGCACTTCCATTCTCCCGCGCCAAAGTGCAGGCGTGTGGTGCTCTCACCCCAGGGCGCAGGCGATGCTAGCCCACTCGGGGCGGCAGCACGCCACGTCGGCGCGCACGGGCGCCGCGCGCGCCACCGCCAGCGCCGCGCGGCGGGCGGTGCCGAAGCACTCTGCCCCAGTCACCTCCACCTGGGGTGGGAAGGGGGGAGGGGGTGGAGGGATCAACAGGGTACGTTCGTGTGAATGCCCAGGCAGGGGTGTGGAGCTCAAAGCAGGCGAGCTGCTCAGGTGTGTGCCAGGCAGGCGCGCAGCAAGTGCTGCCTTCTGCTGCACTGCCGTCCATTCACCGCACCTCGATCAGGCAGCTGGCAGAGGGGCCGTCCCAGGCCACTGCAGCGGGCAGGGGTAGGCGGGAGAAGGAAGGCGGGCGACCGGCGAGTGGGTGCGACTCACGCCTGCCGAGCAGAGAGTGCAGCGCAGTGCAAATGCCAGGGGGCGGGAGGCGGGCGGGATCATGGCAGCAGCACCCACCCTCAGGGAAGTTCTGGCAGCCCAGCATGAACGCTGTGAGTGCACCCTGCAGGCGCCGCGCAGCCGGTCCCGCTCCCCCTTCTGCCCTCCCGCTCCCCCTTCAAGTGTCCTCACCCACCCGCTCCCCCTTCTCACCCTCCCGCTCCCCCCTTCTCACCCACCCGCTCCCCCTCTCTCACCCTCCTTGGCCAGCCCCGTCATGAGGGCGGTGAGCGCCGCCTCCAGGCGCTGCGCCGCCGCGCCCGATGGCTCACGGATGGGGGGGTTGCCGGCGGCGCCGTTTGCCAGCCCAACCACGCTGTCTGTGGGCGGGCAGGGAGGAGGTGTGTTGCTGAGCATGGGAGCTCTGGGTGGACAGTTTGTTGAATACGCATATTCTGCAGCGGAATGCAGGCCTGAGGACAGCCGCCACGCCCTGCACCCGCCACCCACCGTTCAGGCAGTCTCCCGGGCAGGCAGGCAGCACCAGCTGCCCGAAGCTGGCGGCGGCAGCACGGGCGAACTGCGCGCGCCACAGCTCCGGATCGACGGCAGCGTCGCACGTGATGACAGCCTGAGAAGGCGGCGGGAGCAAGGTTTGCTGGTTCAAGGGACTCCCTCGGAGGCATCCCTGGAAACTGGGAATGACAGTGCCTTGGCCAGCACGTGCATGCCACCTACGCGTGACTCTGCAGAGCGCTGCCTACCCTCGCCCCACCCCGCCCACCTGCACGCCGCTGGGGGAAGCGTGGGCCATGCCACCCAGCCGCACCGAGCAGTAGCCTCCCAGGGGCACCTGGAGAGAAGGGGGGGACATTGAGGGAGAAGGGTCGGGTGGGCGTGGTGGCTGATCGTGGCGACACCTTCTGAAGCGGCACAGCGATATGGTATCCCGGCACGCCACTTTTCATTCAGTCTACAGTGCAGCGGCAGCAGCAACGCAGCTCCGGAAGCGCTCACCTCCACTGCCGCCTCTTTTGTTGTGGTGTCGCCCTCGGTCATAGCCACCGCCGCGTGGTAGGCCCCCTCTGGGCCGCCCTGCAGGCGCGCCGCCAGGCCGGGCAGCGCAGGCAGCAGCGCGTCCAGGCGTGGGCGCTCGCCCAGGGCGCCGGCAGACTGCGGCCACGGGGGGGGGGGCACAGCGGGCGCAGCAGGTACTGGGTGCGAGGCGCCGTCGCTGAGGAAGACCTGCACACAACCGACACGCAGCCAAGCAACACTCCGACGAGTTCGCAACCTGCCGCGAGCGCTGCAAGCGCAGGCATGCGCGCCGCACTCTGACCTGGATTAGCACCTCGTGGGGGGCCAGGCCCAGCGCATCTGCGGTGGCGGCACAGGCGCGCCTGGCGTCCTGCAGGCCCTCTTGGCCTGAGGCAGCGTGGGGGGACAGGGAGGGACGGAGGGGGGGGGGGGGGGGGGTGAGCCGGGCCGGGTTGCCGGCAGGCCCGCCAGCGCTGCCGCTCCCTGTTGCTCCCCCAAGTACTTGCGTGTTGCTGCCCAGCACCCACCTGTGCCCACGTTGGCCTGTCCCTGATGCATCAGCACCGCGCGCGCCTGCAGGAGGTGGGGGGGTGACGCGGGCGATGCAGGAGGACTTCTTTTTGATTGACCGTGCAGGCAGGCAAGTTGGGTGCTGCAAGCGTCGGAGATGCGCAAGGGCCGTATCGCCACCAGGTGCCCCTCGGGGGCGCGTGCCTGCTGCCCGTGGAACAGAGCCCCGCGGGTGTGGGTGGCGCTGGCACCCGCCAAGCTGTTGCTGCTGAGGTCGCCCGCGGCGGCGGCGGCTCTCTCTGAGACCAGCAGCGCGACGTCGGCACAGTGGCTATCGCTGCGTAGCCCTGCGTGCACGCCTGCCTTGCATTGTGTGGGTGGGGGAGGGCGGGAGGGACGTGAGGGGAGCGGCGGGGTGTGCAGCAGCCGGTGCAGCCGGCAGGCAGGGTGGAGCACTCACCCACCTTGAGCGCTGAAGCCCCGCGGGGCGCACACGCCACCGGCCACTTCGGCCCAGAGGCCCGAGGGCAGCAGATGCAGGGAGGAGGAGACGTGGGGCACGTCGTAGCTCTCAGCCTCCCACGGCTCGGGCAGGGGCAAGGTGGCAGAGAGGGTGAGCGGCATGCCGGCGGTTGCCGCGGGCGACGCCACCGCTGCCGCCGCCGGTGCCTCGGGAGCGCGCCGCGCTGTGCACGCCACTCGTGAGGCCGAGCGAGCCTTTGGTGCAGCACCACGGCGCGCCGGAGCCCCAGGGCGGGCCTGTGAGACAAAATGCGAGCACGCCAGCATCGCTCGTGACGCTGCAAAAGACAGAGGACGAGCCTGAGAGCAGGTTGGGCGATGCAGCGACGGCAGGATGAGCGAAGTGGCCGCAGGAGTGCGCCTTTGAAAACATCGCGCAGGCGCGCGCCGTGCTCAGCAGCGGCATGTGCGGCGGCAGGAAGTGCAAGGTCGTGTGTCTCCTGCGTCTATGCCCTTGCAGCATTAGATTCCCTCTGCTCTGCTCCTGAACCAGCACTGCTTTCCACTCTGCTGCCTGGGGCGTGCCAGCGCTTGCAGGCAAGCACCGGAAGCAGCAAGCGGAAGCAAAACAAGCAGCAGCGGAACACAGAGCGTGAAGATGAGTGAGAGCAGTGCCAGAACATACAGCGGAGTGGGTCGCAAGGGGACATGGAAAGCACAAGGTGATCACAATAAGGGGGCATGGCAAGGCCCTGTCGTGCCGACGTGCAGAGCGCTGCCGCCGGCGGTGCAGGGTGCCGCTGGGCCAAGCGCAGCCGCCATGCGCCGGCGGCGTGCATCAAGCGCTGCGCCGTCAGAGCTCGGTCTTCTTGGACGGCCAGCTGTTGTGCTCCTGGGGGAGGGGGAAGGAGAAGGCAGAAGATCAGATGCTGAGCCTGCGAGCAAAAGCCGCAGCAGGCGCGGCAGCTCCACATGCACGCATCCCCTGCTCCCAACGCACAGCGGCAGCGGCGGCGCGCACAGCTGCGACGCAAGCCAACCAAGCACCCACCCACGGGGTCTCACAAGCCCGCCGCAGAGCACTAAACTGATCACATGCGCATTCAATACCACAGACGCGCGCCGCCCCACCTTGTCGTCGATCATCATGGAGAAGATGGTGGGCAGGCCAGACAGGTCCAGCGTGGGTCCTGCAAACACGTCGCCCTCCGCCGCCGCCGCCTTGGGCTTGTCCTCCTTGGGCTTGTCCTCCTCCTTAGGGCGGTCCTCCTGCTTGGGCTTGTCCTCCTCCTTGGGGGGCTCCTCCTCCTTAGGGGCCTCCTCCTTGGGGGGCTCATCCTGCTTTGGGGCCTCCTCCTTAGGGGGTTCCACCTCCTTAGGGGGCTCCTCCTCTTTTGCCTCCTTTGGAGGCTCCTCCTGCTTTGGAGGCTCCTCTGGCTGCTCCTGCTGCTCCTGCTGCTGCTCCTCCTCTTTCTCTGGCTGCTTCTCCTGCTGCTGCTGCTGCTGCTCGTCCAAATCTTCCTCCAAATCCTTCTCCGAATCGCCTGCCGCGTCCTGCTTCTGCTGCGCCGCCGTGCCGTTGTCAGTCACGTCCGCCCACATGTGCATGCTAGCAGACAGCCGCGTGAGCTGCTGCCTGCAGGGCAACCGGCAGAGGGAGTGGATTTGAGGTGTTGCACACCTGCTGCGATACTGTATGCGTGGCGCCGCGCTAGCAGGGGAGCCTGCCACTGCCACGCGAAGCCACGCCTCTGCTGGCTTTCTGGCCACCGTACCTCACGGGCTGCTGCGACCGCGTTCCATCCATCGCCATCGATTGCAGCACCAGGAACTGCACGACGCCGGAAGAGAGGTGCAGAGTAAGAGAGGGCGTGCCTGCTTGCACGGCTGCTGGCGGCACCAGTGGCGGCGGCAGCGGCAAGAGGAAGGGCCGTCGCCTCCGCAAGAGCCTGCGACGTTCCCAAGCCCCACTCACCAGCACAAACAGGCACGCGGCGCCGAACGCAGCGCCCTGCACGAAGGGCCGGGCGCGGCTGGCGCCGAGCCCTGCGGCGAGCTGGAAGCGCACCATGCACGCTGGGACAACCGAATGTAGAGCGCGGGGACAGGCACGCCGCTGCTGGGTGAGCCAGCAAGAAGTGGAAGGAGGGAGGGCGTCCCGCTAGACAACGCTGTGCACTTGCAGTTATTCCCTTTGTGCTCCGCACGTTCAGTGGATCGGTACAGTCGTCGTCGAGCGTCCCACCGTTTTGTGTCGCCGCTGTGTGAGTTGGACAGCAGTGTCTGCCTGGGGCGAACCCGCCCCGGCTTCTCTGGTTCTCAGTGTTATAAGAGCTTGCAGGACGCGCTCAAAGCGGTCAGGAGGCGCTGTCGCCAACGGGGTTTCCCACGGCGGCGAGCGCCGGGCGGTGGAGGTGGAGGCCGCCCGGTGGAGGCCGCCCGCCCCACCCACGCCCGCGCCTCTCTATGCCGCTCAACGTTTCTATGTGTGCAGGCGCAGCACACCCAACAGGCAGGGCTGCGAGAGCCATGGCGCCGGTGCTGCTTCAGGTGGACTTCCCCTTCCAGGGCCCATGGGGAGATGAGATGGCGGCAGGCAAGCATGAGTTTGTTGCAGGCTTGGCTGGTCGCCAGCGGCGTGCCGGTTCCGGGGCTGTTGTGGCCCTCTGCATCGCGCATCCGCACCTGCCCCATGCCTCGAGATAGCGTACCGGCGCCCACCCAACCTGCTGCTGCTGCGCTGCCCCACGTGCGTCCCCTCCTGCAGGCATGAAGGAGCTGGCTCAGTCGATTGCGCAGGAGCCGGGGCTGGTATGGAAGGTGTGCGCACACGCACGCAGCTGATGCGGCAGTAGGATGGGGCAGGCGGGGGCCAAGGCAGGGGCGGTGGGTAGATGTGCGCTCCCACGCCCTGCCGACCACAGCACACGCACACACGCCCTGCCCCGTCGTCGGCGCCCCCTTGGAGGCGCAGGTGTGGACCGAGAACGCAGACACGGAGGAGGCGGGCGGCGTGTATTTGTTTGCCGACAGGCCCAGCGCAGAGGCCTACATCGCCATGCACTCGGCTCGGCTCAAGGGCTTTGGCATCCCTCAAGTCAACGTCAAGGTGGGTGCAGCACACGTTCAACCAGCGCTGGTTGCATGTTCGATCGTCAGTATTTGTTTGGTGGCGCCGCAGCAACGCAAATTTGTGCCGCACACGCGTCGACCCAGCCAAAGCTCCCTGCCCACTCCCCCGTGCTGCACTCTTAGCCCTTGCCGGCCGGCATGCCCACCCTACTCTGCCTTTGCAGTTCATGAACGTGAACGAGGCCCTGTCTGAGATCGACCGTGCCAAGCTGTCGTGAGGTATCCCTCCACTGCCGAGACTCGCCGCCAGCTAGCCCGCAGCAGGCTGAGCGCGTCAGCGCCGGCGGCGCATCTCCTCGAGCGCTGCACCTGCTGCCCGAGCTGCCTCTGCTGCCGGGACGCCATTCGTCTGTTGCTTACTCAGTGATGAATCCCGTTGCCAGCTCTGCCGCACGGCACTGCTGCACGCATTAGCACAATATTGACCCCACGAGCGCCCCGTAGCTGCCACCTGTCCATGCTGAGCGTGGCATCATGCCTCTTATTTCGACGATGCAATATGATCCTTGTAATCGACTATTGTGGCAGGCGCAACCGGCTTTTGAGTGTCGATGCAGGCCAGTCTCAGGTGCGAGGCAACGTGCCCCCCCCCCCCCCCGACCCGCACGGTGGCTGTGCCAGCTGCATTATATCCTGGTTAATAGTCCCCTTCAAAAGGGGTATACATCGCAGAGTTAACAAAAAGAAGCATGCCGGGAGTGGGAGAGCCGGGGGAAGCAGGGGCAGGTGGGAAAATTTCATCGACACCCAGAGCGCGCCTGCTGAGAGGCGCTTGGAGGCGGGTCAAAACCGTAGGTGCACGTGCAGCGCACGCAGACGTAGCAGAGCAGAGCAGAGTTGGAGGGCAGCGCGGGGCACTCGAGGCCACCGCCGCTGGCAGAGGGAAAGGGTTGGGGAGAAAATTCGTTGCGGCAAGGCGCGCAGGCCGCTGGGCGCAAGGGCAGCTGCGGGTGCGTGCCACCGGGCGTCATTCGTTTGCGGGGGGCGCTGCGCTGCGGCACGCTCAGCGCTGGGTGCAACAGCCGCAGCACCGCGCCGCCAGCTCATAATAACAATAAGCTCTCAACAAGCTTTCGGGGTTCACAACCAGCACTGGTTGTCGTCCAGGGCCTGGTATATGGCCTTGGTCTGCAGGGCAAATGCGGGGCGACACCGGTTGCAGGTGAGCCAGCGGCGGCGGCGGCGGCGGCAGCGGCAGCGCAGCAAAGGGACGACGGTGGCAGCAGCAGGGAGCGCGGCATCAGCGGCAGTGGCAAAGACCTGCGGCGGCAGCAGAAGGCACAACAAGACGAAGCAATCAATGGATAAGTTGATGGATGCAACGAGCACCTGCGTGTATGCCTCAAGAGCACGGCTTTCTCTAGGAAGGGGAGGGAGAGAGTGGCACAACCACCACCTACCTGGGTGTAAGCCTCCAGCGCATAAACTCCTTTGTCCCTGCCAATGCCCGAGCTCTTGTAGCCGCCAAAGGGCACGCCAGACTCGTATACATTGTATGTGTTCTGAAGTTTTCGGGTTTGTGTCGGGGGAAAAAGAGCGGTGCGGGCGGTCAAGAAGCAGTGGGGAAGCGGGCTCAGCAAAGCGTGCCTGGGCAGGGTGCAGGGTGCAGACAGTTCCCCCCCCCCCCTCCCCGTAGGCGTGCAGCTCACCACCCAGACGGTGCCGGCCTTGAGGGCGCGCGACACGGTGTTGATGAAGTTGACGTCCTTGCTGATGATGCCAGAGGCCAGGCCGTACTCGCTGGTGTTGGCGCGCTTGATCACCTGGTGAGGGCAGGGGGGGGGGGGGGGGGGGCACGCTGGGGGTGAGGCATGCCAGTGGTGCACGGAGGCATGGGGGGAAGCCAGAGGCAGCGGCAAAAGCGGCAGCAGCAGTGGGGCCAGCCACAGCAGCAGGCGGCCACAGCAGCGCTGCCGACCATCCGCAGCGCCAACAGCGACCATCGGCAGCACACAGCAGCCAGCAGTTGGCAACAGCAGCAAGCGGCGGCAACCTGCGGCAGCGGCAGGCGCACCTCCTCGGTGGTGTGATACTTGAGGATGGCCTGCACCGGGCCAAAGATCTCCTCCTTGCAGATCTTCATCTCCTCGGTGACGTCGGCGAACACGGTGGGCTCCACCTACAGTACAGCGAGGCAGCGGGGCAATTCAGCACGGCAGTTTGGCATCGAACGCCCGAGGGGAGGAGCCGCGAGCGGGCAGGCGGGCAGCGAGGCAGGCAGGCCGCGCGGCGGGGTGGCACGCTGGCGTGCTGCAGCAGCCGAGTGCGCGCGGCAGGCAGGCGGGCAGCGCGGCAGGCCGGCCGCGCGGCGGGCAGGCGCGGCGGCGCACAGCAGCAGCGGCTGGGCAGCCGGGCAGGCACAGCACGCAGCGCCCGCAGCTCACAAAGTAGCCCTCGGTGCCGTGGCGCTTGCCGCCGCACAGCAGCTTGGCGCCCTCGCGCTGCCCAATCTCCAGGTATCCCAGGATCTGCAAGTAACCAAATCAGCATGAATGTGGTGAATGACAGGATAAACAAAGGCAAGCGAGTGCGGACAGCACCAGCCGTGTGAGACAGGCCTCCGCGTGCCGGGGCCCCTGCGCTGCACCGTGCTGCCACACACAAACCCAGCTGCGGCATGCAACAGCCGCTTGCTCACCTTGTTCAGCTGGTCCTCGTCAATCTGGGGGCCCTGCTCGGTGCCCTCCACAAAAGGATCGCCGACCTGCAGCAGCAGGCACGTGCAGGGGGGGGGGGGGATGGCAGGCTGATGAGTTGGGCAGGAGAGCCGCTGGCGCGACGCCAAGTGCGCGCCTCTGCCGCAACGCTGCTGCTGCGGCCGCGCTGCCCCGGTTGCCCTGCCGCAGCCGTGTGTGCTGTGCTCACCGTGCGCTTGGCGGCGCGCTCCGCAGACTTCTGGCAGAACTCGTCGTAAATGTCTGCATTGGACGCGGCGGAGGAGCAAAACACGTTTGGAAGCAGGGGGCTGCGGGGCACCGGGGTCAGGCTGCGAGCAAGCAGCGAGCGGTGCGCCTGTGCGTCCGCACCGACCATACCGCACTCCCAAGTGCAGCCCCTGCACGCTCACCGGCGTGCACGTAGAGGCGGGTACCGGCGGCGCAGCATTGGCCGTGGTTGAAGAAGCAGGCCTGCGGTGTGTGTAAGGGGGCAGGCGGCAGCGGGGTGCGTGAGGGCGTGCGGTTGAGCGGGGCAGGGCAGTCGGCGTCGGACACGGCAGCACTGGCAGGGCATGCGTTCCTGCATTCAGCAGCGCTGCAGGCCCTCCTCTGATTGGTTGTACTCACAAAGCGCGCCAGCTCCACCGCCACTCAACTAATCAACCAACAACCAACTAATCAATCAACATTCAACAGTGCTTCCTTTCGGCAGCGCTTCAGCCACTCTGACGGCTGCACTCACAAAGTGCGCCAGCTCCACCGCCTTGTCCAGGTCGCAGTTCTTGTCCACCTGTCGAGAGCGCGATTTGCGAGGGGTTCGGGAGGCGCAAGACCGGTTCAACAGATTCGTCCCGTCCATCAAGCAGGACTGACTTCATGCAACCAATCCGTCAGCCCCACTGTTAGCGCATGGGAGCACTCACGATGGGGGGGACTTGCCGCCCCAGCTCCAGGAACACCCCTCACCCCACTGCTCCTTCGTCCGTCAACGCACCACACCCTTCGGATGAAGCCAAAGGAGCACTCACAATGAGGGGGGACTTGCCGCCCAGCTCCAGGGAGACGGGCACAATGCGCTCGCTGGCCTCCCGCATCACAATGCGCCCGACCTCGGTGGAGCCTGCAGCGGCGGTGGGACGCAGGGGCAGAGTGGGTGGGTTGGTGGGTGAACAGGAGGGCTCGGCAGGAGAGCATGGTGCTGTCCTTTGCCAAACACCCAGCCTGCCGTCTCAATCCCTCCCACCCACCCACCCGCGCACCCACCCACCAGTGAACGCCAGCTTGTCGACGTCCGGGTGGCGGCAGATGGCGGCGCCGGCGGTGGGGCCGAAGCCTGGCAGCACGTTGACGACGCCGTCGGGCAAGCCGGCCTCCTGGCACAGGCTGCAAGGCAAGGTGTGGGTGGATGGGTGAACGTGTGGGTGGATGGGCGGGTGCACTTGGGCTGTGGAGGTGCCGGGCAGCGCGCACGCAGGCCCTCGGCAGGCTTCCCTCTTACGCGGCAAAGCGCAGGGCGTTGAGCGGCGTCTGCTCGGCGGGCTTGAGGACGATGCAGTTGCCGGCGGCCAGGGCGGGGGCCACCTTCCAGGCCTGCGTGACGCGGGGGCGAGGCGGGCAGCGCTCGTGTGGGTGGGCGGTCGGAGAGACACCCGCATTCTGTGTGTGGTGCTGGACCCGGTTCGGCCGCGCGGCTGCGGTTGCACCCCTGCGGCTGCTGTGTTACGCACCAGCATGAGCAGCGGGAAGTTCCAGGGGATGATCTGGCCCACCACGCCAATGGGCTGCGGGGGGGTGCGGAGTGGGTTGGGGAGTGGGAGCAGGGGCAGCAGGATGGGTGGGTGGGAGCAGGATGTGCGTCGGTGCGTGTGGGTGCGTGCATGGGGGTGGGTGGGGTTGGGGCGCTTGCACCCACATCTGCTGCTGTGTTGGCGCAGCCGGATTTACGTAGGCACACAAGGTGGCAGCAGCTGCGAACTAAATTCCTTGTGCGACGCCCTGCTGCGCACACACCTCGTGGACAGTGTAAGCAAAGAACTTGCCGAAGCTGTTGTCGCAGGGGATGGTCTTGCCGTGTATCTTGTCGGCCCCTGGAGGGAGGAGAGGGGGCCAGGGGGCGGGGGTCAGGCGGGGAAGGAGGGAAGGGTGCAGACAGCGGGACCTGGCGGGGAAGGAGAAGAGGGTGCAGGAGGCAGGGCTCGGGCAGGGTGGGAGGAGGCAGGGGTGGGGCGGTGCTTGCGAGGGCGGCGCGGCGGGCAACTGGTGGACAGCATGCTCTAGGGGCAGGCAGGCAGGCAGGCATGCCCAAGCGTCGGCCCCTCCAGGTGCAGGCCCTTCCCGGAGGCCTCTGCCCAACTCACATCCGGCATAGTAGCGGAAGTGGTCGGCGCTCAGCGGGATGTCGGCCAGCTTGGACATGGCCAGGGGCTGTGGCCAGGTCCGGTGGGGAGGGAGGGAGGGACGCAAGTGGGGCGCGAGCGGAAGCGCGCCAGGGGGCTGGAGTGGCGTGCGTGCGCCGCAGCACACACACGCTGCTGCCCGGCAGCGCAGCGCCGCAGGCGGTGGACCAGCAGCAGCAGCAGCGGAACCAGCAGCAGCGGAACCAGCAGCAGCAGCAGCAGGGGCAGCAGGGGCAGCGCCGGGTCTCATCGGTGCGCGCCCACCTTGCCGTTGTCCAGGGTCTCAATCTGCGCCATCTCCTCCAGGTTGGCCTCAATCAGCTCGGCGATCTTAATCAGGATCTGTCAATGATCACGGGAAGGGGGAAGCACAAGAAGCGTGAGCGGGTGGGTGGGTGGATGGCTGGACAGAAGAACGAGGGAGGTAGTGCTGGCCTCGACCAGCTCTCTGCAATCTGCATGATTATCTGTGTGTTGTTGTTTAAAGCAACAACAGGGAGGAGGCAAGATGGACGCGTGCACCGAAGGGAGCAATATCCGTTCACACATTGAAGTGCGCTGCAGCAAGCACCGCGAGGGGCGATTGCTGGCCTCGACAACTCGACCGCTTTTCGCGCGCACCTTGCCGCGCTGCTTGCCGCTCATGCGGGGCCAGGGGCCCTCGTCGAAGGCCTTGCGGGCGGCAGCCACGGCCCTGCAGGCAGGCAGCAAGAGCAGTTGGGCGGTGGGTGAGGTAGGCTGCACATGGCGCAGAGGCAGGGAGCGGCGGCGGGGGGGCGACGAGGGAGCGGCGGCACAAGGAGGGGTGGACAGGGGCACTGGCTAGGGCTGTCCGGGGGCCAGGGGGCCAGGGCATACTGGAGGTTGGCAGGGCACACACGGCGGGCTGGCGTGCGCCAGCTGGCGTGCACAGGGCGTGCACACCCCTGCGCCCTGTCACGCCGACTCCCCCCGCGTCCCGCCCGCCCACACGCCAACCCTTGGCGTTGCTCCTGTTCACTCACAGCTCCACATCCTCCTTGTCCGCCTCCGCCACGCGGAAGACCTCCTTGGCGGTGCGGGGGTCGAGCACTGGGAAGGTGCGGCCGGAGGCGGCGTCCACCCACTGCCCCCCGACGAACAGCTGCACGGGTTGGCAGGGGCAGAGGCAGGGAGGGGACGGACCGGGGATGTGTGAGGCTGTGGAGCATGGGCGGGAGGGGCAGGCTGGGATTGCAGCATGCGGAGTGCCCAGGAGGGTTGACGTGAGCATGCCGCCTCCACCGTCTGGTGGGGACGACCAAACCCGCGCACCTGGTTGGGCACCCGCGCCAGACAGGGGTGGGCCAGCGGCGTGGAGGCGTTCTTGCGAGCCTCGGCGGCCCTGCAAGCAGCGAGCGGGAGAGGTGGCGCACACCCAGGGTTCACGGCAGCTCCCACAAACGGCAGAGCAAGACGAGGCGAGCCCCACAAGCAGCCCGAGCAGCGCTGCACAGCGGGATCGCCGCTGCCAGCGGAACGCCGACACCCGCCGAGACCCCCTGCGCTCACTCGACAAGGGAAGGCATCCTGTTGGCTTGAAGGTGAGCCGGGGGATCGACAGAGCCGGCGGGTGGAATGCGGGGCCCAGCGAGGGTGAAGGGTTTTTGTGTGTCCGGTGACGGATAGTCTGAGCAAGCGCCAGCGAAGCGTGGCCCCTCCCTCCCCTGGCATGCTCGCTTCCCCTGCCCCGCACATTCCGCATTCACACGGGTTTGAGGGTCTGTAATCGCATGTCAAGGCGACCCAGGCCGGCTGGAGCGCCAGGGGAGCAAGCAGGGCCCCCGTGCAGCGGCGTCTGCCACGAGCGCGATTGGTAATGCCCGGGGGTAAGGCGCGTTTGCCTTTGCCCCCAGATCCCTCTCCTCTGATCCTCTGATCCTAGGGCCCTGTGACGCGCACAGATCTGCCCAGATATGCAGTTACCGAGAGGCATAACGTTTAGCAAGGGAGGTTATAGGGGCGTGGGGCCCCTGGCTGGGGCAGGGGCAAGGGAGGGAGCCGGGCTGCGGCTATGCAAGGCCGCCCAGGCTCCGCGCACGCGCCTCGCACGTGCATGCAGCAAAAACCGCGGGCCAGGCGCGGCGGGTGGGCATGGGGAAGGGCAGGTGGGACGCTCCAGGGTGGGGCAAGGGGCGGCAGTGAATGAAATAAGCGGCTCAACTCGGCGCGTCAGCGCAGGCGGCGCAGCGCGCGCGCCAGGTGCTCACAACTTCGACCGAAGCCGCGGCCCGGCAGGGGCTCGGCCCCAGCTGGCTGTGCAGGCCGCGGGCTTGCATGCACGCGCGCAGCTGCGGTGGCGGTCTGTCCAGGGTGGTACCGACGGGCAGGCGGTGCGCTCTGGCGGGTGGTGCAGCGCGCTCTTCAAGCGTGGCGGTCCAGGGTCTTGGAGTCGCCGGCCAGGCCCATGATGGACAGGCCGTTGTCAACGTAGATGGTCTGGCCGGTGACTGCAGGCAGTGAGGAGCAGGGGGAGCAAGCACAAGGGTTGGCTAACTAGCAACAACGTAAACGGTCTCGCCAGTGACCGCACAAGGGGGCGGGGCAGCAGTGGAGCAAGAGAGGGTGCAGGGACGGCCAACGACGCGTGCCACGCCGCGCTGCGCCCACTGCCTGCTGCCCTTCGCCAGCGCAGCCCAAACGTGCGCTGCTTCATGGCCCTGCTGCAGTGCACGCCCCGCGGCAACACATCCCCCCCCCCCCCCCGAGAGCAAGCGCCTGCATACTGTGTGTCCGAGCGGCGAAGAAAAAAAAAAAAAATACCCCATCACCACGCCCCCCCGACGCACCTGCGGAGGCCAGCGGCGAGGTGAGGAAGGCGGCGACGGCGCCAATCTCCGCCGCGTGCAGCTCCTTCTGCACGGGGGAGTTCTCGTAAGAGTAGCTGCACAGCACAGGAGGGAAGGGAGGGGAAGAGGGGAAGGCAATGGAGGAGTAAGCGACGTGTCGGAGGCTTTGCCGGGCGATTGGGACGACAGACAGGGTGTGGTGGAGGGCAGGAGAGGCGCGCTGGTTTTTTCGCGGCATTGACAAGTTGGGGTCACCCAGGAGAGGTGGCTGCTGCAAGGACCACATCAGGAAAAAACAGGGTCCAGAAAGTGTGCATGCCACGCATGCATGTGTGCCTGCATGCCGTGCAGCTGGGCGATGCAGGCGTGGCGCAGGCGGCAGGCGGCGGGCGGCCGGCGCTGGTCGGGCAGTGGAAGGTGTAATCAGGCCATGGGACCAGCCAGGGCTCATCCGAAAGATGGTGATCTGTTTCCTTGGCTCGTCACCCCAGCAGGGCGCCGCCGCAGTGCAGAGGACGCAAGGATGTACACAGGACCCAAGGGCACGCTTCGTGCTGATAACCAACCGCCCTCCATGGCTGTTACCTGGTGAAAGGCAACCAACGACTGGCCCCCCTAGGAACTTCATTACGATACGTATTTAGAGTGCAATGTTGGTAAAATATACATCAATTTGTATCATAAGCTGGTACAAAATAAAGTCTATTAAAAAGCAGTGCGCACCGGATCATGTCGTCAATGAAGCCAATGGCCTTGGCGGCGCGGGAGCCCAGGGGCCCGGCGGAGATGGTGTTGACACGCACGCCGTACCTTCGCAGAGCAGAAGAGATAGCAGGCAGCAATATGGGATGTGTTGTGAGTGCGCTGCGGGAGCAGCGGCAGCGGCAGCAGCGGCACCAGCGGCCTGCTACACACAGAACGCAACTGAAGCGACGCAGGCACAAAGGGGCGCGTGCACCACTCACTTGCGGCCTGCCTCGTACGCCAGCACCTTGGTGTCGCTCTCCAGCGCAGCCTTGGCAGAGGACATGCCGCCGCCGTAGCCTGCGTTGGGGGGGGGGTTGAAGAGGGGGAACAAGGGTGAGTGACTCAGCGCAGAGCGGCGCCCACATGCGGTGACAGGTCGCAGCGGCGCCCGCATGCTGCCCGGCATCGCTGCGCATCTGGCGAACCGCAGAGCCGCTTGGGTGTACAGCCCAGCGCAGCGCCCCGCAGCACTAGCTGCCAGCAACCACCCACGGCGGATGACGCGGCCAACAACGCCCAGCCGAGCACACATCGCGCTGCACGCATCGCACACCACAGCATGCGCAGCGCCCGCCCACCGGGGATGACGCGGTCGGCGGCCACATAGGTGAGGGTGATGGCAGCGCCGCCCTCGTTCATAAAGGGGCCAAAGCGCTGCAACAGGCACGGGAAGCGGGGGTGGGTGGGTGGGTGGGGGTGGGGTGGGTGGGTGGGGGTGGGGGGTGGGGTGGGGGGGTGGGGGTGGGGTGGGGGTGGGGTGGGGGTGGGGTGGGGGTGGGGTGGGGGGGTGGGGTGGGTGGGGGTGGGGGTGGGGGGGCGCACGCGCGAGAGCGGCGAGTTTGCAGGCTTGTGCGCGGGGGTGGGGTGGGTGGGTGGGTGGGTGGGGGGCCAGGCGGCGCCGCCGTCGGCTGCAGGCGCGCGCCAAACCCGCCAGCATGCCGCCTGCTTGCGAAGCAGCTTGCAAGCCCACGAACCGCGCGCCTGCATCATGCTGGCAGCAGACCTGCCATGCAGCACCACCCCGCAGTGCCACCCACCCACCCACACCTGCATCATGCTGACAAAGGAGTAGCTGGAGGCGGACATGGCTGCCAGGTAGCCGCGGCGCGACGTCTCCAGCAGCGGCTTCTGCACCTCGGGGCCGTTGGCCAGCGAGTGCACCACAATGTCCACCTTGCCAGAGTCCTTGGCCGCCTGGCGAGGGCACACAGCGAGGCAGGGGGACAGGGTGAAGGCACGGTGGGAGGCCGGGAGGGGAGACGAGGGGGCTGGGAGCCAACCGACACCAAATCTCCGCACAGCCCCAGCCCTTGCCCCGCCTGCAATGCAACACACACGCCGCCGCACAGGGAGCAGACGGAAGGGATCGTGGAAGCAGCACGGCAGCAGCGCCGCTGGTCCAAGCAGCCCAAGACGCCGCCCGCGATGCACGCGTTGACGCAACAACTAGCAGCCACTCCCCCGCAGCTGCACGCGCTGCTGCAGCAGCCCACCTTCTCGGCGACCTCGCTGACGGTCCAGCCCTCGTTGCCGGCGTAGCGCTTGTTCTCCAAGACCTGAGGGCGGTGGCAGGGGGGGGGGGGGGGGGCCGGCGCGCCGGGTGGGAGGCGTGCTGTGCGTCGCGCATCCACGTGTGCCGTGATGAAATGTCGTCCACCACTGCATAGACAGCTTTAGCAGGGGAAAGAAGGCGGGTCTTCTGAACACCCTACGCCCACGTGCGTCCTCGAGTACAGGGGGGGCTTTGAAGGTGTTCAACGCCGCGTCCATGGCGCACCACATTACCATGCACTTACCAGCACCCTACGCGAGCGCGCTCACGTCCAAGGGCGCGCTACCAGGGGTACCAGACACGCCGACGGGAGGGGAAGCGGGGGTCTTTGGTACCCCTTCAGTACCTTCAGTACCCCTACATAATCAACTATGTACTTATATGCATGTGTCATGCGTAGAAACTCACGTCCTTGGGCACGTCCTCCAGGGTGTCGAACACAGCGTCCATGGGGTAGACGTGGGCAAACTCCATGAGCTGGCCGTTGGAAAGCATGCGGTTCTCGTCAAACTTGCCGCGGCGCAGAGAGGTCTCTGCAGGGGCGGCGGCGCGGCGGCAGCGGCAGCGGGGAGGAGGGTCGGCAAGTCAATGATGGGGCTGCAGCAGCGGCGCCGGCGGGGACCTCGCTGGACGCCCGCCCACAACATGCACGCGCCTCTTTCGAGGTGCGCACAACTCTCGACGACACCCTGCACCACGCGCACCAAAGATGTTGAGGGCGGGCACCCACACGCCCAGGCTGATCTCAGCGCCTGCCTCAGCCAGGCACTTGGCGATGGCCCAGCCAAAGCCCTGCAGGAGCGGGGGGCACAGAGGGGGTGTTGCAGCAGGGGGGTGAGCATCCTGGGAGCAGAACAGGAGATGGACGCATGGCGATGGAACAGCCGAAGCCCTGCTGGGGACGGGGGGCATGGGCGGTGCCGCCGGTGGGGTCGCCCCCTGCAGGCATTGCAGCCAGCATACCGCTTGCAGCCACGCGAGCAAGAGGCTCGATTCGGCAAGAGTGATGCTAGCAGGCGATGCCAGCACGCAGGCGAGCAGGACCAGCCCAGTCCAGCGTGGCTCCACCCGTCGCAGGACCGGGCAAGCAGGGAAGCAGCGGGCAAGCTGGCGGGTGCGTGCACTAACGGCGCTGCCTCGGCACTTGATCCCGCCAACTTTATCGCCCCTGCCAGCACCCAATCCTAACCGAGCTGCCCACCATGTCGTCAGCCACGCCAGCAATGAAGGCCTTCTTGCCTGCAGATAAGAGAGGCGCGGGTCAACGAGGTGAGCCGCTGCCGGTCGGGCGCACTGGCGCTGGCGGCTGTGGAGGCGCGATCAGGGGGACGTGCATTGCTAGCAGGACCCCGGGGTGCTCCCCAAGGCTCACCGCGCAGGTCGATGGGCAGGCCGGTCCCGTTGGCAGCCTTGACGGCGGTCACCATGCGGCGGCTGCGCACGCTAAGAGGACGCTGAGGCATGAACACGGAGGTATTGCCGGCATAGCTAGGCGCCACGGGGGTGCCGGCCGGGCGAGCCACAGAAGCGCCCGCGACTGCGCGCACCACAGCCCCGCAGGGCGCACGAGAAGCCAAAGCAGCAGCCATCGTCGCTTCTGATCAGCAATGCGCGTTCACGAGGGGCGATGGCCGCCGGGTTGCGCCAATTGAGGCCGAGGCATCGCGCCGCGCGCAGCAGGGTGCTGGTGCCACGAATTTGGCGCTGCCCCGCCTCTAACGCTTTGTTTCGACGTTTGCTGATTGTCGAGCAGGCCCCGAGGCTTGCCCGGCGCCTCCCCCGACAGCCAGCCTTGTGGATCACACCTTGCGCGTCCCCTTGTCGTGCCTGTCATCCCCTCCGACATGGCCGAGGTGCGCCATGACCTGGAACCGCCGAGGTGCGCAGGAGGCCCTGTCGAGCTTAATAGCGCGTCCCGCAACCTCCCGTAGCCTCGCTCGCCTGCCCTGCCGCAGGTCCAGGACGTCGTTCAGGAGGCGAAGCGTGTGGCGAACCAAGCGTGAGCATCCGAGGCAGGGTTGGCAGTAGCAACTGGGGTTTGGAGCGGCGGCGGCGGCGGCGACGGCGGACCCACTCGGCCTTCACGCCCCCCCCCCCCTGCTGCCCGCCTTGTGCAGCCGCAATTTGAGCCAGCGTGTGGCGGGCTACTCGAAGAAGCTGACTAGCGAGGGCGATGCGCTGGCCGATGAGGTGCGTACGGGCGCCCAGACGGGGCTGGCACCTGCGCGTGACCAGGCCGCGCCGCCACGCCCCTCGCGGCACGAGGCTCTCTCCTACCTAGGGCGCAGGTGTAAGCTCCTACCCTGGGCGCAGGTGTAAACTCAAAAGCCCCCTCTCACGCGGCGCCCGCCGCTGAGTGCCGTGCCGCCCGCCGTCGTCCCCGCCCCGCAGGTGTCTATGCTGCTGCACAGCATTGACAAGGGCCTGGAGGCGGCGACGCACCACCTGGGTGCCGACAGCGACTGGGTGGACGTGGTGCAGCACCTGGAGAGCGCGCGGGCGGTGGTCAAGGGCTCCGGACCCGGAGGAGACCTGTGAGCCCGCCCGCTTGCTTGCTTGCTTTTGGAGGGGCAGGGGCCAACAGGGTGGGGGCCGACGGGGCAACGCTGCTTGCGTTGGGCAGCCGGCGGGTGGCCCATGGCTGGCAGCACGTTGTTGCTTGTCTGCAGCAGTCTCTCTCGACCGTCCCGGCTGCCGCCCCCACCCCGCAGCCGCAAGTTCAGCACCGCCCGCAAGCCCGCCATCCTGCGCTTCCTGCTGGGCCCCTGCTGCAACGTGGTGTCGGTGCGCAAGGTGCGATCCCAACGTGCGTCCACAGGGGGGGAGTCAGCAGCGCTGCTGCTGCGCACGCGCCCTCACTTACGCTGCCGCCTGCGTGCTTGTGCAGGACCAGAGCATCAAGCTGAAAGAAGAGTACCACCACTTCCGCAACCGATCTGGTCGGTGGGCTGGCAGGGTTGCCGGCGGAAGGCTGTGGGGATCTGAACAAGCAGGCAGCAGTGGGAGGCGGAGCGGAGGGCGGGCCGGACGCTTCCCGCGTGCTGGGGGCGGCGGGGCAGCTCGCCAGGCACGCGCGGGGGTGCGGGCCTCCAAACCCCGCACCCCCTTGCCCTTCCCTTCCCACCGCAGCCTATACCATGTCCGCGTTTGCGGGCCTGCTGCTGGCGGGCCTGATGCGCGCCAAGGCCTTGGCAGAGGCGCACGAGCAGTTCACGCTCACGCCGCTGCTCATCGGTGGGTGGGTGGTGGCAGGGGTGGGAAGCACGGCAGAGCGGGGACGATGACGGCCAGTGTGGTGGTGTCGCTGTCCTCGCCTGCCGTCAGTGCAGACCTTGCCCTGCTCCCCCCCCCCGTCCGTCCGTGCAGTCGGCACCCAGATGTTCCTCTGCTGGCTGCTCTACTTTTACACCGCCTCTGCACTGCGCGAGTCCGTGCTGAAAGTGAACGGCAGCCACATCCGACCGTGGTGGGGTGTGGGTGGGTGGCTGCGTTGGGGGGGGCTGCCTGTGGGGTGCCTGTGGGCGCGGGAGACGCGCGGCAGCTGCGGCCTCGGCGACCCCGAACCAACATTCATCCAGCTGACGTGCCCCCGTTTTGTTGGCACCCGCCCGCAGGTGGATCCACCACCACTACTGGTCTGTGGCCACCTGCATGCTGATGCTGTCGCTGCCGGTGGACTCCCCCAGCGTGGTGCGCTCCGTGCACACCTTTCTGTGGTGGGCGGTGCTGCAGGGCGCCGTCATCGTCATGCAGAACAGGTGCGGGGTGTGGCTGGGGGCTGGGGGCGGGTGGGTGGTGCTGCAGGGCGCGGTGGTCGTCGTGCTGAACAGGTGCTGGCTGGCTGGGGGCATGGTCGCACAGCTGGGGCCTGCGAATTAGGGGCGTCGCGGTCTGCCGGGGCGGCCAGCAGCGCCATCAGGGCTCGCGTTGCAACCCCCGTGGCAGCAGCAGCACAGCGGCTGCACACTGCAGCCAGTTGCGCAAGCGCGCCGCTCTCCCTCGCCTCGCTTCTGCCGCCTGCCCGCACGCAGGTACCAGCGGCGCCGAATGTACACACGCGTCGCCCTGGGCAAGAGCAGCGCCATGGATGTGGTGGGCGGGGAGAGCAGCGCGGCGGCGGGCCAGCTGGCGCTGCTGTACCCGCTGCTGTTCATGCTGCAGGGGCTGCAGGTGGGAGTAAAAGGGGGGCTGCATGGAGGGAGATATGGAGGGACCTGCAGGCGCAGGCAGAGGAGGCCAGCGCAGCAGAGTGCGGGGGGGGGGGCGGCGTGCGTGCTGTGCTCCCCTGCTCGTTGCTCACCCCCCTCGCCTCCCTCCTGTCTTTGTCTGTGCAGTCGGTTATCGGCGTGCAAATGGTGACCTCCAACTTCAACTCGTTCCTCTCGCCAGAGGGCTACCTGGTGGGTGGGCAGGCGGGGTGCGTCACTGGTCGAGCTGGCGCAGGATGGCAGGGCTGGGCAGGGCAGGGCGCTTTCGGAACGGCAGGCTGGGCGAGAGGCTGCAGCGGCGGCATGCCGTGGGCAGCGCGGGTCTGCCGCCTGCGCTGCCTGGGCTGCAGCGGCAGGAGCTCGGCTGCACTGTGGGGCGGCACGACGTGCCTGTAACTCTCTTTGATGCCATGTCCAGATGTCACGAACCCTTTGTTTGTACGCCCCACGTACCAACCCAGTTTGTACACCCTTTCCATGGCCTCCATTTGTTGTACACCTCACCCGCATTCGTGACCCCCCCTTCTGTCTCGCTCCTCAGGACCTGGAAGCCAAGGAGAGCGACCTGTGGGGCAGCCGCGGCGTGGCGCTAGCAGGCCTGTGCATGCTGTACATGGCGCTCATGAACTTCAGGGGCACGGTGGTGAGTGCTGCAGGCGCGCGCGGCCGCCAGTGTGTGCCCTCGTTATCCTACCTCGACCTCGGGTGGCTCTTGCTCAGCCAGCGCCGCGCCCCGCGCTGCCACGCACCCCCCTTGCGCTCGCCACAGTTGCTGGAATCATCACCATGGCTGCAGGTTTTTGCCCGCTCGCTCACATGCACACCCTCGCGAGATCGATGTCGTGCTGACATTTAGTCCGCCCCGCACACCCACCCCATACCACAGGCCGCCATCGTGGGCAGGGCACGCGCCAAGGAGAAGGCCCTAGCCCGCATCCAGGTGCTGCGCGCCAAGTGAGTACTAATACACTAGCGAGGTTCCCCTGCCGCTTGCCGCCTGCGCACGCGTGCCCGCTGTTTTTGCGCGTGCCTGTTGGCACACCGCGGCTGCTGGTGTTGTCTGGCCGCTCCTGTGCGTGTCCGCTGCGTGCGTGCGCGCGCACTTGTCCCCGCGACAGCGCGCTGCAGCGACGGCGTGCGCGGCTGGCCTCGCCCTCTCGACATGCCGGCCTGTTTTTGGCCGGCTGTTGGCGCCCCTCCCTCCCAAGCAGACTGCCCTCCTTCGTCAATTTTACGTTTTAACATAAATAATTTCTAATTCATAATATGATTTTCTCGCCTTGCCAGCAGGAGCCAGGGATCGCCGCACTGGAGCGGCCTGGCGCCTGCTGGGGCGGTGGATGCCGACAAGGACAAGTGAGGCTGCTCGCTGCGGACCCGACGAGCGTCGGCGCCTCCCAGGCGAGCCGCCCCGGCTGCCCTGGCGTCCGCCCCCCTTGGCCTCCCCTGCCTTGGTCCCTGTACTGCCCTCTGGTGCCGCGTGCCGGCCTGCATTGTGCTGCTGCCTGCCCCCCTTCGGTCTCTGTATTGCGTCTGTACATGCGCGCGGCGCTGGTTGGCCAGGGTGAGATGCTAGGGAGCACAACAAGAGCAGGCAGCTAGTGCAAACAACACCGCCGCCACTGCTGCTCAGCAGGAGTGCTCGCAGAAGCAGGGGTGCCCCTCGCTGCCGGCAGGGTAGTAAGGCACCACTTCCAAGCCGCCCTTGCCGGCGGGCCGCTCACACTTGACCAGCCCCTCCTGCAAAGGCAGGGGGGGGGGGGGGCAGCGCCGGAGTGGCAGTGTTGGCGCCCCGCCTGTGGCCGCCGCGGAGCCCACCCATCGGGTGTGGGAAGCCCTGGAGGCGGCAGCAACTGGTGCAACTGGTGCAGCGGCAGAGGCAGCAGCAGCGGCAGGCAGCACCCCGCCTTGTTCTGCATCACACCGCCCTCCACAGTGTGTGCCTGCCCTGGCTACGGCTGCTGCCCACAACTCTGTAATCCTACGGTGCTACTGCTGCAGCAGCACCCTGCATCGCTCACCTCGCACTCCAGCTGCACCTGGGACGCCGTCTGGCGGTGGCAGCACTGCCTGCTCAGCTGGCCGCAGCCCTCCCGCTCGGCGACGCAGGTGCCGTATTGGAGGACAGGCGACAGGCGGCTGCGCCACTGCGGCGGCAGCGGCGCCACCTCCGTTTCATTGAAGGGCCCGGAGCAGTAGCCACCCTCCTGCCATTCACAAGAAAAGTAGTGGGGGCGAGGGGGTCAATCAAAAGGTGGGTCGAATGGGGTGCGATCACAGGGTCACGGCTGGCTGCCTGGCCGCCTCGAGATGCGGTGTTGGCGCTGCAGCTGCCGCCGGCACTGCTCCGCTTAACGGCCGCCTTAGCACAGTGCGCACCTCACAGACGGGCGGCGGGGTGCGCGCATCCTGCCACTGGTGGTAGGGGAAGGGGCAGCACTTGGAGCCAATCGTGCCACACTCTTCTGGGTACCTGCAAGGGCCGACGCATGGTGCGCCGAGTTGGACGCCTCGGGTGGGGCTCTCACCCACACGACTGGAGTGCATGTGTGCTCGCACACGCTGGCACCTGCGACGTTCCGACTGCATCGAGCGCCCGCAGCCAGCGTCCTTCTCAGGTTCCCCACCCACCACACGTGCGCACCTGGACCCCCCACCCCCACACACACCTGGGCCAGCGCAGGCAGATGAAGGGCACGGCAGCCCACCCAGTGCACGCCACGCCTTCCCCCTCGTCGTCACAAAAGTGCTGGCTGGCGTTGCGCCCCGCCAGGCCGCCGTAGAGCCCCGGCGGGCAGCAGGGCTGGTCGAGCCTGCCGCAGGGCGGCGCCGGCTCGCAGCGGCCCAGCTGGTCGGCCCAGGGGCGGTGGCACCAATGGCTGGAGAATGGAGGAGGTGAGGGGTCACGTCGGGTCGGCCAGCAGCCTACGTGCAACAGCATGCAGCAGGCAAGCGTGCACCAGGCGGGCCGGCCGGCAGCCTGCTCAACATTGCCTGCTGTGCGCACACTCTCTCACACTGGTGTGCTCACCCCTCGGGGCACTGCCGCCTGTCGGCCGGGCAGGCGGGCGCCAACGGCGGCGGCGGCCAGGCGCCGACTGTGCCGGCGCACGGGCCGCCGGGCAGCCCGCATGCCTCTGGCGGGGCGGGCAGGCAGCGCTGCAGCTGGCCGGTCCAAAACTCACTGCTGTTCACCAAGACGGGCAGGCAGGTTGTCAGGGGATCGCGGCACGGTGCAGCGCCGGGGCAGCACTCGGCGTCGGTGCGGCCGCAGCCCTGCACGTTGTAAGGGCAAGGAGCGCTGAGCACTTGTGCCAGCCAGCTGCTGCAACGAGGAGCGCTGCTTGGTGGGAAGCGACCGAGCAATTGCTGAGGCTGCGAGCACCCATGGGCGCTCGCACCGCTGCCGCCCTGCTCCCTACCGCTACCTGCGGCACGGGCGCGCACGCCGGAGGCTCAGCCCTCCAATCGCAGAACAGGTTGCTGGCATTGCAGACACCGCTGATGTCTGTTACGCTGAGCTCGACGTAGCAGCATGCTTTGCCACGCTGCCCGCAGTCGGTGGCGTTGCGAGGGCCAGCAGGCTGAGCGGCGCCGGCGGCGGCGCCGACCAGCGCGGCCGCCGCGGCCACCAGCGCTGCAGCCGCCCAGACCGAGGTCGGTAGGCGGGCCAGCGCCCCGTGAACAGGCAAGTGAGCTTGGGTTTCACTCTCTACTGGGGCCACAGCGGCACTGCCGCTCGACTCGGGAGCTGTCGTCACACGAGCAGCTGGGCAAGACGCAACTGCGCCAAACCCTGGTGCAGGCTGCGTGTATGGTTACAGGTGCAGGTTTTGTTGCACGACAGCGTTAGTGAGAAGGCCGGGCCTCTGCAGAGGCAAGAAAACCGCATGGGGCGCCGCTGTGCCGCTCGCCCGCTACCTGTCCTCTCTCCTTCCACTGGTCCTTCCCGCCTCTCACGCTCTGCACTCAGCCTCAGCGCGAGTTCAAGCTCTTTTTGAGCCGCTATCCTCGGTAGTACTGTCTCCATACGCCCACTCCACACCCACTTTGCCTGCTGCTGCTGCTGCCCCACCTTTAAGCCACTTTCCATCCACCCTCGGCTTTTCTGCTTCTGCGGCGCTTGTTAATTGCAGCATGCAGTGCACGGCAGTGCAGCAAAATATGCAGGACAGCAGATGAGTGAGCCAACGGCGGGAGCGGGGTGGTTGGCACAGGACAGCTGAAGGCGGGGGCATTGCTGGGCAGGAGGGGGCAGGTCTCATCACGCCCCCACTGTGCAGGCTGCGACCAAGCCCCATTGCGCAGGCTACGCCGCTGCAGAGGCAGGCTGCAACTCTTGCCAGCCTCCAGCGTGCATGACCCCCCTGCAGGCGGCCTGTTCAGAGCCTGCTCAGGCAATTTGTGCCACCGGCGCGCGTTCGCCGCCGGCGGCCGCCGACTCGAGCAGCGCCGCCACCAGGGCCAGGTCTCGAATGCCCTCCACGGCGCTGCAGCGGCAGAAGAATGGGTTGCATGGACGATGGTCATCGCTCGTGGTGGTTGCCTGGGGCTAGACGAGGTGGTTTGGGTGGCGAGGCGGGCGCAGCAGGCACCGCGGCTGGTTTGCGGGCGCTGGCTCCTACTCATGCTGTGCCCCCATCAGGCACTGCTTTCCCGGCCCGCCCGCGTTTGCTTGCCTGATCCTGGACTCGTCCTCCATCGAAGGCAGCTCTGTCAGGTGCACCTCGCCGCCCAGCCCCTCCTCGCGCACGTCGGGCACGCTGTGGTGCGGCGCCGGCGGCGCCGCGGCGGCGCCTGCGCCGGTGCCGGTGGCCCGTCTGCCGCCGCTGGCTTGCCCTCCGGCATCCCTCTCAGGATCGGACCCGTCGGTGGCGCCTGCAGCGCCCGCCTCGCCTGCGGCAAGCAACGATGGGCGTGCGTGCACTCGTGCGAATGGGTAGGAGGTATCAAACACACTTCATTCGACCACTGCCTACTCCCTCCAGCCACAGAGCTGTCTCGCTCGCCCCGGGCTGCTCTTCATCCGTCGGCCCCCCAGCCCTGCACTGGCCTGGTGTCAGCGTCAGCGAGGGCGCTCCGACGGGGGGCGGGGTGGTGTGCACTAGGCGGGCGAAGCTGGCGAGCTCCGCTTCGACTGAGCCCAGCGCGCTCACTGTCTCCTGCACGGCAGACGGGGGATGCAGGGGGGTTGGTGAGCGTGGAGACTCGGTTGGACGCACCACCCGCGTTCGGCATGTCCTGTGCATAATATGGGAGGGGAGGGGGGAGGTCAGCGGGCCAGGGCATGCGGCACCTGGACAAGTGCAGGCAGGGAGACGCACGCCGCAGACTTGCAGGCCAGTCGACTGGCATGCTCACACATTGACGAAACACGCACTGGCAGTCTGGCAGGCGTGCTCACACGTTGACGAAACACGCACTGGCAGTCTGGCAGGCATGCCAAGCAATCAAGCAAGCTGGTGGCACACGTACCACATCAGGCGCTGCCTCCCCGGCGGTCTGCAGTGTCAGGCGGAAGTCGCGGCTGCCGGGAGGGGCACCCAGCCCGCCCCGCACCGCCTCGCCCGCGCCCTGCATCCAAAGGGGGGTGCCAATTTAACAGTTAGCAGGTGGTTCCAGTGAGGTTGAGTATCTTGAACGACTGATGAGCAGCTTTGCAGCAATGGCGACTCCTCCACAACTCCATGTCCGCACGCCCCATTTCCACACCTGCGTGCCAACAGCGCGCACAGCAATGGAGGCGCCACCGGCGGCAAGGGTCATGGAGAAGGAGGCGGCCGCCCCTGCACAGGAAGGGATGAGGGGAGAGCCTGTCGCAGGGGGGACCTCGGGCAGGCATGGCAAGGCAGAGCAGCCCGGCCGCAATGCAAACACAGCTGCGGCAGCACCAGCAGCAGCGGAGCTCCGCCTCAAGGCACGCGCCCGCAGGCTCGGCAGCGCTCAAGACGGCTGCCAGGACAGCCAGCGCCCGCCCTGCCTGCACCCCTCGCGCACCGTTCCCAAACCACACCAGCCCTTGCAGGGTGTCTGGGTGCGGCAGGTCCGGGGAGACGCCACGGGCGGCAGCGGAGGCGGCCACGGCCTCTCCAAACCCGGCGGCATCTGCCACCATTCGCAGGGCAGCAGCAAAGTGCACGCCTCCCTCGGTCAGGTAAGCACCTGACACGCATGGAGGAGCAGGTGGACGGTTGGCCGGTCGACGAGTTTGCTCTAGTCTGGCTACCGCAGGCCGAGGCGTGGCGCCAACTGGCGGCGGCGGCAGGCAGCGAGCAGAGGCTACAGGTGGCGCACTCACCGGGCATGCTTGCGGCGTCGCGGCGCCAGTCGGAATCGAAGTAGCGCGCCCCCGGTGACAGGGCTGCAGGCAGAGCGGAAGGGGCGGGGTCAAGGCGGTCCACCAAGGCTTGGCTGCCTGCTCCCCCCTTTGAACCCCTTGCTGCCCGCCCGCCAACCCACCCACCCAAGTCGGCCGCCACCTCCAGCCTCACGATCGCGCCCAGGTGGCCGCCCGCCACCGCCTCCCTCAGGCGCAGCAGCGCGGGCAGGCTGCGGTAGTTTTCCCCCACGCACCACAGCGGCGCCGGCTGTTCAAAGGGGACGGCAGGTGGGGGGGGAGGGAGGAGCAGCAGGGTGTGCAGGAGGAGACAAAAACAGGGCTCGAGCGGCGGCAGGTACGGCAGGTGTGCACGCGGCTGGAAGGGGCAGGCACGCAGCAAGCACTCTGAAGGAGGAGCGGCAGCCCGCGCTACGCTACCTGCGGCAGCGAGCGGTGGAAGGCGAGCAGCTGCTCCGCTTGGGCCAGCGTCGGGGCGGCGGGCTTCTCGCTGAGCACGTGCTTGCCTGCAGGCGTGTTTGGGGTGCCAAGGGCAAGGGTGCGCGTCAGCGTGGCACAGGCCCGCCTCCCTGCTTGCCTGCCTGTCCCAGCGCGATCAACCTAACTAACACAGTGGCGCACCTGCTCGCAGGGCTGCCTGGATGACAGCCCCCTGTGCCTGCGCCGGCAGCGCCACCACCACCGCTTGCACTTGGCTGGAGGCAAGCAGCTGGGAGAGGCCTTCGTCGCCGTGGTGGGGGGAACAGGCCGGGGAGAAGCTGTGTGTGGGGGGGGTGAGGACAGGGGGGGCCTCAGCAATGCATCGTCGTTGTTGCGTCGTGTGTCTGAGCACCACACTTGAACGGAGCCACTGGCTCAGCGGGGCTGCCGGCTGCTACAGAAACCTGCGTGCAAGTTCAGCGGGAAACACAAGGGGGGCTTCCCCCTCGCGGCCGCTCTCCCATCCCCGCCCTGCCTCGTCCCCTGCACCGCTTCATTTCAGGCAGCAGGGCCGCCACGCTGGATTCACTGCGCGACCACAGCGCAGTCAAGAGGAGCCGGTGTTCGGCAGAGGACTGCGACAGGGCCGGCAGCAAGGCTGAGAGGGCCCATGTGCCCGCGCCCAGCAGAGCTACACGCAGAGGGGCGTGCGTCTCAGCCGACATGGCTTCTGTCGGCTCTTGTGAGGGTTTGTGTGCCGGTGAGCTCAGACGAGAGCTCGGAAGGCCGTGAGACTGGTCGAGCCTGCATCGCGAGGAGGGCAGACAGTTGGCAGTCGGCGGAGGGGCGGGCTGCAGCGCGTGGAGGGGCAGCCAGCTGGCAGTCGGCAGAGCGGCGGCGGGGGCTGGCGGGCGACTGGCGGGTGCTGGCAAACGCCTCGGACCGCTGCCCGCACACGCTGCTGCACCTGGATCGCACTAGGAAGCTTACAGACGGCACAGACCCACGCCTGGGGCCTGGGAGACTTGCGGGCTGAGTGGAGTGGCGGCGGGCGACGCGAGCGAGCGGTAGCCCCTGCAATATGCTCACTTGCATTGCACGACGCGGGGAAACTTGTGACGCAGCGCCAGAAGGCCAGCATTGGTCTGCGGGAGCCGTGCTGTGCCAGCGTGCAGGTAGCACCACGCCGCATCGTCCGATCGAACGCCTGCTTACCATCAACGGAGCCCAATTTGATCAGAGACTGGCTGTAGCAATGGAACTGGGGTGGGCTCGGTGATCGAGCGCTCGTTTTCAGCGGCTGTTGGACGAGTGCAGCTGCTGGCTATTAGCGCCGGCAGCGCTCGTATTACTAAAAGGGTGCGCGCCGGCATTGCACAGCTCCCGGCCGCCTCTGGGGGTCTGCCTGCGCCTTTGCCCGCGTCTCAGCGGCTATCGGCCTTCGCAAAAGAACCCAGCAGCATAGAGAGATATTTCAAAGCGGCGAACGGCGCATTTCATCCTCCACTGCCCTCCTGCCGCCGCTGCCGCCGCCGCCACCGTCGCCGGCTGCCGACGCGCCCCTCTCTGCGTCCCCGCTGCAGGCCAAACCCTTTCCCACAATGGCGGCGATCTCGCGCCGCGCACGCGCGGTGGCGCTGCTGGTTCTGCTGCTGGCCCGGCAGGGTGCCGCGCAGCTGAGCAAGGCGGTGGCGGACGATTCCAACATTGAGAACAGCGTCGCAGGGCAGAAGTTCCGGCAGCGCGAGGCGACGGCGGACATCCGCATTGCGACGGGCGTGCAGTGAGTGTGAAGGCGGGTGCAGTTTCGGATGGGGCATTGGGGGGCGGCGTGCGCAAGCCCCGCAGCGCCCGCCGCCGCGGACGTGACCTCCCCCGCTCGCCCTCCGCTCCGCCTCCAACCCTGCCCCCGCCACCCGCAGCGAGGCCCAGGACGAGGTGCTGGAGGACAGCTGCCCCCTCCACATCGCCCTGAAGTGGCACGCGGAGGCGTCGTCGGCGGTCTACGCCACCCCCCTCATCACCGACCTGTTTTCCGACGGCAGGAAGGACGTGGTGGTGCCCTCGTTTCTGCACAATCTGGAGGTGCGTGCGTGGGGTGCGCCCCTGTTTTCGGGTGTGCCGGCCATGTGCCAGCCACGGGTGGGGGCCGGGGCTGCATCGCCTGCGCCAGCCGACCGGTTCTCAAGGGCCTGTATGCGTTGAGCCCGGCAGGTGTCTTTGAGGGATTGGAAGGTGCGAGGCCCCCGCTCCTGAAAAGCCGCCACGCCACAGGTTGCCTGCCTACCGTGTGAGTGCAGGTGTTTGAGGGGAGGGACGGCGCCAAGGTGCCCGACTTCGAGGCCTACCACTCCTCCACGGCGCACACCTCGCCGCTGCTGTACGACATCGGTGCGGGGGTGGGGCATGGGGCGGGCGCGCTTGCACGGATGGGTTGACGTGGAGACAGATGGCCGGAGTCTAGCAGCGGCAGCTGGCACGCACCCACCAGTTCAGCGTCGCCGCCCCGACGCGCTGCCCACCCGCGCTGCCCCCCCCCCCCTCCCCGCAGACCTGGATGGGGTGCCGGACATCGTGCTGGCCACGTACGATGGAGACATCCTGTTCTTCAAGGACACGGTGAGCCCCGCAGCTTGTTTGCTTGTTCTTTGGATATCTTCCCTGAGATCACCACATTGTGCTGGCCACATTGTGATGGAACAACACCCTGTTCTTCAAGGACACTGCGAGCCCCGCGGTGTCACCGGGACACGGCGAGCCCCGGTGTGTCACCGGAAAAACGCCTGCCGGCTGCAGCACGCTGCCGGCGGCACGCCAGCTCACACGTCGTCGGGGGAGCCGCCGGTGTGTGCCTCCGACACGGCCTGCCTGCCTGCCTGCCTGCCTGCCTGCGCCGCCCTCGGCTGCAGGGCGAGGAGGCGGCGACGCGCATGGTGGTGCCCCGCCTGCGCGTGCGGCGGGACTGGCACGTGGGGCTGGCCCCGGATCACGTCGATCACAGGTGTGCTCCTTGGGGCCTGCATAGGTGCTTGCAGGCGCCGGCGCAGGCTTTTGCAGGCTCTTGCTTGCAGGGGGGATGGTGGGGTGGGGGGGGGAGCAGGGCCTGCTGTCAGGTGGTTGATGGCGAGCTCTCCTGGGAGGCAGGGAGGAGTGCGATGGCTCGCCATTGACTGTAAACCATGCCACACCGACCCCGCTGCGCGCAGCAAGCCGGACGTGGGCGAAGGCACGCCGCCGGCGCCGCAGGAAGTTGGCAAGCAGCAGCAGGAGGGCCAGCAGCAGGGCCAGCAGCAGCAGCAGCAGGAGGGCCAGCAGCAGGGCCAGCAGCAGCAGCAGGGCCAGCAGCAGCAGGCGGGCGGTGCGGCGCAGCAGCGCCGACGCCTGATGGCCGACGGTGATGGTTCGGCCGGCGGCAGCGGCATTGCCCACGGCACTGGCGCAGGCACCGGCGCAGGCGGCAGGCAGGCGGACGACGGCACCGGCGCCGCGGTCGACGGTGCTGCTGGTGGCGGTGCTGCAGCTCGCGGCACCGGCGCAGGCGGCGCCGCGGTCGACGGCGCTGCTGGTGGCGGCGCCGCTGCTGGTGGTGGCGCTGGTGGTGGCGGTGGTGCGGGCCAGCAGGGCGTCGAAGATCCCGATGATGTGATCAGTGATGAGGCAGCAGGTGCGATGGTGCAAGTGCAGGCGGGCGGGCAGGGCAGGGGGGGCTAGAGCAGCCAGGCAGGAGGACGGGAGTCTGCCAGGCTGTCTGCTGCGCTGCCTCCCTCTTGTGTGCGGCCGCCCACACCTCGCTCGCTCCCTCCCATCCCCGACCCCCTGCCCTGCCCTGCGCCAGACTCTTTCAACGAGCTGTTTGGAGATGGAGAGGACGATTTGGAGGAGGCGCAGGGCGAGGCTTACAAGGGAGATGCGGGGGATCTGGAAGGTGGGTTGGCGGGCATGTGGGTGGGTGTGTGGGGGTGGGGGGTCGGGGGGGGGGGAGGGCAGCAGCCAGCCACACCTGTTGTGCTGACACCGCCCGTCCTGAGAAGCAGGCGCACCCGCACCTGCACCCGCCGCAGCAGCCGACGCTTCCCGCTTTCACACACGCTGCAGGCAACGAGCCCTACGACGATGGCGCAGGCTACGCCGGCGCCGGCGACGCCGGCGGCGGCGATGGCGAGGTGATGGCGGGGCACCGCGGCGCCAAGCCGCACCTGCCGCGCCACAGCGTGCATAACATACGGTGGGTGGGTGGGCGCCAACGGGTGTGTGGGTTCGTAGCTAGGCTGACTGGCAGGCGTGGTGGTCGGTTGGTTTGGAGAAGAGAGGCGGCACGTGCATGCATGCAGTGCAGCGTGCGACAGAATGAGCAGGCAGGGCGTGCGGCGACCCACGCTGCCCCGCTTTGCCCTGCTCTTCCTTGCCTGCAGCGACGGCCACCGCGGCAGGCAGGAGCGGCCGCACGGCTGGGAGGGGGACGATCCTGTGTGAGTGGAGGCAGCAGCAGCAGCAGCAGCAGCTGACGAGCACCATCAGCGGTGCCTGTGCCGCAGCGCCGCCATCAGGACTGCTGCACTGGAGAAGGGGAGGCCTCTTGCAGCCTTCCCCCTTGCTCACAGCCTCCAACCAGCTGTTCTTTTTGCCGGCCTGCCCGTCGTCCGATGCCCCTGCCTCGCCCCGCCGTGACAGCGTGCTGCTGCTCCCCTCCCGCTGCAGCCTTCACGACTACGATTCCGACTACACCTTTGCGCGGGACCACCGCGCGGCCTGGCAGGACGAGTGGTACGACGCCGCGCCGCACACGCCGCCCGGCGAAGTCGGCGCCAAGTACAAGAGGTGTGGGCGTGTGGCCGGGACCCTTGCTGGGCTGCACTGCGTCGCTTTGCTGGGCTGCTGTTCGTCATGAGCATGACGTGCAGGGTGCAGGGAGCAGGGAAAGACAGGGCAGGGGGGGAGCGAGGATTAAGCGTGCGATGCGGCCTCAGCTTGCCTCGGAGGCCAGGCAGCGCTCCTGACCCCCGTCCCCCGCGCCTGTCCTGCTGCGCAGCCCTTTTGTGTACATCGACGCCCACATTCTGGCCACCCCCGCCATCGCCGACGTCGACGGCGACGGCTCGGAGGAGCTGGTGGTCGCTGTCTCCTACTTCTTTGATCGGCAGTACTATGAGGACGAGGTGGGGACCTGAATTACTTCAGGCACTCGTGGCCAGGAGCTCGTGGTTAGGCACTCGTGGTCAGGAGCTCGTGGCTGGGAGCTGGCGGCGGTCTTGTACTGGTTCGTTTCGCTCACGATTCGCTCTCTGTGCCTGTTCTCCCCGCAGGACCGCCGCGCTGAGCTGGGCGTGGACGTGGAGCTGGGGCAGTACGTGGCCTCCGGCGTTGTGGTGTTTGACCTGCACCGCAAGGTCATAAAGTGGAGCCAGGTTCGTGTGGCCGCGCGGGGTGGTACCCCCGTCACCAGCGCAGGCTGAGCAAGCACGCGTGGCGCCGCCCTTCATCCCTCGACCTTGCAGCCTCGTCCGCGATTCACAGAGCTCTCCCTGCGTGCTGCTCCCCTTGTGTGCTGCGCTCATTGTGTGACACGACACGCCTGCCCGCCGCTTTCCCTGCCCCCCTCCCATGCAGCACCTGGACCTCTCCACTGACTTCACCACCTTCAAGGCCTACTACGCTTACTCAGGTGTGGGGGGTGCGACACAGGGACCCAGTCCGCTTCAATGGACTGGCTTGGTCCTGCAAAGCTGTGCGCCCAGCCGCCGCCCTCCCAGCGGTACACATGCCTGCCGTCCTCCTGTTCATGCACCGGTCTCCCCTCTCCCTCCCTGCATCCCCCTCGACCGCAGCCCCCACCCTGGCTGACCTGGACGGAGACGGCAAGCTGGAAATCATTCTGGGCACATCGATGGTGGGCGCCGCGGCCTGCCGCTGCTGCGTCTGCACCGGCGCTGCTGCTGCCGCTGCCGCTGCCGTTGCCGCGGCGCCACCCACCCGTGATCTGCCCCCATCCCCCCCCCCTGCGCCCGCGCGCCCCCCTGCCAGGGCTTCCTCTACGTGTTCGACTGCTACGGAGGCACCCGCAAGGGCTTCCCCCTGCAGATGGGGGACATCCAGGCAAGGCGGGGCGGGGCAGACGGGGTGTGCACGCCGGGCGTCGGCGACGCCCTGCTGCAGCGCATGCCCCCGGAGGCGGGCCGCACGCCTGCCAACCACCTTCCCATCACGTGCGCTCCTCCCAAACCTGCCCTCCCCCCCCCACCCTCCCGTGTTCCGCTCCGCTGTGCAGGCGCAGGTGGCGGTGGCGGACCTGAACAACGACGGCAAGCTGGAGATGGTGGCCTCCGATTCGCGGGGCAACCTGGCGGCCTTCGACGCCGACGGCAAGGAGGTGTGGGAGCGCCACCTGCAGAGCCACGTGCACCAGGTGGGAGCAACTGCCTGCTCTCGGGCTGGGGTACAAAGGCGGGGCGAGGTGCGGCGGGGCAGGCTGGCGCAGGCTGGCGCAGCGCAGCGCGGCGCGGCAGGGAACAGCAGCTGGCTACGCCGGGAAGGCTGCACCGGTGTAGCAGGAGGCAGCGTCGAAGGTCCTTCCACCATTCCCCGATGCAACCACCACCCTGTGCACCCTGCGCAGAACGCTGTGTTTGGTGACGTGGACGGCGATGGCCAGCTGGAGGTGGTGGTGGCCACCTTCAGGTCAGCTTCTGCCCAGCATCTGCCCAGTTCCCGCCCAGCTTCTTTGCTGTTCTGCCTAGGAAATGGGTGATCCATCTTGCAGCAACTTGTTTGCCGTGCCAGCTGGCGAGGCCTGCTGTTGTTGCGAGCATATGCCACATGCGTCTTCGCTGGCGCCGCCCTCAACGCCCATTCCCTCCTTCCCTGCAGCGGCCACGTGCATGTGCTGCAAGCTGCGACCGGCAAACCGAAGGCCCCCTTCCCCTTCCGGGTGAGCGCTGCTGCCTGCTGCCAGGCAGCCACTGGTGGGCAGCTCCTTCGGTGTCACAGTGCAGCATTCACAGCCATCCTGGGTCGGCGCGCACCCCCCTGAGCCTCACCACTCCTTGTGCTGGTGCTCATGCACCGACTGCACGCTGCAGGTGCTTGGCGTGGCGCAAGCTCATCGCTGCCCCTCTCCTCGCCGATCCTGTGCCTCCTCATTACGTCTGCTGTCGCTGCACCGGCTGCACCGCAGGTGTTTGGCAAGGTCATGGCTGCCCCCCTCCTCACCAAGCTGGACGACCCCAAGCTGCCGGGGCTGCAGATCGTGGTCACAGCGTTCGACGGCTTCCTGTATGCGATCGACGGGCAGACAGGTGCGTGCGGGCGGGCGTGCGCGCGTGCCCGCAGGCACACTTGCAACTGCCTGCCTGCATGCGTGCTTGTGCGTGCGATGCGATTCGTTGCCTGCGTGCAGTGCGTGGGTGCGTGCATGTGCGTGCGTGTGCATGCGCCGAGGTTTCCCCGTCGCCACGGTCGCCCGCCCGCAGGCTGTGCCGATTCTCTCGACTTGGGGGAGGCGTCGTACGCGCAAGTGCTGGCTGATGACCTGGACGGCAACGGGCGGCTGGATCTGCTGGTTGCCACCATGAACGGTGTGTGTTTATGTTTTCAGCAGCAGCAACTGTAGCATAGGAATAGACTGCTGGATCCGCTTCCGGTTCAGCAGAGCAGCAGGGGCGGCATCAGCATCAGCATCGTCGTGACGCAACAGGCCTTTGGCCTTGCCCTCTTCCAGCAGGGGAGCGCGGGGCCGGCGGGCCTTGCGGGGGGGGCGAGGGGGAGAGCTCCCGCCCGCCCCGCGCTGGCCCAGCCTGACGTCCACCGCCGTGCCCCCCCCCCCTGCAGGCAACCTGTACTGCATCGCCACCGCCGCCGCTTACCACCCCCTCAAGAGCTGGACGCAGCAGACAATCGGAGGAGGCAGCTTCACTGCGCGGTGGGTGGGCGGGCGGGCGGGCGGCTGTCATGCGCGCTTCCTCCCTGCGCTTGCGCGCACAGCGCCTCTTCCCTCGGGCGCGCGCGCCGCGCGCCCCCCCCCCCCCCGCCCCCCCCCCCCCCCCCCCCCCTTCACATCCCTCATCCACCATGCACGCATGCTCGCACATCCCCCTGCCCCTTGGATCCGCAGGTGGGGCTGGGAGGGGATGTACGTAACAGCCCGTTTTTACTTCACTTTGCCCTTCCCACTGCGTTCGCCCCTCTGCCCCCACGACGCGCGTCCCTCTGCTGCGCAGGTGGGGCTGGGAGGGCGTGTACGTCACCACAGAGTCGCGCAAGCCCCGCGACGTGCGCGGCCAGCTGCTGCCGCTGCGCTTCAAGGTCGTGGACAACAGGTGCGGGCAGCTCCCGTGGTACTGCTCTGGGTGGCGGTTGTGGAGGGGCTGGGATGGGGGGCAGGCCGGCTGCTGCTAGCCCCCGAGGTTGATCAGCATAGAGAAGTGAGTCAAGGCAGCAGGCTGCCCAGGAGCGCTGCTGCGCATGCTGCATGCTCACGCCCTGATGCCGCCGCATCGTGATTGCAGGCCGGGCGTGGTGGGCGCGGCGAAGAAGGAGGAGGAGGCCGCCCCTGCCAAGCCGGTGGGGGGCAAGGATGCAGAGGAGGAGGGCGGCGCGAGCGCCAGCAGCAGCAAGCGGCAAGCGCCGCCCGGGCGGGGACCTTACAAGGTCTCTATCCAGCTCACAGGCAGGTGGAAGCGCCGCAGCAGCTTTGAGAGGGGGGGGGGGGAGGAGGAGGAGGGGCGGTGGCTGGGCTGCGGCTGGAGCAGCCGCCTGCATGCTCTTCCCCCTGTCTGATCTGACCGCCCCACCCTCGCTCTTGCCCGTCCCTCCCCTCTTCCCCCCTCCCCTCCCCCCCGGACAGGCGTGGGCATGCGGGAGATGAACTCGGGGGAGCGGCCGGTGATTGGCATGGCTGACGTGCTCAACGGCACCGGGGCTTACACCATGGAGATCCCCTGCCCCCGCTCCCGCGCCACCGCCACCATCAGGGTGGAGATGCGCGACGAAACCCGCTTGCTGTTTGTGGACGAGTTCAGGCAAGTGGGTGGCAGGGCAGGGGCCTGTGTGGGACGGGACAGAACCACAGCAGGCACGGCGGGCCGCAGCTGACGCGTGGCGTGGGTGCGTCAGGGTGCAATGCCGCGGAATCTTATTTACGGCTCACGCGCCACACCTCCTTTCCCAACCCCTGCCTGCTCATGCCCTGCAGCCTCTCCTTCCACATCCACTTTTACCGCCTGCTAAAGTGGCTCATCGCGGGGCCCTTCATAGCCGCCGCCATTGCGCTGCTGGCCAACCGGCCCGACGCAGAGGCGCTGCCGGCGTGAGGGTGCAGCCGAAGCCAAAGCGTGCCGCATCCTTTGGCTGCCGTGGGAACGTGCGGTGCAGCGGTGGCAAGTGGCACCAGCCCTGTATCTGCCGCTGTTCACATTATCTCACACACTAGTGTAACGCGTGATCACGTGCTAACGGTCAGGCTCCAGCCAGCCAGCAAGCGATGCGCTCTCAGAGTCTGGTCGGGAGAGCCGGGAGAAGAAAGGGCATTTGGCGGGTGGCCGGCGGCGGCAGCGCAGGCACGTCCTGAACGTCCCGCATGGCTGCCCTGCACCCCGTGGCTACTCCACCGATTGTAGAGAGCTCTTTTTTGAAGAAGCAAGGAAGACAATGGCCGGCTGTGCCGCGCGGCCGCGTTGATCTCCAGGCCCGCACAGTGAGCGTTCACCGACTCGCAAGATCACTTCGCCTCGTGCACTGGCGGCCAGTTCGCCCGCAAGCCTGCGCTTGCGAAGTCGGCGGCGCACCACGCGCCACACGCGCCGGCCTGCGGCCTCAGTCTGTCGACATGGCTCGGCTCCCCAGGTTGCTGTTGCTCCTGGTAGTCGCCCTGGGAGCGGCGCAGCTGGCTGTTGGCACCGCTGTGGGCGACAGCCAGGCGCAGCAGTTGCACGGGTTGGTGGAGCCTCAGGTGGGCCTTCCGCCACGCCAGCCCGCTCTGTGTGGGCCCGGTGCTGGCCCGGGCCTCCAGCAAGGCCGCCAAGTCGCGCATCCACAACTGCCGCTGCCGCCTGCGCCCACTCGCGCCGCCCGCCGACCCCTGGTGCAGGCGCCGGAGCTGCAGGTCTCTGCTAGCGAGCAAGGCCTGGCTGTCACCGGGCTCAGGTGCGTATCCGGACAGCGCTGCCAATGGCGGCTGCATTGCACCAATCTGCAGCGTCTCGAGGCCCCGAGCGTCGGGCGCGCTTTGCTGTCCCGACCATTATTGCTGTACGCCCACCGCCGCCGACCGCTGCCGCTTCCCACAGGTTCCGCGGCTGCCCGCACCGCTCGCTGCGCGTGCTGCTGCTCGACGGCGCTCAGGCTGATGCGGCTGCTGCGTCGATCAGGTGCGCTGCCGACGCCGCTGCCGCGCTTGCATGCTGCACCCCGCTCTCCGCTGGTACACGTTCCGAGGCCGGTGCCATTGCACCCACTGCGCCGCCGCCGAGCACCGCCCTCCTCTGCCGCAGCGACGGCGCGCTGCCGACGGGCGCCCACGCCTTGGACTTTGACCGCACGTTTGACCGGGCCAGCGACAGCTGGACCCTTGCCGTGGCGCTGCCAGCTGGCGCGCCCCGCCCCGCCCGCCTGGACCTCCTCTGCCATGCCTGCCGCGCCGGCGACGAGCGGCTCTCTGGCTTGCTGGCCAGCCGCCCGCTGGGCGGGGCCCAGCAGGGAGGCAGCGTCGTGGCCGTGGTGCTCGACGGCGCGACGCTGCCTGCCGACGCGCCCTTCGCCGGCGGCGGCGCCTCGCGCCGCCTGCAGGCAGCAGACTGCTCCCTCACGGTGGCGGGCAAAGCGTACAGCTTTGACACGTGCGCAGACGTGAAGCACCCCAACCTGAGCAACGGCCTCTCCCTCAAGGTTTGCCCGCTGCGTTTACCTGCTGCGTGGCCTTTGTTGCATGCGCTGCTTGGGAGGGGCCCTTGGCGTGGCAGAGGGACGGCAGCAGGCGGCGGCCCGGTGTGGGCCGTGGCCCCACACGAATCACAACACGTGCGACCGACCCTGCCGCCCTTGTGCTTGCTGCCTGAAGGTCTTTGCGACGGTGGAGGCGGCGGGCGGCGGCTCGCGGCTGCGCATGGCGCTGTCGGCCCCCGGCAGCCAGGAGCGCGTCAGCATGGGCACAGGAGGCTGGGTCAGGTTTGTGCGGCGAGGGCCTTGTGGAGGAGGGAGGGTCTGAGTGGACAGTGCGGGTGGGTGGGACGTTCAGGCTGTGCAGCTTTCTGAGGAGCGGCGCAGCAGCGCTGGCACGCCGGCCAGCGGTGGCAGGGCGGCGGCGCCGCCGACCGCCTGCCCGCATGGCACGCGACCTCGTGGCTCGTGACCCTGCCACCCGCTGGCCTCCCCTGTGCAGCGTGGGCCTCCCTGCACGTCCCGGCGGCGGCATGGCTGGCGCCAGCGCCGCGGTGGCGTTCCCCGCCGGCAAAGGTGCGGCATGCGGGAGGGAGCGGTGCAACGGATGGTTAGGGTGGGTGGATGGTGGGGTGGGTGCGTCCTCGTGCTGCCTTCTTCTGTCAAAACCTGCGGTTGCCCAAGCTCCTTTGTTTGGAATGCTGCGCAAGTGTTCCCATCCTTGCGCTTTGTCCTCCTCCGCTGCAGGCGCCGAGGTTGCGGGCTACAAGCTCCCGAGCGACGTGCTCGACTTCTTTCCAGAAACAGTCAACAAGGCCAAGGGCACCTTCAAGCTGGGCGACACCGCCGCCGAGCTGGCCGACGGTGCGTCCCCGGTCGCGCACATTACATTACATTGTAGCATGCAGGGAACCGCGAGCGCTGGCAGCTGACAACCGGGGGTGCAGCCTGAAGGCACCGACTGACTGATGGGGCGTCGAATCCGCTGCACGGCGGCAACGCCTCACAGCAGAGCTGACAGGCAGCGATGGTTGCGGCGCGCACCCCTCCGCCCGCCTGCAGCCACCCCACCCACGCTTTGCGCGCTGCCCCTGCTGCAGGCGAGCTGCGCGCCGTGTTCACGATTGACCGCCCCGACGTGCCCGCATCCGCTGGCCAGCTGGACTATATTTTTGCAATGGGACCCATGGGTGACAGCGTGCCCGGCCTGGACGATCACACCCTGTGTGAGTTGGTCCTGTATTGGTTGATTGTTATTATATCTCTGTTGTGGACGCGGCGCGGTGCTGGGGGGGGGGGGGGGGGGGGGCACACCCTGTGGGAGTCCATTGTTTGGGCTTTCTGAGGATGCGCTGTGGTGCGGGCGCTGGACGCGGCCGCAGCAGCAGCAGGTGTGTTGGACAGGGAATGCCGGCGCGCTGCCGCGCCGTGCGCTGTCCCGGTTGCCCCCGCCGCCTGGAATGCTGATGTGTGCATGCGTCTCCCTCTCTCTCCCCGTCTCCACACCCCCTGCCCTCCCGCAGACGGTGACCCCTATGGTGAGGGGAAGCTGGCGTTGAGGCTGGCCAGCGAGCCCTCGCCCTCGCCCTCGCCCAAGCCGTCGCCTGTTCCGTCACCAAAGCCGTCTCCCTCGCCGGCACCCGAAGGTGTTCCGCCCCCGGTGCCGTCGCTCTCGCCCAAGCGGGTGCCCTCGCCCGCGGCTGCGCCCCTGCCAGCGGCGGCGCAGCCGGCGTCGGCGCCCGCGCCGGCGGTCGTGGACGACGCGCAGGTGCCGGCGGCGGGCGTGGAGAGCCGGTGCGCGCTGCAGCTGGGCGGCGCCAACGCCGCGCCGCAGGCGTTCTCTGGGTGCAGCATGGTGCAGGGCATTGGCGAGGAGTATTGGCTGATGTGGAGGGAGGAGGCGGCACCCGCCAACTCTGGGGTGAGCTGAGCTGGTTGGCATTCTAGCTACTGCAGCGCTTGTTGGGCATTCTAGCTACTGCAGCCAAAGCCTCGGGGCTTGCTGCTGGGGCGGGTCGAGGGCTGGGGCCGGCGCCCGGGGTCGGCAGCTGGTGTGCATGCAGCGACGCCGCGCAGCGCGACGCAGCGGCTTGCCGCCTCCTCACCCCCGCCGTCGCCCCGCCTGGCCGCGATGCAAACGCCCCTGCCCCGCGCCCTGGCCGGATTCAACACCCCTGCCTTCTTGCCTCGGCCCCCCCCCCCCTGCCTCTTCAGAAGCGCCTCTTAACCATCGGCCTCAACGCGTCTGCGCCCAGCAGCAGCTACGTGTCAGTGGGCTTCCCCGCACAGCCAGGGGAGATGGTGGGCGCCAGCGCGGTCGTCCTGGCCGCGTGCGCCCGCTGCAGCGCGACAGGGGCCAGCATCGAGCAGTACTACCTGGGAGGCACCACTGTGTCCAGTGAGTTGTGGGAGGGGCTACCGCAGGCTCTGGGGGGGGGCGTAGGGCAGGCGGCATCAATGCATGTGCCCGCAGCGAGGCTCAACATCAAGCCGTGTCCTGCCATCAGCTGCACGCAACAGCCCCTGCTGCGGCCAACTCGGTACGCCTTGCCCCACCACCACCCTCGCCTCTGCTTGCAGGCGTGCAGCCCGGCGGCCAGCTGTCCATCACCAACCTGCAGGTAGGGGCAATGGGGGGGGGGGGGGGGCAATTGCTTGGTTTACAAACAGCGTTTTCTAACTCTGCATATTGATGTTGAAAGCGGTCGTGCGCTGTCGTGATGGCTGCCCTCGCCCCCACCTGCAGGCTGCCAAGCTGGATAGCGGCCACCTGGTGGGCAGCTTCCAGCTGGAGCTCGACGGTACCGCTGCTGGTACTGCCGGTCGCCGCCTGCTGCAGCTGGTCGACGGCCTGGGCCTGCCCCTCATCTTCGCGACGGGCCCCGCGGCAGCCGACGGCACGCCGCGACGGCACACCCACGACGGGTATGCCACGCTGCCGCTGCTGGACAGCGCCGCGGTCGGCGCTGCGCTGGGCGACGGGGCGGTGAGCGAGGAGACCAGCGACGATAACACTTCCCTCCGTGCGGTGCGTGCTGGGCGGGCCTCCCTGCTTTGGTGTGTGGGTGGGAGCTGCGCTGCGTGGCGGCTGCCCTCGTCCCTGCTGCCCAGCAGGCGACCTGCCTGTAACTGCGTCGCCCCCGGTGGCGCCTGCCTGGCCCGGCGTTGATGGATGGGTGTGTGCTCGTCCCTGTTGGCACCTGTCACTGACACGGCCGCGACACCCTCCCCCCTTCCCATCCGCCCACCCACCCCTGCAGGCGCACGCGTGGCTGGCTGCCATCGGCTGGGGCGTGTTCATCCCTGTTGGCATCGTCATGGCCCGCTCCTTTCAAGACCTGGAGCCCGCCTGGTTCCACCTGCACCGCGCCCTGCAGGTGGGGGGGGCTCGCTGCAGGCGGCTCACGCGTCCTCGAGCTGCCCTGACCGCGCACTTACTCTGCCCGTTCTGCCCCCTTTCAAACAGCGGTGGGCTGTGCGGGGGCATTGCAGTGGTGGGCTGTGTCGCCCCGGGCCTCTGACGTGGGCGCCAGACCCTGTGCTGCAGCGCCCTCACCCCCCTGCCGACCTCATCCTCTCGCCTGCCCCTCCGACTCTGCTGTCTGCAGACCCTGGGATTCATCATGGGCTGCGTCGCCCTGGGCCTAGGGTTTGCACTCACCGGGGAGTGGAAGGCAGAAGACTCACGTGAGTCTCTCTCTTTCGTGTTGCGAGAGATGCCAGGGGGCTGCAGGAGGCAGTGTGGGAGGCAGAGTCGCTCGAATGCTGTGCGGGGAGGGGGGAGCAGCGGCGGCAGCATTGCGCCGCCACGGCGTGAACCTGCCGCGCGGCGCTCCCCTCCATGGTGCGTGTTGCAGCGTGCTCACCACCGCCCGCTTGCCGACCTCTGGCCTGCAGACCTGGCTGTGCACCGCAACCTGGGCGTCGCCTGCACGGTGCTGGGGGCCACGCAGTTCTCTGCCGTCATCCTGCGCCCGTCCCCTACGCACAAGTACCGCTTTGCCTGGCGGCTGTGGCACGCCTGGGTGGGCCGCGCGGTGAGATGCCGTCCACACTTTTTAATCTTCGTTTCGATGATGTGTTGGAGTCGCGGTTGTTGTTGGGGTGTGCAGCAAAGCGTGCGGCACATGTGGGGTGTGTAGGGTATGCACCTTGCGCTGCATCGTTCGCTCGTTACGGTGCCGCCGCGCCGTGCTGCATGCCTGCGCCCCGCCGCCTGCCACCGCGCACGACGTGCTTGCCGCCTGACGCTCACGCTCGTTCGCTCATGCCACGTTTGCTGCCCTCATCGCCGGCGCACTCCTGTGCGTCGGCGTCACATCCCGCGCCCCTTTGCGCACCGCACCCACCCCCGTTCGCCCCTCTGCCACCCCGTGTGCCGCCTCGTTGCAGGCTGCCGTCATCGCCATTGCCAACATTTATTATGGCACCATCCACATCTGGGACCTGGGCGCCTGGCCCTGGGCCTCATACACCGCTGTGCTGGGCGCCATAGTGGCGGCATCCCTGGGCAAGGACACGTCCGACTGGCTGCGCCGCAGGTGGGCTGGGGTGGCTGGTGGCTGTGCGGCTGTGCTGCAGCAGGGCTGGGGTGGCTGGTGGCTGCGCGGCTGTGCTGCAGCAGGGCTGGGAGCTGGCTGCGTGGCTTGTGCCGCGGCTGGTGGCTGCGCAGCGTGTGCTGCAGGTGGGGAGTCTGGGAGCGTTCCTCCGATGGGAGGGCACGCAGCCTGGCATGTCGATGAAGAGATAATGAGAACCCTCCCGCCGCCCTGCCACTGCAGGCGGCAAGCCAAGGGCACAGGCAGCGCCGGCGCCACCGCCGACGCCACCGTGCAGCTCGCCGTGCCCGGCCGGAAGTCGGTTGACCTGCCGGCGGCTGCGGCGGGGGGCGCAGCGGGGGATGTGGAGGCGGGCGCTGGGGGCGTCGGCGGCCGCGGCGGCGCGCGCACCGTGCGCGTCAGCGCCGGCAGCGAAGTGCGGTGCACTGATTCTCCGCACAGCACCAGCAGGGTGCCTCTCAAGGAGGGCTTCAAACCGGATTCTGCCCAGTGAGGAGGGCGGGCGCCTCAAGCCTCGCTGTGTCGGGGCTGCTTCGGAACGAGCAGCGAGCCCCGCCGCCGCCTGCGCTGGCGGGCCCGCGACCGCGTGCTGCCTGCTGCCGCCGCCGCCGCTGCTGCTATCACCCAGCAAGCGGGCCCGACGGCTGCTGGCCCAAAGCAGGCCTCAATTTCTGAACATGTGTGTGTGTGTGGCAGGTGCCGCATCTGCCGCCCCACCTGCACCACTCCCAACGTCTCCCCTTTCACCCTGCTGCCGCACATCCCACCCGCACCCCCACCAGTCTCTAGCCTCTTACCCTCCCCATGCAATGCTCTCACGCCATCAAGCCCCCCTGCAAAACGTTGTGCTGCCATTCCTGCGCCGATCACTCTGATTGCTGCCGCTTCCCCCTGCAGTAGTGCCCTCTATTTTTCCTCTCAAACCCCTTTCTCTGCTCTTGTGCCGGTCGCTGCGGTACTGCGTTGGCCCTTGTAACGAGGCACGCCATAGCGTTTGGTGCGATGGTGTGGCACCGACGCATGCTGCTCTCAGCAGGCGGTGCACCAGCAGCAGTGCTTACAGGCGGATTGCATGCGAGTGTGTCTGTCAGGGAAAAGGAACAAAATGAGGCAAATGTGGAAGGAACGAGCTGCGTGCAAGGGGCAGAGCGGCAGCGACAGCAGTCCCAACGAAAGGGGGCAGGGCCAGGCAGTGCTAGTAGTGGCAAGCAGGGCTCACTCAGTGCTGCGGTTCGGGCTGGGAAGAAACATTCGCGGGCCGCCTGCGGCAGGAGGGCGGCAGAGGTGCAGAGAGGCAGGCGGCCGCGGTGCAAAAAATTAGATTGAAGGCACCCCAGGAAGCGTGGATGGGGAGAGAGGAGGGGGGGCGTGGTTTTGCTTTTGGAAGGGGATCAGTGGGGAGGGCTGGACGGGGCGTCGACTGCCGCCTCGACCCGGGGTTGAGCGGGTTTGTGGGGATGGGCCAGCGAGGTGCCGCCGCCGTGTGGATGGGCCAGCGAGGCGGGCCTCCAGTGAACAGCAGGTCCCGGCACTGGAGTGGAGCAGGCCCATGCTGCCAGAGGAGCACCCGCCCTCAGCGCTGCTGCAGCTAGAGCGCCGCCGTAGCGCCGCCGTGGCGCCGGTCGACGCCCGGCGGGCGCCGCCAGCTGGCGCCAGCTCAGCGCTTTTGGTGGATTGATCTTTGGCCAGGGCGAAGAGGGCCACCAGCCGATAGGACAGGGCAAAGCCCGCCAGCACCAGCGCCGCCCAGCCGATGAACGAGTGCTCGAAACCAAAGTAGGAATTGATGAACTGGTCGACTGGCAGGGACTGCAGCGCAGCACGGGTGGGTGGGGGGTGGGTGGGTGGGTGGGTGGGTGGGTGGGTGGGTGGGTGGGTGGGTGGGTGGGTGGGTGGGTGGGTGGATGGGTGTGTATGTGTGTGGTGGTGGTGGTGTGTGTGTGGGTGGGTGGGGGGGGGGGGGCTGCTGGTGTGGGGCAGGTGTGCAGCCAAGCGCATGTAGTGGGGCACATGCAATCAATCAATCAATTACATGGGGGGCCAGCAGAGGTCTCCATGCAGGAGGAGCCCGCTCATGCACAGCCAACGCAAGGTGCACTTGTCAATCTCAATTGGTGTGATCGCACGCACCGTGCCGTCGGGCATGACCGTCTCGGTCTTGACGTCGGCCAGCTGGCTGGCGGTGAGGCCGTACAGCACGTAACCTGCAGAGGAAGGAGCGTGGGGGGGAGGTCGAGACTGGAGCGCAAAGCAGGTGGGACGCCACAGAGGACTGGCTGGGAATGCGGTGCCCAGCTCTCAACGCGTCCCTGTTTTCCCCTCGGCGCAACAGAGCAGTCGACTGCTCGTCTCCTGCGAGCCCATCGCCTTCCCACTCACTCAGCGGGTTGAGCCAGTAGAGCCAGATCCAGCCAGCAGGGATGCCGACCTTGGGCAGCTGCGGGCAGCGGGGGTGGACGTGAGGACGGGGATGCAGTGGGTACATGTGAGAGTGAGCCACCGGGTGGAGCAGCGGTGCCGTGCACTGCTGCCCCTCTAGGACCGGGAGCAGAGCGGCAGTGGTGGCTCAAGAGCACCGGGCAGTGACAGTGTCGGCGACACCAGCAGCAGCAGCAGCAGCGGCGGCACCAGCGCAGGCAGCATGCGGCGCTCACCATGAAGCCGCCAATGAGGTTGAAGAGTGAGAAGAAGAAGGCGGAGAGGCCTTGGGAGATTTCCAGCTGGGGGGTGAGGTACACCATCATCGAACCTGGCAGCACACATTGGGGTTTCGTGTTGGGGTAGAGAGAACGAAGGTCAGGGCCAGCACGTGCACACCAGCCAGCACAGCAGGTGGGCGGCAGGCAGCGGCCGGCCGGCCGGGGCGCCGCCGCGCGTGCCGCGTGCTCCCGCACCACCGCTGGCCGACCCTGCCCGCCCGCCCCCGCCCAGCCTGCTCACCAAAGCTGAGCAGGGTGACGTTTGAGAGAATCATGAAGAGGAAATACCAGAAGAACTTGGCGCCGTCGTTGATGAAGCCGATGGAGAAGTACACAATGACGCTGCGGGGGGGACAGTGTGGGGGTGGTGGGGGCATGGAGGACGTTGGCGCGGCCGGCGGCAGGGCGGTGAGATGGCAGGCATGCGGCATCCCGGGGCCAGCGGAGAGGTGTCACGGGGAGACCAGGCACCAGGCACTGGACGCCACTGGCCCACCCACTTCCAGCCAGCCAGCCAGCCACCCACCCAAGATGGTTGGGGAAAACCTGACCATTGTCACCCACCCACCCACCCGACCACCCACCTGTAGATCAGCGCCGACGCCACCAGCCAGGGTCCCTCCGCCAGCAGCTCGGCGAGCCAGAAGGGCACGACGCTGAGGGGTCGAAGGAGGGGGGAGGGAGCAGGGGCAGCAGCGTCGGTCTTGGGTCAGCCAGGCAGTGCGTGGCACTCGAACAAGAGCTGTGCTGTGCTGTGCTGTGCTGACAGGGAAGGTCCTCGGTTTTGGGGCCCCACGCGACGCACCTGTAGGTGCCTGCCGCATGCTCCCGGTAGAAGACGGTGCGCCGCACCACCAGCACATCTTGCACCTGGACAGACGACGGCGGCGTTGCAGGCAGGCCGTGTCAGCACACGGGCGCCAGCAGCACGATGACATGAAAGGAAGCTGCGCGGCAGGCAGGCATCGGTGCCGCCTCCCAGCAGCAGCAGCGACAGCAGCCGCAGGAGGGACAGCAGGGCGGCGGCAGGAGCAAGCCGTTTACGGCGCACAATGAAGAGGTACATCACAGACATGAAAGTCGACGACGCGACTGCAGGGGGGTCATGCGGGGGCACATAAGGGGGGGATATGGAGACACGGCGATGGCGCGTCACCAAATGTGCGTGGGCAAGGCGACCGCAGGCAGGCAGGCGGGACAAAGGCCGGCATGACCGAGGCAGAGCGCAGCATGGGCAGCGCCTGCCACATGACGCCGCGCTGCGCTTTGTGCAGGAGCCACGCCCGCGCTGCCTCGTCGCAATGCCCCTCCCCCACCACGTGAGCCCTCCTGCACTCACACATGGCGCCAGCAATGTTGAGGACCTCGCTGAAGGTGCCCGTGGCCTGGCCCTGCGGGACGGGGCAGAGCGTGGGGCACAGGGGTTGCACGCAGGGAGGGACAAAAGGGGGCGGTGCAGTCGAAACCACGCCGCGGGAAGCGTTGAAACGCAGGCAAGGATGGGGCGATGTGTGAGTGATTGCGGGGAAGGATGAGAGGCTGCAGGCACGGTCGGCGTGCCAAGGTGAGGCAACGCCACGCCTGATGGGCGAATTCGGGTCACTCCCCTCCCATGGCCCACCTGGTTTGCATACAGCGTGGCAAACACTATGCCGATGACAAGGTGTTGAGGGTACGGATGCCGGTGTAGTAGAAGTCACGCAGAAGCTCCCTGGAAGGTGGAAGGGGTACGGCGGGTGGGCGGGCGGGCGGGAGCCAATTGTTACACCAGTAAGCCAACGTGCTGGTTTCGTGCACAGCGAGCATGTGTATGCTCGGGTGAATGGCGAGGCATTCGACCGGCGCAACAAAGGGCCCTTGAGAGGTGGGCCGAGGGAGGCGGTGCATGCCGCAAAGACAGCAGCAGGTGCAGGTGCAGGCAAGGGGCAGCAACACTGCAGAGACGGCAGCAGCTGCGGCGAAAGGCCCCGGGGGCGACACCGCACCTGCTGTTGCGGCGCATCAGCTCCCTCATCTGCTGGCCCCAGCTGGACACCTCCAGGTCCTCGTAACGAAGGGGGGCGTCGCCCGCGGGGGGCTCGCTGCGGGCAGGAGGGGGCAGGCGGGTTGGGGCGGCCAAGCAAGGTGGGGGAAGGCACGGCGAGTGGGCAACCAAGGTCCTTGCAGGGACAAGGGGCATTTCCCTCCCCCATGCCCAGCCTCCCTCTCTCCTTTCCCCATCCTCCCCCACCCCACCTGTACTTTTCCACCATGGCGATGCTCGCCTCGGCAAGCTGGCTGCCGTTGTACAGCTCAGCAAAGTTGAGGCCGGTGGCCTTCTCAGCGTCGGGGGAGGTCACCTCCAGCATCCTGCACCAGCCAAAACCGACAGGTTGGAGCGGGCAACGTGAGAAGACTGGCCAGGGGCCCATGGACGAGGGCACGCATACGGGCAGTGCACCCGAGCCACAGGCGCGACACCTTGCACACGGCTGAGCTGCGCCCCACCGCGCCCGTCGCGCGCACCAGTTGGCTGGGTTGATGCGAGGCTTGATGGCGGGCACGCCGCTGCGGTGGGGAAGGGGAGGAGCGCAGGGAAGGCGTTGCTTGGGGTGGGGAGGGCAGGGTGGCACCGGGAGGATGCCCCCGCCCTGCGCCGTCTTGAACAGCGCACGACTAAAAATGGCGGAAATGCCAGTCTCTGGCGCCTTCTGGCCTGGCCTGCTTTGACGCTTTGCCCCTCACTTGATTGATGAGAAGTTGATAAGGTTGCTGGCGTCAGTGCCGACAGGGCCGTTGAAGATAATCTCGCCGCCTGTTTGCAGGAAGTTGCAGGAGACGCACCCGGTAGTGAAGGAAGACGTGAGCAGCGAGGATGCAAGGCACTGGTGGGCGTCCAGCAAGTACAGAGGCAGCCAGCGGCACGCGCATGGTACCGAGGGGCACCAACCAGTCGGCTCCTTGGCCACCGGGCCCAGCCCCAGCCCTGTGCGCACCGCGCTTGAGGAGCAGGAGCTCGGAGAAGGCCTCGAAGATCTCCAGGGAGGGCTGCAAAGGCACAGGAGCGCATAGAGGGAGGAGCCTGTCAGTAGAGGCGAGGAAGACAGCGAGCAGCACCACGCTGTGCTACAATCTGCCTGTCGGCGAGCCCAGCTACCCCTGCTCATGCCTGCGGCACATGCCCTCCCCGCCGCACCCGGCCCTGTTGGCCCAGCGACCAGAACGTCGACTTGCCTGGTGGATGGTGCAGACCACGATGCGGCCGGTGTCCACGGTTGCCTTGACGGCGCGCATCACAAGGCCAGCGCCACGGGCGTCCAGCCCCGAGGTGGGTTCGTCTGGAGGGGGGGGGAGGAGGGGGCAGGCGGAGGGATTCAGCAGCACGCAAGGGCTCAAGCAAGGCAAGGCCCAAGCTGTGGGTGGCGCCACGCCGGCACCAACACCCTACCCCAACCAGCAAGCTCCTCGTGTTGCCTCCCAAGGGTTCACCGCCTCCCAAGGGTTCACCGCCTCCCAAGGGTTCACCGCCCCCCCTCGCTTCCCTGGAATCCACCCAGGTACCCTCCTCCCCCTCCACGCACCCATGAACACAATCGAGGGGTTTGCCACCAGCTCAACGGCGATGGTCTGCCGCTTGCGCTGCTCCACGTTGAGCCCGCTGCCGGGAATGCCCACGGGCGAGTGAGCGATGGGGGTCAGCTCAATCAGATCCATGATCTGCGCACACGTGGATGGGTGGGTGGACCGCGCAGGTCGTGTGTGTTGAAGCTGAAGCTCACTGTTTTAGGAGGCTCTGGCGGCAGGGTGTGGCGGCACTGGCTGCCGCGCGTCGGCTGCTGCTGCCTTCACAACGACAGCCTGTGCTGCACCAGGCCCTGCCTCCACCCCCATGTCCGGCCCCGGCCACCCCCGGCGGAGACTGCCCCGAGGGTGGGTGTCCACTCACCTCCTTGACGAACACGCGCGTGGTGGCGCCGTCCTTGCTGACCTCGCTGGGCAGGCGCAGGCGGGCGCTGCACGGGGGGAAGGGAAGGCGACAGCAGGGGGGCCAAGGTTCAAATCCACAGTTGCAGGAACTGATCAGACCGCCCGGCCGCTAAGTAGGGGGGGTTAATTAGATTGGAGTAGTTGGCAGCCGGGCAGCCAGATGTCGGCGCGCGGAGCGCAGCACCTGGTGAGCCAGGATGCGACGCTTTGCCCTGCGCAGTCTGCAGACCTCCTGCCGCACCTGAACAGCAGCGCCTCCTCCACGGTTGCCATGGCCATGTGGATGTCGTTCTGCTCGCAGTAGCCCATCACGCGCGCAAGCGTGTCGTGCACCTTGGGGTGGCTGAAAGGGGTGGGGGGGACAATAGACGCAGGAAGAAAGGCACTAGTGAGGGAGGCCTCAATTCCAGGCAGGAGAGGGGAGGAAGGAAGCGGTGGGTTGCAGTGGAATGCAGCAGAGGGTGAAGCTGCGGGCAAGGTGCAGCCGGCGCAGCCGGTGCAGGCACGTGCGGCCACCCTCCACACCACCCTCCCTCAGCCACCCACCCGTTCACGCGGATGTCTCCGGTGATGGTGCCTCCGGTCTTGCGGCCCGCCAGCACATCCATCAGGGTCGACTTGCTGCGGGGCGACGGGGGAGAGAGGGAGGGTGCAGGCGACGCATTGAGCAACCGCTGCGTGCGCGCGCCATTGCATGCGCGTGCCTGCTGTTGGCGCCATGACTGCGAGCACCCGAGCACAGCTGCACTGAATTGGGTGAGCATTGATCGATCAATGCGTGTTTGGTCGATTGCTCTACTGAGCAGTGATTGATTAACGCGTGTTTGGTCGATTGCTCTACTGATCTGCTCACCCTGCGCCAGAGGCGCCCATCAGCGCGGTGAGCACGCCCGGGCGGAAGCTGCCAGATATGTTGCGCAGCAGCACCAGGCGGTCGGCGTGGGGCCCCTCGCTGGTGCTCTGCGCCTCGTCCTTGACGGCGCCCTGTGGGGGTGGGGTGGGGGGAGGGGGTGAGTTGTGCATTGCTGGTGGTGGTGTGATGGTAGTGAGGGCGAGCGGTGGTGGGAGGGGAACCAAGCAAGCAAGCAGCGTGAGGTGCGCCGTGTCGTTGCGTGGGCAAGGCAGGTGAGTGGACCTCGGCAGCGCTGCGTGGGCCCATGCACGCAAGGAAACAAGGACACGCGGCCACGTTGGAGGCGCTGCTGGCGTGCTGCTGTGCGGGAACCCACCTTGGGAAAGGGCACGGAGTAGCAGATGTCGCGGAAGGTGATGCAGAGGGGCTTGAAGGGCAGCGCCTGCTGCGCGTGCACCGGCTGTCCACCACGGCGCCTCCAGGTCCACCAGCTGCAGGCCGGCTCCCTTGCCGCCCGCTGCGGTGCCGTTGGTTGCGCCGCCGACAGCGCCGCCACTGACGGCCACCACGACGGCCTCGCCGGCAGCCGCCCCCGCCAAATTTCCGCCGCTGGCGCTCTTCACCATGCTGGCCAGCTTGCCGCCGCTCTTCTTGTCCAGGGCGGCCAGGTCAGAGGTGCTGCCGGTGCGGGCGTGCGCCTGCATGGCGTACACCTCCTCGCTCACAACCACAGAGTCCTTGGGGGCTGCGGTGCAAGGCAGGAGAAGGGAGGGTGAGGGTGCGGAGGGGGGCGCAGCGGCAGGAGCAGGACCATCCGGGAGGGTGCCCAGGCGGCGCTGTGCAAGGCCAGGGCGCACGAAAGGTGTGCATGATGCGATAGCAGGCTGTGCACGGTGGCAAGCGGCAGGTCCAGTCAGACGTGAGCACGAGGAGGTGGTTGATTGACGCCAATGGAAGCACAAACTCACCAGGCATGCACGCCAGCAGCCAGTTGAGGCCGAAAAAGTTGAACAGGGAGCAGCCCACGCCGCACAGGGAACAGCCCCACCCTACAGTCGAGGGTCGAGGGAGGGAGGCATTGCAGACGTGCTGGCGAGCAGCACACCCGGGCTGTGCACAGGCAGCCTGGGCTGGCCCGAGGATCCTTCAGCTGCCATCCTTCAAACGTGCGACGGTGGGCTGTGCGGCATGAGCGCGACAGCTGTTGAGCAGCCTCCCTGAGGGCAGCCAGCCGGCTGCGGCCTGCACCCTGACGCCCACCACCCCTCCATGCACGCACCAGGCGTAGTCGTAAGAGGCGTGGAAGCCACTGCATGGGGGAATGGGGATTGGCGAGGCTGGTGCATGGGGTTGCCAGGAGGCGTGGCTGCGTGGCAGGGCAGCTCGCGTAGTCTACCCACGCTGCTACATACATACATACATACATACATACATACATACATACATACATACATATATACATACATACATACATACACGTACACCACATGCGTGCTGCAGTGTGCTGCTCACCGGGCCGACAGCGCGAGGCGACCGATGGAGGCGCCCAGGCCGGGAACCTCCTCGGCCCAATCGGGGGACGTCAGCTCGTTGATCGCCATGCCAGACATGAAGTATTGCAGGGGGTTGGCCCAAATACACCGCGTTCCACCCTGCCACCGGGCGATGTAAGCAATGGTGTTGGGAAGGGGGATGGCGTGCATGCGGCAGGCACAGAAACGAGAGAGCCGAGCAGACAAGCAGGCTCGTGGCAGCGTACGCAGCAGGCGAGGCGCGCCACCTACCGCCGGGGATCTGTGCCTTGTTGATGACGAACCCGCAGGTGGTGAACAGCAGCAGCAGGAAGGTGGCCTGTGCAGAGGGAACAAGCAAGGGAAGAGGTGGGAGGTCGGCGGTGCAGACTGAGGCGCGTGGAAGGAGAGGGCAGGACGTGTGGTGCAGGTGCTGCAGTGCAAGCGGAAGCGCAGGGATGGCCGGCAGGGAGACGCGTGTGCAGGGATGCGCGCGTGTGAGACGAATGTGAGAACACCCTGCCCATGCGTGTCTACCCGGCTGCACCCCTGCCCACACGCAAGCCCCTTCTCCCTCCCTAACAGCGTGAAGCTCCCGAGCACACCCTAAGCACCCCCGCAGGCCGCACCTGCAGCGCCATGGTGGAAGGCACTCGGCGCATGAAGGCGGCGCAGGCCAGGAAGAGGGTGAGGGAAAAGACGCCGGCGCCGAACAGCATGCCCCAGAATGCTAGCAGGCGCGCAGACGTTGTGAAGCCAACCTGAAAAAAGGACGGTGGGGAGGAGGGCGGGGAGGAGGGTGGGGGGGAGGGTGGTGTGGTGGTGGTGTGATGGTGGTGTGTGTGGGTGTGGGTGGGTGTGTGGGTGTGTGGGTGGGTGGGAAAGGGGCGGTGGTGAGCCTTGTGACCCGGCGTGAAGCCGTGGAGCTACTCTGGTGTGCACTGCCCCCTCGTTCCGTCGCCCATTCCTCTTTTGACGTGACCCATTTTTCCACCCACGACGCCCCGTCCAGCCGACCCACCATGAAGTAGACCATCAGCGTCCACACACAGGCCTCGGCAAACACCCAGGGCACGCGGGCCATCACCGCCTGCAGCCCGAAGCAGAAGGCGGGGTAGAAGCTGGCGGACCAGCGGCAGGGGGGGGGGGGTATGGTCGTTGAAGGGTTTAGGGCCTCTAGGGCCCTAGGATCAAGGAAGGAGGCTAGCGAACCTGTGGCGGGGTGCAAAGGGCGCAAAAGGGCAGGGCGTGGGTGGGTGGTGGGATGCCCCATGCACAATCTGCTTGGACACAGTCCGCAACACGGCGGCCCTGCACCTCCCAGTGCACTGCCGCCACGCAGCCAAACCCACCGGTGCTTATACCAAACGTTCAGAGACTCCACCATCATCGCTCCGTCTGGCATGGCATTCACCATCTACGAGCACACACGCAAAGTGGTGCAGAGGAGTGTCAGGGTTTGCAGGCGCTGCAGGCGCGTGGGGCCGTCGCCAGGACACGCTCGGTGTGCATCGCGTTCCACCCAACCCCTCCATTCCACCCCCACTCACGAAGAGGGTCAGGGAGAAGAAGCTGATGCCCAAAAAGGCATTGGCGGAGGTGAGGCTGCGCAGCACGCCGTCGGGCCCGGGCTGCAGCCCCTTGTCCTCGTTCAGGAACAAGGTGCCCGCCACGAAGGCCAACAGGATGGTTTGCACGCTGCACAGCACAGGCGCAGGGGGGGGGGGGATCGTCGCTGGGGGGGGCCATGGGCAGACCTAGCAGCGCCAGCAGAAGCACAGCCTCTGAGCATCTGAGCAGCGGCTCTATTACTACACGTGGCTGCAAACACGACTGCACCCCTGTCCGCCCACTCACAGGCGCCCGATGTGCATCTCCTTGTTGCCGCCCAGCAGCCACAGGCCGCGGCGCAGGCAGGCGCGCGTCAGCTCGCCCAGAGACGCGCCGTAGCTGCGCACAACGGGTGGAGGGAGTAGGGGAGGCGGCGCGTCAGGTTCACCGGCAAGCCTTGCTTGCACAAGCACTTGCCGGCAGCCCTGCGCAGGTGCAGGCCACGCTGCACAGCACTCCGCAATCGCACGCATGCTCCCTGCATCATGCTGAAGCATGCAAACCATGCAGGGGAACCAACGCACCGAGTCTTGACCAGGGCAGGGTCTTCAGTGATCTGCGCCGTCGGGGCGGGCTGGCTCAGCTCCGCCATCGCCGCGCGGCCAGGCTCTGTTGAAGGTGTTAGGCATGGGCGGGGCGGTTCAGTGCTGACGGGGAGCGCAAGGACAGCAGAGGCGGCAGCAGCAGGGGCGGCACAGTTGGCCGCGGCAGTATTTGCACAACCGGGACTCGGCCACAGCAGCAGCATGGCGGTGGCAGCAGCTGCAGCAGCCGCGTCGGCAGCAGCGGCAGCAGCGCGGACCTGTGTTGTTGTAAAACTCGTGGGCAATCTCATCAGCAGAAACGAACTGCCATTCGGCAGGGTTGCCTGCCCAGTAGCGGCGCTGGTCTGCAGTGGAGGGCAGGCGGGGGCAGGCGGGGGCAGCACGGAAGTGTGAGCGCGCGTGAGGACCAAGCAGGCCAACCGCACTAGCGTGAAGGCGCTTGTTGGCGGCGCCGCTCCTGAAGCCGCACACAAGGCTGGCGACGCTCAAACGCGCATGGATCCACTCGATGTGTACGGGAGCCTTGGGGCTCTGCAACCAACCCGCGGCGGCAGCGCGCCCAGGGCTGCTCACCCGCCAGCGTGGGCACCTCCCTGCAGGTACTCGGCGATGCCCTTGCGGGGGGGGCACGCAAAGCCCAGGGACTCGAAGAAGGGCAGCACCAGCTCGCGGGGGCCGTGGAAAATGATCTTGCCCGAGGACAGCAACTGCGCAGGAGGTGAGTTGGGGTGGACAGCGCATGTTGCACGGCGGCAGCCGAGCTTGCAAAATGCAGCCAAAGCAGCGCCAGCTGGGCACAGCGCCACCACCGCAGCAGATTCAGCGGCGGGAGCAGCACCGCCGCCACCAAAGCAGCAGCAATTGCAATTGCAATTGTAATTGTAAATGTTTTAATTGTATTGTAATTGTAATTGTATTTGTAATTGAGCAGCAACCCACCACGATGTCGTCAAACAGGTCGTACGTCTCGGGCGCGGGCTGCAGCAGCGCCACCACCTGGGTGGAACGCATGTTGTGCGACACTGTGCGCATGGCAGAGACGATGTCGTGGGTGGTGGCGCTGCACGGGGGCGGGGCGGGGCGGGGCGGGTGGACGCGCGTGGGGAGGATGGTCAGGCGTTGGGCGAGGTGCAGCGGAAACGGCCCGCAGCGCAGCGCACCGTGCCGGCTCCCGACGCGCCCTCCCTCCCGTGCCAGCTGTGCAAGGGGGGGAAGGTGCCTCCACCAGCGTGCCTCCCGGTGGCCCACCCACCTGTCCAGACCCGTGGATATTTCGTCGGCAAAGAGCATGCGGGAGGGGCCCACCAGCATCTCGCCGCCCGTCACGCGCTTCTTCTGCCTGCACATCGGGCACAGCGTGGGAGGCCAGGAGACACGTGCCGTTCAGCAGCGGCGATCGAAGGGTTCAGCAGGGCGGCAGGCTGCAGTTCAAGGCAGCTTGCTAGACCTTGGTGGCAAGGGGCCGGCGGGGCAGCGTGCACCCAACCGTTCCCATGCCCAGCGGCGCGCCTGCCCCGCTGCCCTACCCTCGCAATCTCACCCTCCGCAGATGCCTCGGATCATGTGGTTGCCGATGAGCTGTGGCGGGGGGTGGGGCACAGCAAGGCAGCGAGCAGGCGTAAGCCGCACAGCAGGGTGGGACTTGCGCCCCAGCATGCGCAGCAGGACGCCCATCGCCACACGCCCGTGCCCCACTCCTGCTTGTCCACCACTGCCAGCCCGAGGCTCACCGTGTCGGCGCAGATCTCCAGCCCCAGCGTGCGCAGCATGATGTCCACCGCAAGGCTGGTCTTGCCGCTGGCGGCCAGCGCAGCCATGTAGCTGCAGGCGGGGCGAGGCGGGGGACAAGGGGACGTTCGCTGGTGTGTTGCATCGGCACTGCTGGCATGCCAAGCTGCAGGGCGTATGAGTGCAGTAAGTAAGCTGGTCATGTGGCAATGCCCTGCCTGCTGAGGCCCCCTGCCGCCGCCCTCCTTGCCTGTGGATGTCTGGGTCGGGCTTGATGCCCAGCTTGGCCTCCGTCTCCTCAAACAGCTCCACCAGGTCTGTTAAAAAACAGGAGTCGAAAACTTGGAGGGTTGCGCATGCATGAAGGTTGATCGGTGGCCAAAACGCAGCAGCCTGCACGGCCGCTGGGCAGCGCAGGCGAGGCAGGCTGCGCCCAAGGCAGCCCGCGCCCGCCGCCGCCCATCACGCACCTTTGCGCCCGCCCTGCACGCGCGCAGAGAACTTCAGGGTCTGCCGCACCGTCAGCTCGCCATAGTGCTGGTCCAGCAGGAGAGAGGGACGAGGGGGATGCGGGGGCAACGGGGTTTGGGTGACTCCAGGCAGGGGTCCACTGATGCTGAGCTGGTCATGTACCCAGCTGCATGCCTGCAGGGCGGGTCGAGAAGCGTCACAGCGCGACACTGCGCCAGCCCGCTCCCTCCACCACATGCCACGCCCGCGACCCAACCGACCCGCACACCATGTGTGCCCGGGCCAGACCGCCCAGCCACCTGTAAAACCCCACCTGGGAGATGTTACGCACCATGCATGCGTGCCCCCACCCACCCAGCCACCCACCATGCATGCGCCCCCACCTGGGAGATGTAGGCCGCAGTGCGCTCCGGCACAAACCGGTCCAGCGCCTGCCCATTGTACGTCAGCTCTTCGGCGGTGACATGCACCGGTGGAGTGCAGCAGCAGGTGGGTTGGGCGTCCCTGTTTGTTGAGCGTCTCAAGGCAGTAGCGCGCATGGTGTTGCTCTCCCGCTGGATCGCAGCAGGCGGTGCCGTTTGATGGTGCGGCAGGGCCTCATTCACCTCCCCGATTGCTGGCAGCTCCATTCAGCCTTCCCTGCACCGCAGTGGCAGGGACCCACCCACCTTGAGGGTCTTCTCGTTCTTCAGGCGGCCGGCCAGCGCCTTCATGAGCACGCTGCGCCCGCTGCCGGGCGTGCCCAGCAGCAGCGTGAGGCGGCCTGCGGCGGGGCGCAAGGCGGGAGCGCCAGCGGCGGCGGTGGGAGAGGCACGCGTGGGGGCGCCCTTCTTTTGATGTCACATGTGGGGTGCTCACACACACTGCAACACCCACCCAAGCAAGCCACTCGCATCCCCAGCACCCACAGGGGGTTCAGGCAGCGCCCGCGGGCACCCACCTGGCCTGATCACGCCGCTCACGCCGTCGATGATGTTCCACTTGCGGACCTTGGGGGCGGTGGCGTGGAAGGGGTTCATGGACTGGCGGGGGGAGATGGGGAGGAGCGGGGGGAGGGGGGTTGCGGGCGTGTCACAGTCCAGCACGCACTCCATGAGCAGGCGGCGGCTGCAGGCGGCCGGCAAGCAGCGCAAGCCAGGCCCAGCCGCGTGCCGCCGCCCTGTTGGCCGTCCGCTCGTTGACAGCGCTGCGACGGCGCCCCAGATGTGTGCAACCTTGCACGGCCGCCCCAGAGGCCCTCACCTTGAGCTTGTCCCACGCTGAGCGGGCGCCCAGCGCGGGCTTGACTACCTGGGTGCCGCGCACAGTGAGGTCCTTGAACCGGATCTCGACCGTCGCGTCGGGCACGCCGGCCCTGGAGGGGGGGGGGGGGGGAAGGAGGGAGGCTCCGTGGAAGGTTTAAGAGGAGCAGGGGACGGAAAGACAGCGTGGGGATTGAGGGAGAGCAGGGCAGAGGAGGGGTGAGTGGGGCAGGTGGGAAGGGGATGGATCAGGGGGGAGGAGCAGCGGCGCGTGGCGTTGGGGCAGCAGGCGGGAGGCTGCCAGATGGGGTTCTGGCTGTTGCGCATGCTGGCCAAGCTGCTCCGCCGTCCCGACAGGGGGAGGTGGCACCGCGGTGTTGGCCTTTTTCAAGGCAGCGCGTACCGATGTCGTGTTCCTGCACCTGTCGAGGCGGTCCCGCACACGGGCAAAGAAGCCCAGTCCCTCATCCTCGGACTCTCGGTACACACGGGACAACAGGAGCTGGCGGGGGAGAGGAAGGGGCAGAGAGGTAAGAGAGGTGAGAATGCGTGAGAGCAGGAGCTGGCAGGGAGGGGCAAGGGGTAGAGGGGTGAGAGAGGTGATTGAGAATGCGAGGGTGAGAGCAGGAGCTGGCCGGGGGGGCACGGGGGTAGAGGGGCAAGGAGGTGAGAATGCGAGGGGGACTGGAGCTGTAGGGGAGGGGAGCACTGTCCTATGAGAGGCAGGGGATGGGGAAGGTGAACGACAAGCGGTGTGTTGGTTGAAAGCTGTACCCAAAGAAGACGTGGCATACTTCCTTTTCAATGCCCCCTCTACACCACCCTCCGCACCCACTTCGCAGACTTATTCCCGCCCTCAATTTCCACCCTACAGGCCTGGCTGGCCCAGCCAGCCTGCGCCCGCACCGCACAGTACCTCTCCCAATGCTATGAACTCCACTCACACACCCTTCTCCCCCCGCCCAGTCCCATGAGACCCCTGCTGGCTCCCCGTGGACTTTAAATGTAATTGATTGATTGATTGTACGGGAGGGAGCAGCCGAATCCCCTTTGGCCATGAATGGGTTGGAACTATAGCCCGAAGCAGCCCTTCCCCTCCTCCTCACCCACATCATCCTCCCCCCCCCCCCCCGCCCCCCCCCCCCCCGCGCTGTACCTGGCGAGCGTGCTGGTCGAGGCGGCGCAGCGTGACGAGCTGCCACTGCCCGTTCGGCCCCTTCACTAGGACGGCCTCCTTGGCGGCCAGCTGCTTGGAATGCTCCTTTTGGTCGGAAGGGGGCCGAGACGTCGTAGGTGTTTGGGCGGCAGATTTAATGGTGGGCGGCGGCACGGGCGGATGGCTTGTGCACGCTAGGCTCGAGCGCACGAGCGGCGCCGGCAAAGAGACGCGACAGCTGGACACGCGTGGGTGCAGCACCGGTCGGGCTCACCCGCTCCAGCGCGGCCTTCTGCAAATCAGATTCATCTTCTTCTTGAGGTTTTTGCGGGCTAGCAGACGTGCGCTGCAGTGCCGTCATCGTCGTGTCGTGAGCGGCAGAGGCAAGCGACGGCGGCGGCTGGCAAGTGGCGCAAACCGCTGGGGCGTCAACCGGGCACGAATGGGCTTCTTTTTTCTTGCTTCAAAAATGTGGTGAGGCGCTGCGCGGCGGCGCCGGGCGTCGAGCGCGGCGGCAGTGGCTGCGCAGTTCGCAAGCAGTGCGGAAAGCAGTCTCGGAGGAGCGCGGGACCTGCTTGAAATGCACGGATAATAGCGGTTTTTGCTCAGAGGAGCGGAACTTTAACCGGGCCGTGCCGATTGGATTATGTCAGGTTGAGGCCCACAGCGACGCAAGCCTTGCCGTCGCAGGAGGTAGCCGGGCTGCATCAGCTCCGTGCCACTTTAATGCACTCACGTCAATTACACCGCAACTGTCTTTAATGGAGTGCGACAGGCCAGTAGATAACAACAGGAAGTGGCACAGCTGCGTGCGCAGCTGGGGCAGAGGACGTGTGCATGCGGGCGATGCACGGCATACACTGGCAGGCATGGAGTGCACGCGTGCACGTGGGGATGGTACATGAACAGTGGAGCAATGGCTGCATAGGCGAATGAAATGGTTCGAGTTTACACGCATGTGCTGCGGCGAGCCTCAGTCGGTGGGCCGCTGCTCGCCAGCGCCGGCGCTCACAGCAGCTGCGGCTGCGGCGGCGGCTCGTCCCTGCTGCTGCTGCTGCTGCTGCTGCGTGTCCCTGCTGCGCTCCTCCAGCATCAGCGCCATCAGCTGCTGCCTGCGCGGCGTGGGATGGCGCAGCCGCTCCTCCGCCACCGCCGGCGTCAGCCAACTGTCGTGCAGGGTCAGGGGGGGCGCAGCAGGAGGAGGAACTCTCGGCCTGTGCCGGGGCTGCTGCTACTCCAGTTGGGGCGAGAGGAGACCTCGCAGGCCGCAATGGCGCCAGCACTGGCGCTCTCTGCAGATCTGCGCCTGGGCGGCTGCACCGTCCCATGATTCCCACGCAACGCCGGCGGCAGCCCATCCCCAACGTTTCCCGAGCGCCCCAGCCAGCAGAGTGTCACCTGTAGCCGCCCAACCAATCGTGGGACAGTATTGCTCCGTACAAGATGCCAAACCCGCCGACAAGCGTCGCAGCGCACAGCCACAGGGCGGTGTGCCGGCTGCGGGGCCGCCAGTCGGGCGCCTCTGCCGCCGACGCCTGCGCGTACGACTGCCACGCTGCGTAGGCGCTGGCGGGGCCGGGGCCCGCGGGCGCTGCAGGGTGGTGCTGCAGAACAGGCAGGGAGAGGCGGCGGGGGCAGCGCAGTTGGCATCATTTCGACCAAGGTGCGGGCGCTGCGGGCCGCCGACGGGACGGCGAGAGCCCTGTCGTAGACAGCCAGCGCAACAGCGGTTCACCACCCTCAGCCACACCCGTAAAGCCCCCTCCCCCCCTGCGCACCCCCTTAAGAATCGTGTCTGTGGCCCGCTTGATTGCTGTGAACCGTGCCGCCGCCTGGGGGCTGCGGTCGACATCAGGGTGGCAGCGCTGCAGGCCGGCAGGGTGGGGGCAGGGCGGGGGATTTGACGTGGAGGCGCACGAGATGCACGCTAGGTGGAACCGCAGGGAGCGGCAAACACGAGGGGCGCAGCAGCGGCGCACCCCCGCTGGCTGCACTTTGAGCTCACCAGCGCTAACGCCCGAAAGGCGCGCTTCACCTCCTCATTGCTGGCGCTGGGCGGCAGGCCCAGCACCTCAAAGGGGTCGGTGTAGGGGCGCGTCGACGACATGGCAGCTCAAGTCAGGCAGTATGCTCTTAGGTGGGCCAGCTGTGCTGGCCAAGCCGCTGCCACCAACGACCGACGGGTCGATAGCCCAAGCTGCAGGCAGCGGCGGCGGCGGCGGCGGCGGCGGCGCTAAACAGCCCGGCCTGCAGGACTCCCGCCGCTGTCAGCCGATCTTCTTAGTTACGGTCTGCTGGAAAGCAGAACTGGCGTGGCTGCAGGCTGGCCAGAGGCGCAGGCGCCGAGAGGGTGGTGGCGCCCGAGGGCAGCGGTTGGACTTGTTAGTGCTTTTGCGCGTGTGCATCGCTAGGTGGTTGCATGGCACCGCTCCTCGCGGCGTCGCAGAGGCCAGGCGAGAAATTATGAACGAAGCCGAGCACTCGCAGCAGCCGACCAAATTGCAGGCGGCCCATGTCGACCGTACACATCGCACTTGCTGATCAAGCTCTAGCAGTGGGCCGCGCCAGAGCCCTGCCAAACTCAAGGTCGAGATGGCGTCCTTCCTGGCGCTGCAGTTCCGAGAAGGCCCGCCGGCACTGCTGTATAGCGTGCACGATGAATATGCAGGTGGGGCACCAAGCAAGGCTCTGCCGCTCCGCATGTGCGCTGCACCCCCGCCCAGGTCGCCTCGTGGGCTCCTCTGCGCACCCCGCTCCCTCCCACCCCATCGTGTTGTGTCTATGCAGCTGCTACCAACGCGCGCACTCCCAACTCCAACTTCCTACGCGGCGCCGCCTGGTCGCCCGACGGCGCTTGCCTGCTCACCGTCAGCGACGACAACTGGTGCGCTGCAAGCGAGGTCATGGCTAGGAGTTGCAGTGATCGTGTTTGAATGCGCCACAGGCGGCGTGTGGACGGCACCGTAATGAAGGCTTGATGGGCAGGCAGCAGTTGAAGCAATTTCACGTGCCGCCGCTGCCGCCGCCGCCGCTGCCGTTCCTCTCGCCTGCAGCCTCCGCATCTACGACACACCCTCGGAGGCTTTCCAGCTGGCAGAGCAGAGCCAGGGCGCAACAGCGGCAGCGGGTGGCAGCGCGGACCCGCAGCAGCGGCAGCAGCAGCAGCCGCAGCCGGCAGGGCAGCGCGCACCGGCGCAGCCACCCGTGGCTGGCGACTCGCTGCAGCCTGCGCTGCGCATGCAGGGCGGGGAGGCGCTGTACGACTGGCACTGGTTCCCCGGGATGAACGCCGGCGACCCGGCCTCCTGCTGCCTGGCCACCACGGGGCGAGCGCAGCCGCTGCACTTGTGGGACGCCGTCACGGGTAAGGTGTCGGTGTGGCAGCGGCCTGGGGGGCTCGCTGCTTGCCACCCTGGGCTTGTTTTCTTTGGGAATGCGCTGGTACGTGTACGTGCCCGACGGGGTCTTCGCTGGCCTGGGCTCGGAGGGAAGCTGCGGCGGGGGCAGCGACGCCGCCCTGCTGGCGCCGACCGACCCTGCCTGCCTGCCTTCCAGTTGCCCACCGGCTCACACCCACCCTCTGGCCCCGCGCCCCGCCTCGTCTCCAGGCGAGCTGCGCTGCAGCTACCGCGCGTACAACGAGTTGGACGAGGTGGAGCCTGCCCACACCCTGGCCTTCTCTGCCGACGGCACCGCGCTGTTTGCGGGCTTCAACCGCTGCCTGCGCCGCTTCCAAGTGGCGCGCCCGGGCAGGCGAGCGCGTGTGTGCATATTTCTGTCGAGAGCCGTCGGAGCAGAGCGGCAGCGTGCCTTGCATGGAGAGCATGCTGCGCCTGTCGGTGGCGACCAGTGCTGCGCCTGTGTGTAGCAAATGGGGGGGATGGGCGTGGAGGGAGCCAGCAAGCATGCACGCACGCTGGTGCATGCCAGGGGGACGTAGTCCTTGTGGCTCTGCAGCCTGCTGAACGTACGTTCCTGCCGCGCACCGGTGCCTGCTGCAGGGACTGCAGCACTGTGATGGCTTACAAGAAGGGCGGCGAGGGCCTACCGGGTGAGCGTTCCTCCTGCCTGCCCGTGCATCCCAGCCCTGTTTGCACGTGCCGCCTGCATCGCTGTTCATGGTAGCAGCCCCCAGCTGCTCTGGCTGCGTGTGTGCTGTCATGCAACCAGGCGTTGCTGCCTCGGCCTCTGCCTGCTTGCCCACAGGTTTGCCCAACCTGCCCCATGTGCTCCCCTCATCCTTCCCCACCCTGCAGGCATCGTGTCGTGCATCGCTGCCAACCCCGACCGCAGCGGCATGCTGGCGGCGGGCAGCTACTCGGGCGGTGCTGCGCTGCTGGACAGCCGCACGCGCGAGCTGCTGTGCCTGCTGGAGGGGGGCCACGTGGGCGGCCTCACGCACGTACGCAGGTTTGGGGCTTTTGGCTCGTGATGCATGGTCCGCTGGCTGACAGGAGGCCACGTGAGCGACGAGACAAGAGCGTGCGCTGCAACTCCCGCGCGCATCCACCCACCCACCCACCCACCCCCTGCCCACCCACGTGCAGCTCTGCTTCTCTGCCTGCGGCAACTTTCTGTACACCGGCGCCCGGCGGGACCCCTCCATCCTCTGCTGGGACGTGCGCTACTCGTCGGGTACGCGCCAGCCAGCCCCGTTGGGGGTTGCGGTCACTCTTCGTTTGAACTTGAACACCAGCAACCCTGGAGACGTGCGCTGCTCATCGTCGGTGCATGCCAGGGAGCCCTGTCAAGGTTCAGGGTATCTGCCAGGTGCAGGGCACATGTGCGCTCCTTGTTGTCGGGCACGCACCGGACAGGCAGGGCCGGCGGCGCGGGGAGAGCAGCGGGCATGGCCGCCTGCCGGATGCACCTCACCATGCACCTTGCCCGCCCGCATCTGCGCCACCCCCCAACAATCCGCGCCCTTGCCCCCCCACTGCCACCCTGCAGGCGTGGTGTACAGCCTGCCCCGGGCCAGCTGCGGCACCAACCAACGGATATACTTCGATGTCGAACCGTGCGGGCGACACCTGGCCACGGGTAGGCAGATGGCAGGGAGCCTGCGTGCGTGCGCACGGCGTGCTGCTCAGGCGCACCCGCCTGGCATTGCGCCACTGTTTGCCGCGCCCCGAGGCCTGCTCCCCCGAGCCTTGCTTGCCACCCTCGCAGGCGGCGAGGACGGGCAGGTGCGGGTGTTCGACTTGAGAGAAGGCAGCGAGGCGGCGAGGTTTCCCGCGGCGGCAGACACCGTCTGCGCCGTGTCCTTCCACCCCGTCCTGCCGCTGCTAACCACCGCGTCGGGACAACGCCGCTACCCGCTTGCGCCGCACGACGACAGCGACAGCGACAGCAGCAGTTCTGGATTGGAAAGCAACAGCGAGCTGGCTGCCAGCAGCGGCAACGACAGCGGCGGCGAAGGCGCGGCGCGGCAGAGCAGCCTCGCGGCTGACGAAAACGTGCTGCGGGTGTGGTGCTTCGCTGCACAGCCCTTGCAGGCAGCGGATGCAGCAGCAGAGGTGGCGGACTGCGATCAGCATCAAGCGGCGGCTGGGGAAGAGGCGGATGCAGCAGAGCCCATGGCTGCTGATGCATAAGATCCATAACCGCCCCACACCTGTTGCTGTATGTGCAACTTGCTGCCGACTGCGCGAGTCAACAAAGTGGCAGGTCAGACAGCAGGAAGCCTGTGGAAGCACCCTTCCCGCCACATGTCCTTCCGCGCACGTGTGCCGCCTGCACCGTTCTCCGGTTGCGTCGCAGTGCACGAGCAGCTTCACCCGTCGCAACAGGAAAGTTTTACTACCTACTGTTTTGCAATCTCTGCAAATGTGCTAGCTAGATTGTACGTCAGAAAATTTTAAAATGGAACTGCCATAACGCAGTAGTGCCGCAACGCAGCTGCTCGCGCAGCCACAGAGGGCGCCGCCTGCTTAATGGCCAGCCTTATCCGTTCCGTTTCAAGTAGCCGCGCGGGTGGTCTGTGAGCAGGTAGAGCTCTCTGCTGCGGTCGATGCTGAAGTCTGGATGCTTGAGGAGGAAGTGCTGCACGCCTGCAAAGGGGTTGTCCGAGCTGAGCCGCCCGAGCTTTGTGCCCTGCGCGTGCCGCGAGGGAGGGAGGCGCAAGTCGTGCAGGCAGATCAGTGGTAGAGCTGCAACCAGTCTGCCGGCGTGTGCTACAACGGCACAGCGGCGGGCAGCAGCGGGCCGCGCCCGAATGAGGTGCTTGTGCGTCGGCCAGCCCCCAACAACGCGCGAGTTGTCCAGCCAAATGTCCTCCCCTGCAAGCCCTAAGGCCCACGCCGCAACAGCTGGCAACACCAGTGAAAACAGGATGCCTCACGCCCCAGCGCGGCTGACGTCAGCCGAGCCCGCCCGGGCGACCCACCCACCCACCTGCACTATGCAGTACGATCCAGGGGTGGCCAGCGGGCAGTAGAGCTCCGCTTCTGCCGCCACGTCATCAGCTGCGCGGCTGCTGTCCAGCAGGACGAGCACCTGCCAGGGAGGGGAGGGGGAGGGGGGGAGGAGCCATGCGGCTGTGTGCCAGCCGGCCAGGCTGGGTGCGGGCCCTGCCCTGTGTCACGCTATGCCGCCTCTCCCACCTCGCCACCCACCCACCTTGCCACCCACCCACCAAGCACCACCCATCCCCTGTCGCCAGCGCACTTGCCCCAAGCACGTGCTCTCGCATGCGCTCCCTCCTCGAAGCACCGCTGATGCAGCAGAACACAGCGCCACAGTGTGCGCTGCCCAGCACCGCCTGCGCACCCGCTCTGCGTTGACCGTCGCCTGCTTGGCCTTTGCTACCACGCTAGCGTTTGTGCTGCTGCCGTGCACAAAAGTGACGAACTGCTTCCACAGCGGGTTGTCCCAAGGGTTGGCCTGCAGAGGCACAGGGGCTTCAAATGCTTTAATTGAGGGCTTCAAATGTTTATTAATTGATTGACTGCTGGATCGACTCGACTGATCGATCGATTAACTAAATCTATGCTGATTGATGACCAGGACAGCAGATACGGTACGAGTGCGGGTAAGCGCTGGGGGCGGCCCCGACGCGAGCATGTGCAGCGGGCCAAGAGGGTCAGGCCAGCTGGGGAGGCCTAGCCCGGTCGGCATGCGCCTGCACGCACCAGCCCACTTTCGCTGTGCCCCTTCAACGCAGGGTCCTCCACGTCTGCAGCACCGACGGAAGGCAAGGCAGTGTGGAGCATTGACAATGGAAGGTTGTTGGCACGGCATGCAGGCACGGCCGGTCGGACGAGCCAGGAGGGCTGCTGCCAGGCAGGCGTGCCCCCCGCCCTCACCTGCCACCGAGGCAGTTCCACGTGGCTGCCACGTAGGCACCCCCCCCGCCGCCGCAATCTCTTCCGCCGCACCCACCTGCGTTGGGCTTGCACCCACGCAGTGCCCCCTGCTCGTCCCTGCAATCTGTCACCCACCGATGGTTATCACTTTTCCGCTGACCCCCGTGGCTTGCAGCAGCGAGGCCCACAGCAGCGCGGAGCCGCCATTGGCTGAGCCGGTTTCGATGATCAGCTGGGGCTTGACTGCAGGGGAGTGTAAATGGGGGGGCCGATAGTGCATGAGGGTGGAGGTAGGCAGTGAGAAAGCAGAGGACACCGCTTCGCTTTGATTTCGTAATGCGCACAGCGCGCCACCGAGTGTGACGGACACATGGAGCCAACCGCCAGCGATGCACGGCGCACACTGTTGCAGGCACTCGCCAACCGCCTCGCCCACTCCCGGCACCCCGCCGCGGTTCGTCCTTCGAGATCCGCCTACTGGAGATAGAAAGCGAGTGCGTTGGCATGCACTGGTCACATCAGCTACCCACCCAGCACCCCAGTTACCCACCCGCCCGCACAGCCACCAAGCGGTGGACCCACCCACCCACCCACCCACCCACCCACCCACCGGTGAAGATGATGTCTTGAATCGACCAGGCGTCAAAGGGATTCTGCAGGCATGCCGCGCCCAGCCAGCGCTGGTGCTTGAACAACTGGGATGGGCGCGGGGCATGGAAGGGTCGCACGATTAGAGCGAGCACACATGGGCAGGGACGGGTGGCTGCGGGCCGCATGACGAGCCCACACGACCTTGCCTCAGGCCTGTCACTTGACGTACGTGTCGTCGCGCGACAGGCGTGCGCCTCGAATACAGGGGCACCGCAGAGAACGGCAGCACACCACACACAGCACAGCAGGGCACACAGCACGGCAGGGCGCACAGCACATGACAGCGGCGCGGCGTCGCGCCTGCGCCGGCGGCGCCCACCCACCATGTGCCGCTCTGCCAGCATTTGGTACGCAAACACGATTGTGTCTTCGGCCGTGGTGCGGACGTTGAACCAGTCCTTGTAGCTGCTGTGCATGCGGTTCTGCGGGGCATGGTTCGAGTTAAGAGGTTAATATGCATTCGTCTTGACAAGAAAATGATGTGCCCTTGAAGCGGCTCACTACGAAGCGTCAAAGCACGTGCTGCTGCTGCGCATTGCGGTTCTGCAAAGGGGCGGCAAAGGAGGAGGGGAGGCCACACTGCAATGCCGGAGCGACCAGAGGTGGGGCAGGGCCAGGGGCAGCCGCGGCCGGAGGCACAAGAGCTCTGGTGCTGGGTACTGGGGCGCTGTACCCATGGGGAGGCTGAAGTCACAAAAATGTGCTGTGCTGCGCTGCACCACGCTGTGCTGCGCTCTCACCTGGACCACGTCGTTGAGGTAGCCCTGGTTGTAGGATGGCGGCTCTGCGGGGCAGGGCGAAGGAGGCAGCCGGCTGAAGAAGGGGGGGGGGGGGGGGCGCGCGCGCGCGCGCGGCGCGAGCACGCGCAGCGACACGGCGCCAACGCACACACTTTGGGATGAACTCCGAAAAGATGCGACGCCTCCACCTTCCCAACCCGGCCGTCATATCTGAGCGCACCCCTCCGCCCCTCTGCCGCCGTCGGCGGGGGGCGGGGGCAGCCCACGCCCGAGGCACCCACCAGCCGCGCTGCGCCGCGCCGCAGGCAGACGGGCGTGCCTCGACGCACACGCCTGCCCCCCACCCTGTCCGCCTGCCGCCAGACCTGCACCCACCTGAGCACCAGCCGCGCTGCACAGCCGCGTCTGCAAGGTCGTTGATGGACTTGAGCATCAGCCTCCCACTGACGTACCTGCAGTACCAGGTAACAGGCAGGGCAGGGAGGGAGCGGCTTGTCAGCAAAATTGAGCGATGGCACTCGTGCGCTTCCAAGCCCCACCCCCCTTGCCCCCAGGAGCTTGTCCCAAGCCACCCCGGCCGTGCATGCACAACACACACAGCCTGCGCTGCCGCTGCACGCCAACGCCAATGCCCGGTGGCCGGCGGCCGTGCATGCCTGCTGGCAGTCGGCGCTGGCCGCCGAGCTCCCGCTCCTATTTGGTGAGCCACCCGCCACAGCCCCCAGCGAGAAGACACCCGCAGGTAGGACTCACCCCATGCAATTGACGCCGCACCGCTCCTCCCCTATTGCTGCCATCAGCTCCCGCGGCGTCAGCACCTTGCCTGCAGCAGGCGACGGGCAGGCGCCGTCTCCAACCAACGCGCGCTTGCCTGCGTGCTACTGCTGCTTGATCAAGCCGCACCCCTGCTGCCACCTTCCCCACCAGCTCCCTCCTGTGGACCTTGCCCCAGCCCTGGCTTGGCCTCGCACCCTTGGCCGCGCAGCAGCGAGCGGTGCCATCTGCCAGCAGCACGCGGCGAGCCATGTACTCGGCCACCGCTTCACGCGCCACCAAGAACACCGGGTGGTTGACAAACGTCGCCGGCCCCCTCAGGTTTTGCAGTATAGTCCGGGCGGGGTCGACTGCGGGGAAGGGAGAAGCAGCGGGTCGGGCGTCTGGAACGTGCAGGCTACAGGCCACAGGCCGTAAGGGTAGGCATGCACGGATCGCAAAAGCTCGCCCACCCGCCCACCACGCCCCCCACCCCCACCACGCCCACAACCCCCCAAGGCTTCTGCTGTTGCGTGGAGAACACGGGGACACCCGCACGCCGCCAGGCCTGACGAGAGCCCTGCCCCCGCACCTGGCTTGCTCATCACCCCCTCTAGCAACTGGACCAGGTCGGTCTTAATCGTGGCCTGCATGTCCTGCAGGACCTGCGTGGGCAGCGATGGGGGCAAGGTCCCGACACGGTAGGAGGCCAGCGACCCCACCACCACCACCACCACACGCACACATTCACGATCCCACACAACAACCTCTGCCCCCCCTCCCCACCCCCACACAAAAACCTCTGCCCCCCATCCCCACCCCCACACACCCACCCCCTCACCCCCACCCACCCACCCACACCACCCACACCACCCACCCACCCACCACCCCACCTCGTTTGTGCTGTTCTGCAGCGTCTTCTTCAGCGGCAGGGCGCACGCATATGGCTGGGATGCAGAGGGGGATATGCCGACGAGCGCGCGCTCTGCAGACGGGGGGAGGCCGCTAGCAGAGGAGAGGGTTGGTGTGGTGGGTGCTTTCTGGGCTGGGCGCTGCACGGTAGGCGGCCTGAAGCTTGAAGCGCGACGCGTGCACGCGCGCGCGTGCCGCACAGGAGAGGTGCAGGAACCCTCGACGAGTCTCTCGCTCCCCCGCCGCGCCCTGCCCACCCCCGCAAGCACCCACCCGCACCTGGGCCCAGCACCGAGAGCATGTCGACAGCCGGCAGCAGGATTTGGTTTGGCTTGGGTGCCGCCGCTTCAGCCAACACCTGCTGCCGTGCCGCATCCACTTCCTCCTCGCAGCTGGGGTCGAACAGAGGCAGCGCAGGGCAGGGCTGCACGCGAGGCAAGGCAGCGGCTGTGAGCGTAATTTCAGGTGGGTGCTGGGCGCCGCAGGGTTGCACGCAGTGGACTGCCCACGCCAGTCGGCTAACACCGCCTAGGCGGCTGCCCTGCCAACACTGCCCAGGCTGCTGCCCTGCGCCACTTGCTGTCACTTGCTGCAGCAGACACTTGCCTCGCACACCAGCTGCAGACGCAAGAGGGCGAGGGAGGGAACTCGCCAAAAGGCCGAGCGGCGGCAGGAGGCACAAGCGGCGGCGGCGGCGGCGGCGGCGGGAAGCCATAGGTTGAGGCACGAGGCAGGCTGTTCGTGGCGCATTGGGCATCTGTTCAACCCCAAGGGCATTACTGTTACAGCCTCCGAGCTCATAGAGCGGCAAAGCGCGGACTGCCCACAACGCCCCCTCGCGCCTGGCAGTTTGGCTTGATGCGTTGTTGTAGCATCATCAGTGTCGTGACCAGCGAGTAGCCGGCCAGCAGCGCGCTAATTTTGGGCGAAGTGGCCGCTGAGCGGGCTGCAGCCATCCGCTGCGCCATGCCGAGGGATTTCAGAAGAGGGTACCTATGGAAGGGGGTGAAAGGCCTGCAGGAGGTGCAGGACATCTGCCGCTGGCTGTCGCCGCCTTGTCGCCGCCAGCGCTGCGCTGCCGGGCACATTTTTTGCTGGCCAAGGTCACGCAGGTGCCGAGCCCAGCTGGCCTTTGCTGGCCAAGGGCATCACAGCCAGAGGCATGGCAACTTGCCTTGATGCCATGACTCTGGCTGTGATTACTGCTCATGTCACCGCCCTTCCACGTGCACGCATCATGCCCGGCGGAACATGCGGTTCTGATCAGTTCTTATGTTCTTCAGCTGGAGATGCGGGCGCATCAAATAAGAGGACGGTGAAAGGTGAGGGCTCCCACCGTGAACCTTGATGGGGGCAGGTGCCGGATCTGTGGCGGCAGCGGAATCGATGCCTGGCTTCTGGCCCCAGGGGCAGCTGCCCGTTCCTCTTTCGGTTTGTTCTTTCTGTCTTTGCTGTTTGGTCTCTTCTCTCGACGCCCCCACGAGCAGAGCCCAGGTTTCCCTGCGGGCGATGAAGGCGCCCTCTTTGCGCCTCGGCCCGCTCGCCTGGGCCGCCTTCGCCCTGCAATGGGCCGCCATTGCTGCGGGAGCCACCCTGGAGCCTTCCGAGGGACTTCAGGCGCGCATGAGCGGGGGCTCCATGCCGGCGGCGGCGGCGGCGGCGGCGGCGGCGGCGGCCCGGCCGCTGTCTCGACAACGGCGCAGTCATGCCCACCGCCTTCCTTGCAGGTAGCAGGCATGGTGGCGGAGGTTGCTGACGGCGTAGCAGCGCTGAAACACTGCAGGTGAGGCCGCTTGCGCAGCCTGCGAACGCGCTTGATCGTTGCTGTCCGTGAGCCGGTCGGGCGGGAACCCTAGGGCCCTCGTGCCTACCCGTGGCCGCCGCTCATCTGCATGGATTGCCTCGCAGTTGCCACGGCTGGGTGCTGGGGACCTCTGCCCCCATAACCCTCAAAACCCTGGCGCAGGGTCCCAGGGGCAGAAGTGGCGGAGGTGCGCTTTGTGCCGCACCCCGGCGAAGGCAGCGACGCCGCCGTTGCAGAGCGTAACGGCCTGATCGCAGACCCCACTGCAGCCCCGCTGCTGCTCGGCTGGCAGCAGCACTGGGATCCAGGCGGCGCTGCGTTCTCCATCGTTGCGACGCTTCCCCCCGCCAGCGCCCCAGCGGCGATGGTGGTGCGGTGCGAGCGCTGCGGCGCCTACAGCGGCAGCCTCGGCGCCGCGGCGCTGCAGGCGCCGGAATCTGCCAGCGGCGGGACTGTCGTCTTCGTGCTGCGCGGCGGGCGCTTGCCTGTCGGCCGCTCCGCTGGTGAAGGCGGCAGCCGCAGCGGCGGCGATGACCAAACCCGCCTGCACGCCGGGAGCGGCCACCTGGCGACCGGCGCGGCGCCGCACCTGCTGCACGGGCGCGCCATGCAGCAGCTGCTGGCTCCTGCCAGCGAAGCGGCGTCCGCCTGCCCCACCACGCTCAGCCTGGGAGGCAACACTCTGGAATTTGCTGCCTGCACCCCAGTTGAGGGCATTGGCAAGGACTATGAGCTTCTTTGGAGCCTGGCGCCGCCGGGTGAGCAGGGGCAGCAGGTTTGAATTGTGAGAAGAGTGCCGCCGTGTGCGGCACAGCCCCCGATGCATGACATATGTCTGGACTCGGCCCCCTCCTCAGCTACAGAACCCCCGCCTGCACACTGCTGCTGCTGCTGCTGCTGCTGCGACAATCCGCTGCCCTGCCGCGCAACCGCTGCTGCCCTGCATGCAGGCGGCGGCGCGACGCGCACGCTGACGCTGGGCTTGCGCGCCGCAGAGGGCGGCTGGGTGGGGCTGGGCTTCCCTGCCGAGCCTGGCAGGATGCTGGGCGCAACCGCAATGATCCTGAAGACTTGCCCAGCGTGCAGTGCGGGTGCGCTGCTGGGCTGAGCGCTGGCTTGTGTGGCTGGGTGGGCGGGTTGGTCATGCTGGCATGTGTGCCGTGCCAGGCGGCTATGCAACCGACCACTAACAAACTGCATGCCTGGTTGTTGCATCTCCCGTTGTAGGTGCCAACATATCAGATTACTTTTTGGCGGCGCGCTCCCCGTCGGCGGTCAAGCCACCCGGACGGCTGCCTGTGAGTGGCGCGGCGGCCGCCGCTGGCGGCGGCAGCATGCAGGGCACCATTCAGGCAAGGTCGGGGAGGGGGACACGCGGGGTTGGGAGGGCAAACGCAGTCGGCACTTGGCACGAGCGTCGGGCCTGCAGCAACGCCTGCAGCAACCCATCCGCCTGCAGGTGGAGCTGGACGCTGCCGCCGTCGACAACCCCGCATTTCCGGTCATCGTGGCGGCAGGGTTTCTGGATTCTGATGAGCCGCAGGGCGGGAAAGGCCGAGAGCAGGGCATTGCTTGGCGGCCGCCACCATCGCCACAATGCACTCCCTCGTTTCTCCAAATCCTCACCAAAACCGTCTCACCGGTACCGCTGCAGGCGGCAACCTGCAGTACCACGCCAACCGTGGAGCGACGACCATTGATTTCGCGGCGGGCACCAGCGGTGGCGTGACCGGGGACAGCGCCGAAGTCAAGCGACTCAAAAATGTGAGGCGGGGCGGCGGTGTGTGTGTGTGGGGGGTGGTGTGTGTGTGGGGGGTGGGGGGTGGGGGGGGTGTCATGTCGAGAGTGCCGGTTGGTCGCACATCCCAGCCGTGCATGCGGTGCATGCGGGCGCGCATGCATGCCGTGCGCCGCCCTAGGGCCTGCTGGCAGGCCTGCTGGCGCTTGCCTGCCCGCTCGCTGGCCCGCCTGCACTTGACCCCCCCCCCCCCCCCACCCACCCCACCCACCCACCCACACACACACCAGGCACACGCCTGGCTGATGGTCACTGGCTGGGGCATCCTCATCCCGATCGGCATTCTTACGGCTCGCCATGCAAAGCGCTGGGACCCGCTGTGGTTTCACGTGCACAGGTGAGCGGGCGGGCGGTAATGCATGCAGCCATCCCCCACCCGCTCCCCGCCTCACCCCACCCTCCCTCACTCAAATCTGCAGCAGAGCCCTAACTTCAGGGCGTGCAGGCGCAGCAGCGCAGCCGGGCGGGTGGGCAGCAGCAGCTGAACAAGGCCGCCAGCAGTACATCTCCGTCCGTGCCCTGCCCACGCTCACGTTTGTGTTCTCGCCCGCCTTGCAGGGCGGTGCAGGTCCTGGGACTGTCCTGCGCGCTCGCCGGCTTCATCATCATTTTCAGGTCGGTCGCGCGTTGCATTTCGTTGGGTGTGTTGTGGATGGGAGGGCGGGTGGATGGTGGATGCCCACGTGTGTTCGAGCCTCACGATTCCGCGGCGTGATCGGCCACTCCCCAGCATGTTCCAGGTCACGCCCCGGTCCTCCTGGCGTCCCTTCAGGCAGCCCTGCGCTTCATTGCTTTTTGCAACCCCTTGCACCCCCTTGCACACAATCGATTGATTGATTGACAACACACAGTGTTGTGACACGCTCGCAACTGCCCGCTCGCACCCTGGCCCCGTGCAGCGCCGTCGAGCAGGCCACGGGGAGCAGCGTGTCCTCCTACACGGTGCACCGCCGCCTGGGCATCAGCGCCATGTCCCTGGGGCTCTTCCAGCTCACCGCGCTGCTGTTCAGGTGCGACCGCACATAACGAACATTGGTTGATTGCAAGCGTGGCTCATGTTGAGGCGCACCACAGCTTTGCGCCACGTGTCGTTTGGCTGCTGGTGCTCATCTGTGCGGCGTACGTGCGTCGTGTGCCGGTAGGTGCGTCGCAGGTGGCGGAGCCGCGGCACGGGGTGCGGCAGGGCAGGGCAGGGCAAGCGCCTGCTGCGCCTGCTGCGCCCGCGGCCCGTCGCCCCCTGTGCCCACCACACCTCCTCTCCAGCAACCCCTGCAGGCCACACAAGGGCGAGAAGCTGCGTCCCTACTGGGAATTTGTGCATCACTGGGTGGGCCGGGCTGCCGCCGTCGTCGCCACCGCCAACATTTACGAGTGAGTGGAGTGGGCGGGTGCGGGAGGGGGCGCGCGCTGCACAGGGGCGGGCAGCTGCGGGAGCGCCGTGGATGCAAGCGCAGCGCTGTGTGCACGCACGCGCCCATGCCGAGGACGGCCATGCAACGCAGACCTCCGACCCTCGCGAGCGGCCCTCTGCTGCCCGCCAACACCGCCGCAGGGGCATCATCAATGTGAAACACGTCGGCATGTGGGCGACAGTCGTGTACAGCATCTGGTTTAGCGCTGTGGTCCTGCTGGGCCTGGGCCTGGATGCGCTCAAGCTGCTGCGCGGCCGCCGCGGGCGTGGAGGCGGCGGCGACGCAGAGCAGGCGGGCGTGGGAGGGGCGGCCGAGCCAAACGGCAGCGCCGGCGGCGAGGGCAAGAGCTCCGGCAGCAGCGGCGAAGTGCGAGGCGGCAGCTGTGGCGACGTGTGAGGCAGACTGCTCTGCACATGCATGCAATAATGCCTTGCGTTTTAGAATTTCCAACTAGAGTTGGAAATGCGCAGTGTTAACGATCTGCGTGGGTTGGCGATGCGGGCTTGTGCAGGCTGGAGCAGGCGGTTGGTCTCTTGGTGCAGACGAACCGCCGGCCGTGCCAGGTGCCTGGTGGTGGCGGCGGCAAGCAGGGCCATTGCCGCCCCTCTTGCGCCCCCTACATCGCTTGCTCGGGTGTCCTCACAGGTCAGGCGCGGCTCTCGGGGCTTCCGGAGCGTGGGGGAGACGAGCCATGTGTTGGCCACGCATGTGTTGGCCACCGTGTCTCGGAAGAGGGCGAGAAGACACGCCGCGCCCCCTCCGTTTCGCCATTGCTCCCCGCGCTACGTTCTCCTTCACTCCCTCTATCGCCATGTCGCACTAGACCACCCAGCAGAGCGTGGATGGAGAGAGTTTCGTTGCACGGCGGGCGCCTCGCGCCGCCCAGCAAGCCTCGTGAACATGCTCCGAGCTGTCTCCGGGTCACCGCGGTGCTCGCAAGCCCGACCGGCAAGCCCAGTGGCCGTGCGCCTGCTGAGGCGGCGGCCACCCAGCCTCCGCGCAGCCTCCGCGCCACCTTGATGTCAGCGCTTCGATGGGAGACGCCTCGGACAGGGAGCGTGGATGAGCTCGTGGAGGAGACGGCCGCCCAGGTCAGTACTTTGCCAGAATGCTCGGCGCTCGGCCTACCACCCCCTCCTCGCCCTTTCCTAAGAGCGTGTTGCTGGATGACACGATTCATGGAGCCCTGGCGAGGGCCGCGCAGGCCCCCGGCGGGCGCGCCGGAGGCAACGCACCCCGCGGGCGCCGGCGCCGCTAGGCGTACACACTGCTTGCTGCCTGCTCAACCGCGGCGTGCACATTCGCAGCAGCCGGGTTGCTCTTGAGACGCATCTATGTGCTGAGTGTCTGCAGGTGACCGCATGTTTGCGGTTCAGCGTTTTTGAGTTGCGGCATCCGCTGCACCGCCACCCGCTCACCCGCGCCTCGTGGTTGCTCCTGTGTAGGCCGACGCGTTGGACGACGAGCGCAAGGTCGCTGGCGCCGGCGCCACCCCGCCAGGCCCGCTGCCCGACATCCGTGCGTTCCTGCGGCCTGTGGGCGTGATGGAGGCGCGCTACGTGCGCGTCCTCAGCTCGCTCTGCGCCCTCACATACCACCTGGACAACCTGACGGTGGGTGGTGCGGGTCGGTGCGCCGGGTGTCTGGGCGGAACAGGTTGGGGATGTGGGATATGGGGGGCTTGGTGACGATGGTGCCTGCGGCTACAGTGCACGGTCCCTGCCGCCGGGCCGTGCTCACGCGCCCCGCCGTCCCCTCGCCGCCGCAGCCGTCGAGCCTGCTGCGGCGCCACCGCCTGAAGCTGGTGAGCACCAGCAAGGTGTGCGACATGCGGCTGCGCGAGCCGCGGCGGTCGGCCGACGAAATCGCCGCCGAGGGCGACGCCATGGCAGCCCACCCGGCGCTCGTGGCGGCCGCCCAGGCGGCCATCGCGACGGGCGCCGAGCGCGCGCTGGCGACGCCCTCCCCCGCCATGGCGGCGGTGGCGCGCGTCGCGCCGCTGGCCACAGCCAGCGTGGTTGGCTCGCCGGGGAAGGCCGCCCTCAAGGGCGCCGCGCCGGCAGCAGCGGTGGCCAGGGGCGCCGCTGTCGGCAGCGCCGGCGCAGAGGAGGTGCCGGGGCTCTCGCCCGTGGACCGCGTGACTGCCAGCTTGGCGGCGGCGGCTGCAGCCGCCAGCGCAGCAGCGGCGGGCGCCTACTCCGCCGCAGTGCCCTATGCTGGTGAGGAGCAGGAAGTGTTGCAGGCTGCAGGCACGGGAGGCAGGTGGCTGTTGCCCTGTCCGTAGCATTTACCAAAAGAAGCTGCTGCCGCTGCGTCTGCCGCTGCGTCTGCTGGCACTTCTCAGGTCAAATGCGTCTTTCCACCCCCCCTGCAGGCCCCCTGGCCAACAACATCACAGCCTTCACCGTATCGGCGCTGACGCTGCCGCCCGTGCGCTCGGTGGCGGCGCAGCTGCAGAGCGCGGCGGCGGCGGGGCACAGCTCCGCCCTGGCCACGGTCGCCACGGTGGCGGCGGCGCTGGAGGCCAGCTGGAGCGGGCAAAGCAACCGGCTGCCCAAGGAGTGCCAGTCGCCGACCGAGTGGTTCATCGCCGACGACACGGCCAGCCACACGCGCTTCTTCGTCATCCAGGCACGCCGGGGGAGGCGCCAAAGGGGGCTGTTGCAGCGCGGGTGCAGCGGCGAGCGCGTGGGAAGTGTCGTCGGGGTGCTCCCTGCAGCGGCTTGTGCTGGCGTCTGCCTCACGCACCCCACTCCCCCCCGCGGACCCTCCCATGGTTGCCCCCGCAGGGCAGCGACAACCTGGATCACTGGCGCGTGAACCTGACCTTTGACCCGGTGGCCTGGGAGGACCCGGCGCTGGGCCTCAAGGTGGGCGGGGGGGGGGGGGGAGGGGGCGCAGGGCCGCACACAACGACTTGCTTCTGGTTTGGCTGTGCTTGTGCCAGGCAAGTTGTGTGCAAAAAACACGCGAAACATGCGCCAGCCCTGGCTGCCAGCAGCACCCCCCTCCCCCCGGCTGACCCCCGCGCCCCTTCCTCCACTTCCCCCCCTGCCCAGGTGCACCGCGGCGTGTACGAGGCGGCCAACCAGCTGTACGACCGCTTCCTGCCGCTGGTGCAGGACCACCTGGCCTCGTCGCCCTTTGCAAAGGTGGGTGGGCGGGCGGGCGGGCGGGTGGGCCGGCAGCTGCTTGTCTGGCAGGCTGTGGGGGGTACGCGCAGACGTGCAGGGAGGCAGGCAGGGAGGCAGGCCAAGGACAGCAGCACCCGTTGTGCTGGCGGGGGTCGGCCCCGGCCTGCAGCGCTGCCAGTGTGTGTTTTGGGACGGCACCGCTCGCCGCCGCTGCTCATCCGCGCACCGCCGCCCCTGCCCCCTTCCCCCAGGTTGCCTTCACCGGCCACTCGCTGGGCGGCTCGCTGGGCACGCTGCTCATGCTCATGTTTGTGCGGCGCGGCGTGCTGCCCCGCTCCGCCGTCAGCCCGGTGTACACCTTTGGGGCACCCGCCATATTCTGCGAGGGCGGCGCCGGCGGCGCCTGCGACTGCGGCGCCCCCCCTGGCGTGGCGCCGGCGGGCGACGAGCAGCCGCAGCACGAGGCGGGCGCGTGCAGCGCCGCCGCGGGCACTGCTGGCCACAGCGGCGTGCTGGGCCTGCTGGACCTGCCCGAGGGCGCCATTCGCAACGTGCTCATGGTGCGTGGGCGACGCCGAGGGTAGTGTGCTGCAGGTCTGCGGTTTGCGCTGCCTGGTGTGCCGTGGCAAGAGGCTCTTGGCGCTCGCGTGATGCTGTCTTTGGAGGCGCCGGCACCAGGCACAAGTCCTTATTGCGCGCGTCCCCACCATTGCTCTGCTGCCCCGCCCCTCCCGCTGTTTGCAGCACAAGGACATTGTGCCCCGCGCCTTTGCCTGCGACTACTCGCTGGTGGCCGACCTGCTGCGCCGCGTGTCCGACTCGTTCAAGGACCACGCCTGCCTCAACTCCAGCCGCACGGTGAGGGCCCCAGAATGCAGCAGGGTCCCAGAGGCAGCACCAGGTGGCAGATGAGCGAGCTGCAGCCAGAGTTTCCCCTGCTGGCGCGATGGCTAGCCGGCCCGCCCCCTCTCAACTCCAGCTCCCCCCCCCCCCCTCCCTCCCTCCCCCTGCCCCTTCAGGTCATGTTTGATTTCATCGGCCAGGTGCTGGTGTTGCAGCCACCCGCCGAGGCCAGCTATGTGGACGGCGAGGGGCTCCACCCACTGCTGCCACCCACCGCCGGCCTCTACCTGCTGCGCCAGCCGCCGGCCCTCTCCTCGGTGGGGGCCACCCTGCGGGCGGACGCCGACTTTGTGCAGGCGGCGGTGGCCAACGCCATCTCCAATCTGCCTGCCTCCACCGCCGCCGCCACCCCCGGCAGCGGCGTCGTCACGGGCAAGCAGGCGCAGGCGGCGCTCGTCAAGCAGCTGCCCGGCCGGCAGGTGTCCTCTGCCAGGTATGTGTGGCTGCGGCAGCATAGGTGGGTTGGTCCAACACCAATGCATCCCCCGCCCTGCTGCGCTGCCGCCGCGCGACAGCCGGTGCCACACAACACCTGTTGTGTTGCATCGCCTGCGCTTGCGTTCCACACGCACCCCCGTTCCTCAGATGTGCCCCCCCCCCCCCCCCCTGCCCTGCTGTGCCTCTGCAGGGAGGCTGTGTGGGCTCTGATGAACGCGCCCCACCCGCTGGACATCCTGGCAGACCCTGGAGCATACGGCGACCTGGGTGCGTGCCGGGCCTTGCCAGGATGGGAGTGCATGGCGGGAGGTGACCGCCGAGCTGTCGAGCGCCACGCTGCCACGGCGTGCAGCGTGTGCAGGGCAAAGCATGGGGCTGCGCAACAGGTGGGCTCCCCTTGCACCTGTCGGCGCCACAACATGTCGGCACCACAGGCGCTCGCCACCGCCGCCACGCCTGCGTTGTGCACCCGCCACCGTGTGAAGTTCCAACTCTTCCTGTCATTTGACGAACAACGTTGCAGGCGCCATCTCCCGCTACCACAACCCGGACAACTACACCCGCGCGCTGGGCGGCGCGCTGCGGGCTCGCGGCGCCTGGCGCCGCCTCGCCGCCCGTGCCGGTGAGCCCCCCCTCTCGTTCGGGACGCAGGGGCTGTCTTTTGTTGAGGGGAGCAGGCTTGAAGGGGAGCAGGCTTGAGAGGTCGCACCGCCGCACCCAGCGTGGCCTGCATGGCAGGGCGCCTGCCACCCGTGCCTGCACACGCCGCGCTCACCCCCGCCTCCCTCCGCTCCCCTCCTGCCCCCGCAGGCGAAACCGGCATGCGCTACTTTGCTCCGGTGCTGGACCGCAGCCAGCTGCGCGCCTCCGCCGGCGCGCTGCCCGAAGGCGCGGCGTCGCCTGCCGCCGACGGCACGCCGCTGCTGCCGCCGCAGGCGGCCGACCGCCGCTCCGCCGTGGGCGGCAAGCAGTCGCTGCTGGTGCGCATGTCGCCGCGCCGCAGCGGAAGCGCCGGCCAGCTGGCGTGAGCGCCGCGCAGCTGGGGCCCCGTGCTTCCCACCTGAGCCACACCTATCGAGTCACCCTCTGCATAAGCCAAATTGCCTTCCCACCAAAGCCGCGGCCTCCTTCCTCACGACCCCCCCGAGAGCCGGCAGCGGTAGCCGCTTGCCAGCTGCCCCCCCCCCCCCCCCCCCCCCCCCCCAATTCCCTCCATGCCTGCATGCCTGCATGCCTGTGCCATACTCTTTCATCCAGCCCCGGAACGCAGCTTCCACACTCTGATTTCGCAGCCCCCGCCGTAGCAGAAACCCGCGGTGGCGCCCCCGTGTCTGCCCATCCTGGCATCCTCCGTGCCTGTCCCGTCTTCTTTGACACTTATCCCCTCCCACCGTCCAGCCCTGTTTCCGTCTGGTCCCCCTCAACCGCACGTGTCCACACAACACCCCCTCCCCCCCTCCCCCCTGCGCACCACACCTCCCTCAGGAGCACCCCCTCGCCGCCCCCCGCGGCTCGACACTTCCATGCTGCAAATGTTCTCCCCTGCCCACGTCACCCACCCCGTCTCCCAATGCCTTTGTACACCCACCGCCCCCCCTGTTGGCTCCCTTCCGCATGTCCATGCACACACACTCTGATGCATCTCCCCCGCTGCTGCTGTCCCCACGAGGATCCTTCTCTCCCCGCCTCCGAGCCGATTGATCGCCCCCCCGCCCCTGGACTGATCTCCTGCAGAAAGAACGCGGGCAGGCGCCGGCCTTCTGGCCTGTTGTGCCCCCCCCCCCCCAGCCGGCCCTGCCCCGCCCAATTTTGCCCCCTCCTTTAATTACGAGTGCCTGATTTTGTAACAGAAAGAGTACAGAGGCTTGGCGGCTGAGACTAAAGACGGAGGACAGGGACAGCAGTGAGAAGGAAGGCAGCAGCGGTTTGCATGAGCCCAGCGAGATGAAAGGCACATCAGCAGGCTGTCACTCCCTTGCTGCTGCCGCTTGCTGGAAGAAGCGTGAGATGCGCTGCGACGGCGGCGCCAGCCGTCCGCCCTTCTTGGCGCTGCCGCCAGAGCCGCCGCCGCTGCTCTTGCGTTTGGTGCCTGCCAGCGGGGCGGGGGCGGCACGCCGCTGCGTCGCCGCCGTCGCGCTGCCGCCACCCCGGTACTGCTCGCCACTGTCCCACAGCCTCTGCTCTGGCACGCAGCAGCTCTGCTGCTGCGTCGCCTGCTGCGTCGCCTGCTGCTGCACATGCTGCTGGCGGTGCTGGTTGCTGATGGGCTGCAGCGGTGCACGCTGCCCGGGCCCAGCCGCTCGCTCCGCCCAGGTGGCGCCGCTCGCTGCCCTGCCCGATGTGGCCAGGCTGCCGCACAGCTCCAGCGAGCTTGCCAGGTCCACCTCAGGCTCCGACTCTGGCTCTGCTGGGGCTGCTGCTGCTGCTGATGATGATGATGGTGCCGCTGCAGGATGCTGCCCAGGCTGCGCCACGGCGCCACAAGGGGCAGCGCCGCCCTGGTGCGCATCGCCGGCCACCACTGCTGCAAAGGTGGGTGCCACCTTGTGCTGCTGCCGCGAGAAAAGGTTGCGCAGAGGTGCTTGCTGCACTGGTTGCTGCTGCGGTTGCTGCTGCTGTGGCGGGTGTGGCGCAGGACCCTGCCGCTGCTGCTGCGCTGGTGGCAGCGCATGATGCGAGGGGACCCGCCCGTGGGAGGCGTGATGCGCTGCAGCAGCCAGCCAGGATCCAAGCTGCTTGCCGCCTGCGACGCTGGGCCGCTGCTGCGGGCGCGACGGGCCATGCCCCTGCTGCTGTTGCTGCTGCCGCTGGTGCGCCTGCTGGTGGTGCTGGTGGTGGTGCTGCTGCGCATGACTCTGGGCCACAAAGGGCTGCAGCGTGTGCGGGTGCAGGTGGCCTGCAGGCAGGCACGAAAACGCAGCACTCCAAATCAGTCCAGCACACATTCAGGGGAACCTGATGCAGGCAGACCCGCCGAGCACTGCTGTGCACGCAGCCCACCTTCCAGTTTCCACTCATCATCCACCCACCATGCGCAATGCCACGTGCCACCTCCGTCTCCAGCTCAGCGCCCAGGTGCGAAACGTCAGGAGTTGCCACATCAGCGGCCCCAGCAGCGTCAACTTCTGCTGGTGCGCCGCCGCCGCCGCCGCCTGCAGCGCCGCCCGGCTGCGGTGCTGGCAGCGGCGTGAGTTGGCGCACAGTGCCGCCGGCAGTGTTGTTGCAGAAGACTGCAGGCGGAGGATGGCGGAGGGGTGGGGTGGGGGGGGGGGGGGTGGGGGGGACACGCGCAACGTGTTGGATGCGCGGAAGAGCAGAGGCCAGCAGTGCAGCACAGCACAGCACAGTACACCTTAACCACACCACTGAGCTTCCCTGCGGTGCCAGCAGCACCGGGACACCCACCGAGCGCGTGACGGAAGGCCAGCGCCGCAGAGGCCGCGGCGGCGCAGTACTCGTCCGTGCACAGCGCCGTGAAGCGCTTCTCCTGGCGCAGCGCGCGCAGCGCCCCCTCCAGGCTGCGCGCTCGCCCCACAAACCCGGCGGCGGTGCGGAAGGAGACCCCCTTGAGGCTTGGGAGGAAGTCGCAGCCGGCCAGCACGCAGGCAGCCTGAATGAGTGGGGGCGAGGACGGCGTGTGGGCAGCGAGGGACCGAGGGTAGCAAGAACGAGCGGTGTGGTTTAAAGAAGGCCGAGCCGAGGAAAGCAACGCATGCCAGCGCACAGAGCGCAGCTTCGGTTGTAATGCATGACTGCAGCTCCTCTCGTAAGTGTGCTGTATTCCAATGTTTTTGCGTAGCTGCAGTTTACCCTCCGCCCAGCACTCCCCCCCCCATGAAGAAAATCCCCACCTGCAGCATCTCCAGAGTCCACCCCTTCAGCGAAAAAGGCCCGCCTCCGCCGCCGCCGCCCTTCTTGCCGCCCTTCTTGCCGCTCCCCTTGCCGCTCCTCTTGCTGCCCTGCGTGCTGCCCTGCGTGCCGCCCTGCGTGCCACCCTGCGTGCCGCCGCCCGTGCTGCAGGCAGCAACACAGCCTCCCTCTCCATCGCACAGAGAGCTGCTGGCGGCCACAAGGGAGGCGGGGTGCACGACACCCATGCAGCTGGCCGCCAGGCTCAGCGCTGCCTCTGGCCCCTCGAACAGCCTCTCCAGCCGCAGCTCGCAGCAGAACCCGGCGCTGCACGCGGGACGGGCGCGGGGCGGTGAGGGAGGCAGGGCAGGGGGCAAATCAGCAGCGCGCAGCAGCACGCCCACAGCACGCAGCCTGCGTACAGCCTGCAGCACGCACGCCCCGTGTTTCCTCGTGCGCACAACCACTAACCTGTCCATCTTGAAGAGAACGTGGCTGCAGCCGTACGCGACCAGGTCACTGTCCTCCGTAATCACTGCAGATTGATAGATTGATTGACTGAATTGATCAATTAACTTTGATTGCAAGTCCCCCGCCCGCCGCGGCGGTGCTTGGCTGCTTGTTATTTTGCCTCTGCATGCGCCGACTTGCCCAGACATCTGCGGGCTGCTTGCCTGCCCGGCTGCGTTGCTGGAGGAGGTGGGCAGACAGCGCGGGCACCACACCACGCTTCCCCTACGGCGGCGGGGATCCCGCCCCACGCACCCGCCGCCACGCCGCCCTCCCGCTCCGGCAGCGACGACAGGTAGGCCAGCTGCGCATCGGCCTCGTAGGGCGCCACCACGTACTCCACGCCACGCTGCCTGCGGTTCCGAGGCCGGGTTGGCACGTAAGAAGGCCGTACGCATGAGAACTGGGGGGAGGAGAGGCGCCTGCCACGCCTGCCACCGGCAAGACCAAAACCTGGTGAAGGGGGCGGGTCCTTGCTTTTGCACCAATCCTTAACCCGGGACCCAGCAACTGCCCACACCCCCTGGTCTGGCAACACCCCACCTGAGCTGCACGATCAGCTCGTGCGCCATGTCAGCAGTCACGTCGATGCACTGCATCAGCAGGCCCTGCGCCTCGGCGTCGCGCCCCTGCAGGGAGTTCAAGGAGGGCATGCAGCCGGGCGAGGACCTCGCATACACTCGTACAATCAACATCGGGCTCTGGTTTCCTGCACAGGCAGACAGCCAGCTTACAAGCTCAGGCATGCACCAAGACTCTTCAAGCCTGTTGACCGGCGGAACCACCCCCCTCCCACCTCTGCCAGCAGCGCCTGCGCCTTCCGCCGCGCCTCGCCGCGCCGCTGCCGCCGCGCCGCGTTGGTGCCCGCCTTGGCCGGCAGCCTGCACCCGTCAAACACAAGCTGCAGTGCAGCAGCAAGGAGGGTGGTCGACAGTAGGAGGAGGACGTGTGCAGAAGCCGAGATGGGGTGCAAAGGTGCCGCACGGCAGCCACGTGCGTCGGCATGGCGGCACCGTGCCGACCACCCCTCGTGTGCAGCACCCACCACAGGGATGGCGCCATGTGCCGCCAGCATCGCCGTTAGCTTCAAACAGAAGGCGACATATGGCGGGTCTCGGCCGCGCTGCTCCCAGGGCCTTGTGCCTAGCGCAAGCTCACGTGCAGCACCCACTGCGCCCCTGCACCACGGCAAGCGGCGGGCCGTGAGTGGCGACGGCAGTGGCGGCGGAGGTAAGCGGAAAGCCTGCTGAGCGGCCTGGCAGCCACCGACAACAGCCTGGATTCGGAACGCAGGCTGGACGCCAGGGCTGCCCTGGGCTGGCGCCGGCTGCGGGCTTGAGTTGCAGCCCTTCCGCCCAAGCGCTCCAGCCGCTCCTGGAGTGCCACCAGCTGTGAGCACGCTCACCTGTGAAGCCACGCCCAAGCATCGATTCCCAGCCTTCGGCCGCGCCACTCCTTGGCGTGCGACTTGGCCAGGAACGGTTTTAGAACGCTGTGAAGCCCATCGATGCCCATTATCAGCCAAGCTGCGAGCGAAGAGGCCGCACAAACCCGCAAATTTGAGCCTCAAGCTAGCCCGTTGCCGCCGCTGCGTTACCTGTGCTCGGCGCGCGAGCACGATTGGTGTGTGCCGCCCCACCGTTGCTGCTTGAGAGTCCTGCTTGCCACGTTACCAATGCCGACGGCTACGCTCACTACGATGCCCATTCGCACTTGCTGAACCTGTCGAGAGCCGGAGGACGCGCACAGATTTACACATGGCGCATCCAGTGCATGCACACGGTCGGAGCAAGCGACAAGAGGGAGAGCTGGGCAAGGCAGAGCTGGGCAGGGGAGCAGGGAAGCAAGACAGGGGTAGAGGTGGTGACAGGTATACAGCTTCGCAGGTGCAAAGGGGGAGGTTAATTGTAGCAGCAACGCGAGCAAGCGCCCCAACAGGCCAGAGGCGCGCCAGGCTGTGCCGCTTGCGATCAGTCGCGCAGGGACGGCGCCACCAGCAGCAGCGCAGTCAGCGGCACGCACACGTCCATGCCCTTGCGCCACACCGCCACGCGCGTGAACTGCTCGTACGCCAGGCGGTGCTGCGGGTCGTCAGACTTGCTGCAGGGCGCAGGGAACGAGGGGATCGAGCTCAGGCAGCACAGAGAGAGAGAGGCATGGCGGTGCAAGGTTGTAGCACGCTGCGCACCCCAGCCAGTGGTAGCACGCCAGCCAGTGGTAGCACGCTCCTCTCCTACATGCGCTTCAGTTACGTCCCCAGCATGCCCGCCGCTGCCCCCAAATACAGGCAGGCCATTGCAGCCCATGCGGCAATCACCTGAGGAAGCCCATCCACCGCTGGAACTGCATCACGCTGTGCGGCCCCTGGATCTCCTTCTGCAGCAGGAGTCAGAGGGATGTTGAATGTCGATGAGTGGCCAGCTGAGGGCGCAAGACTGGACGTTCAAGCTGAGGGCACTGCAGCACAAGCCTGCCGGCAGGCATGCCGGCGCTCTCCTGCCCATTCCTCACAAGCCTCTGTGGCTCCGCTGCCCCGCTCCCAAATTTCTCCCACCTGTGGATCCACGTAGTAAAAGGCATCCGAGTCTGCGTCCGCCGACAGGCGCTGCAGCTCGCCGCGCCCCAACGTGACGGTCTTGAGCCTGTGCATGCAGCTGGGGGTGGACAGACCGCCCTGCTGCAGCGACACTTTGGGCGCTGTCGCCGCCACGCTGCCGCCCCGTGCAGGCACCTTGGCGACGGCGATGCGGGATGGCGCGCCGCCGCCACCGCGGGGCGAGCCGCCGCGGCCGTTGCCCGGCGGCGGGCCGCGCAGCGGCAGAGGTGGGCCGCGTTGGCTGGGCCCGGGGCCCATGTCCATCGGCTCGGGGAAGCCTCCACGCGGTCCCATGGGCCCAGGACCCATCATGGGCCCGGGAGGACCTGGCCAGGGGCCGCCGCGGTCGCGCGGCGGCGACATCGGGCGGCCCATGCGCGGCGGCGAGTAGGGGCGGCCAGGGCCCATGCGCGGCGGCGAGTGGCGGTAGACAGGCGGCGGCATGTCCCTGCAGCACACGAACAAATGGGAAGAAACGTTGAGCGGTGCTACCACGAGGTGGCTGGAACCACGCTCTTGCCTGGGTGGGGGACAAAACGCTTTTGCGCGACTCGCGGACAGCAATACCGTGCAGTGAGCAGGCCAGAGCGCAATGCAGCCTAGTTCTGCAGGCAGTGCTCTGCATCAGGCACAGCAGCCTCACCTGTATCCCAGAGGAGGAGGCATCATGCCTGGTGGCGGCCCGCGTCCATAGGGCGGCGGGCTGGGGCTGCGGCGGCGGTCGTACCCAGGCGGCGGCAGGCCGCGCGCAAACAGCGGCGGGCTGGGGCTGCGGCGGCGGCCGTAACCAGGTGGCGGCATGTCGCGCGGGCCACGCAGCGGCAACGGCGGTGAGCGCCCACGCCCCGGCGGCGGCAGCAGCTCGCGATGGCCACGCACCGGCGGCGGCGGCGAGCGGACGCGCACCGGCGGCAGACCCATGAAGGGGTGTGGGTCGCTCATGCGGCGTGGCGGGCTCATGCGGCGCGGCGGGCTGTGGCGGCGTGGCGGCGGGCTCATGCGGCGTGGTGAGCTGACGCGGCGTGGCGGCGGGCTCATGCGGCGTGGCGGCGAGCGGCGGCGTGGCGGCGACCTGCAGCAGCAAACAAAGGGCAGCGAATCCGCACGAGTGTGAAGCAGGCGTGCAGGAGGACACGCTGGGAGAGCAGCGAGTTGCCTGCAAGCAGTGCTGGGCACCCGAATCCTCGTGCAGGGAGCTGCACTCCCTGGCCATGCTCCTGCCCTGCACCGTCACCCTTCTGCCAGGCCCCCCACCTGCTGCGCTTGCGTGGTGCCGGCTCTGTCACCACAGAACTGACGCGGTGCGTGTTGCGCGGCTTGACGGGGATGTTGTTTGGGTCGTCCTCTGGGCGCTGGATGGGGTTCTTGAAGGTCACGCGCACAGAGGGGATGAGCTCCTCGCTGCACAACGTGCGCGGGTGTGGGGCAGGGGGAGGGAGGGGCGGAATCGATGAGAACAGCAAATGGTGGGTGCAGGATGATGGGTGTGGGCTGCGGCGGCAGGCAGGTGGACACGCGTGCAGCACCTAACAGCCGGTTCAGCACCCACCTGGGGCGTGGGCGCATGGCGCCGGGCGGCGGCATCATGTCCATGGGCCGGCCCCTTCGCGGCGGCGAGCGGCGGTCATACAGCGGCGGCGGTGGGCCGCGCATGTCACCTGCATCGAATAGCGGTGCGCCGCAGCTGAACGCAGCTGCCGCGGGGCTGCAGCAACGGTGCTGCAAGCAGGGCGGCACCGCCGCCCTGCCCGCTAGAAGTGCCTGCTGCACTGCTGGCGTTGCTGCAGGCGCGATGGGCGGCGGAGCGGCGGCAGCCCCAAGCGGCGGGAGGGAGCCCAACGCTGAACGCAACGCAGCACACGAGGCTGCCAAAGACAGGCACCGCTTTGTCGCTGCCCGGTGCTGGCTGCTGGGCCCTCACGCGTGCACTGCTGTGGCTGTCAAACAGGGCTGCACACAGGCATGCTGGCACGCCGGCTCGATGCGAGGGGAACCGAGGGACAAACAAGGCTGGCCAGTAGCTGCGCGCGTCACCCCGCCTCCTTCGCCAACCACCGTGCCTGCCACATCCCTCTCCTGCTGCTGCCGCTGCTGGAGCTGCTGCCACGGCTGATGGCGCTGATGCGAACGCCCTGCTGCACACCTGGAGGCGGGCCGTGGAAGCGCGGGGGGCTGGGCGGGCGGCGGTGCAGGTCGGGCGGCGGGCGCCGCCATCCCATCATCGGCGGCGGGCTGCGGGCACGCGGCGGTGAGCGCCCGCGGCGGTGCATGGTGGTTCTCAGGTTGACGAGCTGCTCAGAAGGCCGCCTGGGCGCTGAGAAGCTGACCGGCGCGCTCGTGGGCTCTGCGCGAACAGAAGCCCTGCATTTTATCGATGGGGGTCGGCGCGGGCCAGAGAAGCGCAGCGGAGGGTCAGGGTGCGCGCAGGGCTCCCAGATGAGCGAGAGACGCAGAAGGCAGGGCCCCCGCAACCTCCCCGTGCCCTGAGCACACCTCTGGCAGAGTGTGTCGTCGCTCTGCTGTCAGGCAGCGGGCGAACGCGGGCCGGCAGAGGAGAAGCGCGACGGGCGCAGAGGCTCCGGCGGCTTCAAACACCTTACAGGTGTAAAGAATGATGGCTACAGGCGCAAAGGATGCGCTCAGAGTGACGTGGGTGGCGAGCGGCGCTCCAATTTGGGCCTGCCGCCGCATGTTGGCGGCACGCACGCTGCGCCCGGCGTCGATGCGTTGATTTGACTGACGGTACGCAGAGCAAGGCTCAGCACTAGTGACTGGCAGCATGGCATGAGGGTGAAGGGCGCGAAGAGGCTCAGAGACAGCAGCGCGAAAAGAAGCACCCCGCAAAGCACCCCGCTCGGCACCGGCGAGGCAACGGGCCCGACGCATTTGATTGCCAGCAGGAATGGCAGGGGCTTGTGCAACTTCAGGAAGTTTCTTCCTACAATACCACTACGCTCGCACTTCATGCTGCACCTCCGGTCTGAGACACGGTGGCGCCGCTCGGTCAAGCGGCGGGCGATCTCGACGCACAGGCGGTGCTGCCACATTGAGGAAAGTCGACATGGGCAGCGCTGCTCGCCTTCTCACCGCTCCAGAGCGGTTTAAAACCTCAGAGCGCCCACTGAGCGCCGGCCGGATCACCCAGCTGCCCGCCTTCTCACCGCTCTGTGGCCTCGAGCTCTCCCGGACCGGCGCGATGGCCGACTATGGCGCCATTGAGCTGCGGTAAGGCGCACGTGACGGTTGTAGAGTCGCAGCTACCTAGAGGGCCGTGACAGCCGCGCAGCGGAGGGTGGCCGCCCGTCGCCGCCGCCTCCGAGAACGCCAGCCAGTGTCTGCATACCTGGGCGGAGCAGGTTTCAACCTACCACACCTTCCCCTGCCTCTGCCCAGTGCTGGTGCCGGGGCCATCGCGGAGCGCAATGAGGAGGCTAACCGGCGGCGGCTGGAGCGGGAGCGGGCGGGGGCGGCGGGCGGGCCGCTGCGAGTGACAGACCCAACGGCGCTTGCAAGGCTGATGGAGCAGATGAGGACGCAGGCGGAGCAGCAGCGGTGCGCAGGGCAGCGGGGAATGGATGCAAGGGTTGGTTGAGGGCATCGAGTATGCAGGGGGTATCTGGCGCGGCCCACTTTACTAGTGCTTGTAGGACAACCCGCCTGCCCCCCTCCGCCTCCTGCCCAAACCCTGCAGCGGTGCCGAGGAGGCACGCGAAGCGGAGCGCCGGCGACGCGAGGGCGCCGCCTACCGCACGCCGGAGCAGCGCGCAGAGGAGGCGCGCAAAGCGCGCGAAACGGCGGCGGCGGACGTTGAGTCGGGCGACGAGGCGCGGGTGCTGGAAAAGCGGTTCGACCCCTCCCGCGACTACTATGCTCTGCTGGGCATCCCGCGGTGAGTGGTCAATGTGGTGCCTCCTCAGTGAGGGTAGGGCAGGGCAGGGCAGGGTAGGGCAAGGGGGGCCACAGCGTGCGCTGCCAGCGGCGGAGTGTCTGCCTCTCCTGCGCTGTGCCTCATCCCTCACACCCCTGGCGTGTGTGTCTGCGCAGGTCGGCGTCTGCAGCGGAGGTGAAGAAGGCTTACAAGAAGCTGGCCCTGCTGCACCACCCCGACAAGCACAAGGGTGCCGGCGAGGAGCAGCAGGCGGCGGTGGCCGACAAGTTCAAACAGGCAAGTGGTTCTTGCTGCTGACAGTTCAAACAGGCAGGCAGGGGGCGCCAGCTGGGCTGGCGTGGCAGCACCTGGCTCGGTGGGATATGGGAGCGCACGATTCATGCCACCGCCTCTGTTCACCCCCACCTGCGCCCACATCCCCTCCCCTCGCCCCCTCCTCCGCGTACCTCCCCTGTCCTCCGCTTAGATCGTGGAGGCTTTTGATGTGCTGTCCAACGAAGAAAAGCGTGCTTTGTACGACAAGATCCGGGACTTCCAGGCAAGTGCATGCACGTGCATGTTTGAGGCAGAGTGCAACATCCGGCGGCAGGGTTTCCTGGGCAGCGGAAGGGCTTGCGCGCCTCGTTGCAGCTGGGTCGCCTGCGCCGCTGCAACCCACCAAGCCCAGCTTCCGCCCACCTTCCCCTCGCAGGAGCACCACCCAGGCAGGGGCCTGCCGGTGCTCAGCGACGAGGAGAAGGCGATGATGCGCAGGTGGGTGCCACCCCGGACTGATCGAGCACCGCTGCCCGGGCCGGCCTTCCTGCCTGGCCTGCATTATCAAGCCTCCCCCTGCTGTTGCATGCACGCCAGGATGCTTCCGCTGCATGCACGAGCTTGGGGCCTGCAGCTGCAGCATGCTGCGCACGAAGCTGTCCGCGCATGGAGAACGTAGCGATTTGATTGTTTGAAGCTGCCTGCCCCCGTCCCCACATGCACGCAGCGGCATTGCTGAGCTGGCGCGGCTGCGGCGCATGGGCGCCAAGGCGGTGAAGCACGCGCCGCTGGAGCGGGAGGTCAGCTGTTGCTGTTGCTGTTGCTGTTGCTGTTGCTGTTGCTGTTGCTGTTGCTGTTGCTGTTGCTGTTGCTGTTGCTGTTGCTGTTGCTGTTGCTGTTGCTGTTGCTGTTGCTGTTGCTGTTGCTGTTGCTGTTGCTGTTGCTGTTGCTGTTGCTGTTGCTGTTGCTGTTGCTGTTGCTGTTGCTGTTGCTGTTGCTGTTGCTGTTGCTGTTGCTGTTGCTGTTGCTGTTGCTGTTGCTGTTGCTGTTGCTGTTGCTGTTGCTGTTGCTGCAGCTGCTGCAGCTGCTGATGCTGCTCAGGCTGGCCCCGCCGCTGTTGGTGCTGCTGTTGGTGGTGGCTGGCTGTTCCTGCCCCCAGGGTGCTGCTTTCACTGTTCCCGCGGAGCGGTGCGACGCCACGCTTGTCGTTGCTGCCTGCCAACGCCTGCCAACGCCTGCCATCGCCATCGCCTCCCCGCAGGTGTTCATTTCCCTGGAAAAGCTCAACCACGGGTGCACCAAGACGGTGCCTGTGGAGCGGCGGCGCGTGCGTCCCGACGGCGCCGAATTCATGAGCACCAAAAACATCCACCTCGTTGTGAGGTAAGCGTTGTGAGTGCCTTTCCATCTTCCCGAATTCACGAGCAACAAAAACATCCACCTCGCCGTGCTGTCATGAGTGTCATGAGTGTCTATCGATCTTCTGCGGCCCAAGACAATGACTGGTGATGGGCATTGGAAGCGGCCCGAGCGGCAGCAGCAGCAGCAGCGGCGGCAGCGGCGCGGAAGCAGGAGCAGCAGGCCCCACGCCTCCTGCATCCCTCCCAGCCCTTCCCGCCCATCCCCCCCCTGCTCCGCGCCGCATCCCCCACCCGTGTCTCATGCCCACACAGGCGTGGCTCGCGCGAGGGCGACAAGCACCTGTTTGAGAACGACGGCTGCGAGGGGGTGGACACGATGCCCGGTGACCTGGTCATCACCCTGCGGGCCAAGCCACACCCGGTGTTCCGTCGCTGCGGTGGGTGGGTGGGTGGGTGGGGGCAGGGTGGGCAGGCTGGGGGCATGGCTGGTGGGGTTAGGTGGTTGGCGGAGCGCGGGGCACGCCTGCCGAGTTGATACCACCCTGGTGAGTCTTTGGTTGCCACCGGCACCCCTTCCAGGCATGCGTGCCTGCGCCTGCCCTCCTGTCCATTTGAGCCACTGGCACCACTTTTGGTAAACCCTGCGTGCGGTACTGTTGTCCAACCTTCCCCCAACCCGAACAGGCCCAAAGGACCTTGAGATTTTCGCGGCAGCCGTCGCCCCTGGCGACGTCATGTTTGCTGTGGAAGTGGCCACGCTGACCAAGCGCCGCCGCCCGCTGCTGGTCGGCTCGGCTCTTCGGTGCGCGCACGGGCCGGGGCGGGTGGGGTGTGTGGTGCAGCCGGCCCTGGGCATCAGATTTGCTGGCAGCGCCTGCTGCTTCCTGAGCAGGCCAGCCCGCCGCCCACCTTCCGCCGCCCCTGCCCCGACTGCGATCCTTTCCGGTGCAGCGAGGCCGCCGCCAACGGCGGCGCCGGCGGCACGTGGCAGGCGGTGCTGCGTGGTGAGGGGCTCTACGATGCAGCAGACCCGTGGGAGCAGCCTGCTGGAGACCTCACCGTGCGCCTGCGCTACCCCGCCTGCCTGCTGGCAGAAGCACGCATCTCCTGCTGCCTGGCCCCCGCCCCGGTGCACCTCCTGGGCAGCGGCGGCGACGCGGTGTCGGCGGCGCTGGCGGCGGGCAGCGTGGCGGGCATGCTGGGCCACCGACGAGAGGTGGCGGAGATGGCGGCAGCAGCAGCGAGCGGCAGCAGCGGCAGCAGCGGCAGTGGCAGCGGCAGCGGCCGGCAGCTCACCGCCATGTGTGTAGTGCTGGAGGGCGATGATTCCGCCTCAGCAGGCGGCTGCGGCCCGGTGCCTGCCGCCTCGCCGGCGGCAGCGGCCATGCTGCGCGCGCTGCAGCGGCGCGTCCCGGGTCTGCAGGCGCGCACAGCTGTCGCCGGCTGCATGTTGGACGAGCAGTGGGCGGCGCTTGGGCATGCCGATGTGGTGATACTGGATCTGCCAGAGCAGGCACCAGCAGCCGACGGCTGGGTGGCAGCGGACCCGGCACCCCCAGGCGGCAGCAGCGCAGCGGCGGCGCAGCAGGAGGCACGCGTCGCTGCGGCGGCAGCGGCGGCAGCCAGCGGCGGGCTGTTGGAGGCGGTGTGGCAGCGCTTCTGGGGAGGAGCGCTGGTGGTGGGCGTGGGCAACGCCTGCGCGCTGCTGGGACGGCAGCCGGCGTTGCAGCAGGGCAGCAACAGCGCGGCGGCCCCCGCCGTCCTCCCTTGGTACCTTGTCCGTGCCGGCGGCGGCGCCGACGGCTGGGCCACCCTGCATGCGGCACTCACAGCTGCGCCGGCATCACCCGACGGCAACGCCAGCGGCAGCGGCTCGCCGCTGCGTGGCGTGGGCGTGCTGCGCAGCGGGTGCTGGGTGGCAAACCCTGTCAGCGGGCGGGCCGAGATGCTGGTGGCCCCCTGTCGTGATGTCTTGGTGGGCGGGGAGGGGGGGGGCGGGGGCGGGGGGGGCAGGATGCATGGGCATGCAGTGCCCGTCACTGCTGCACATGGCAGCGCTGGCTGATGTGCGCATGTGACTATTGGTGCACCACCTCGTCGCCGCTAAGACCGACAGGCAGCCGCCCACCCGCTGCCTGCGCTACACTGAAGAAGTCCCCTCCCCCCCCTTCGCACCCCCACCCCCATCTTCTGCATTCCCGTCCCTCGCAGGTTGCCACCGCGGCCTGGAACGCGGCGCACGACCCCAGCGACGTCGGGCTGGAGGAGGGAGACGACGAGTTTGGTTTTTATTGCGAGCTGGCAGCGCAGTAATTCAACTTGCAGTTGTGTTGGTTCTTGTTGCGGCAAGCTCCGTCTAGCGGGCTGTCATGCTGGCCCGTTCCCTGCTGCTGCCCGGTCCATCGGACTTGCTGTGTGTTCTATCTACAGTATTGGCATTGCCGTTCTGCGTCTGCGCTGCATGTCTACACATTGGCATATTGCCATTCCTTGTCACGTTCTGCGACCGCACACTCATGAAATCAAATCCAAAGCAGAAGATTCAGAAACGAAAGCGGTGGACCTTCGAGGAGAGGGCTGGCCGTGCCTGCCGCTGCCGGACCATCAGAGCACGTCGCCGCGCTGTTTTGCCACGCGGCCCACCGTGCCCGCCGTCTGGCCCTGCATCGCCCCCGCGGCGTGCTCCTGCGTGTAAGGCACCACTTTCAGGTCGCCGTCCAACAGGTTGCCCTGCAGGGGAACATGTGGACATGGAGGGGTTAGGGGGCACGTGGCTCGGGTGGCATTCTGTGGGTGCGCTCCAGTGTGGGGCACCACTCTGGGGTCGCTGTCTGCCAGGCTGCCCTGCAGCGGGCAAGGAGGTGGGAGGCAGGGTGGGGTTGACGGAGCGTGGAGGGGCCTGAGCGAGTGTGCAGGGGGCGCCCACAGGTCGCCCCTGCAGGTGGGCAGCAGCTGGAAGCGGGGTGGAGTTCGAGGGATTGTGCACACGCACGTGCCGGGGCCTAGGCGGGGAGGCAGGCACCGCAGGCGCCACACAGCGGGCAGGGGCAGGGCACCACGCACAAACAACATGCGTGGACGGCAGCGGGAGCTGCGTGCAGCGCTGTGCTGTGGCAGGCCGCACCTGTTCATCGCAGTGCATCAGGTTGAAGCAGTCCTCGCACCTGGCAGGCAGGTGGGCAGACGGGCAGACGGGCGGCCAGTCGGGGGTGTTGACATAGGGCGGGCAGGCATGATTTGCCGCGGGGCCCACCAAAGCGGGGCCGGCCCCACCTGCCCATCGGCCGGCCAAGCCACAAGTGCCAGCGGCAGCCTGCCTGCCTGCCTGCCTGCAGCCTGCCTGCCTGCCTGCAGCAGCCTGCCTGCGGCAGCAGCAGCAGCTACAGCCGCCTGCGGCGCTGCCTGCACCCCCGCCAGCCGGATGCCTGCAGCAACTTCGATTGGTTCTTTCTCACCAAAAGAAAGGGGTGTGCGGCGCCGCTCGGTCCTCGTAAGACACCCGGCGGGCAGCGTGCGTGCCGCACACCTGCGCAGGGGAGGCGGGCAGGCACGAGGCGCGAGAGCGCGGCAGCGCTGCTATCAGGACAGGTGCGCGGGGGAGGGAGGGGGGAGAGGGGGCGCGGCACGGCGGTACCTCGCGGCAAGGAGCCAAGCTGGCTCCCAAGCGGCTTCCAACCGCCACACCCCGGTGCCGCCTCCACTGCGGCCGCACCTCGCAGTCCCGCATGTGCATGTGCTGGGGGTGGGTGAGGCGGAAGGGGTAGTGGCGGCGCAGCTGGGGGTCGCAGCTTGGGTCGTACAAGCGGATGTCCTGGCCGGGGGTGGGGGTCGAGCAACTACAGTGGGTAAGGCAGCTGCCAGCTCACCGCCTGACCTCTCTTCCCACCAGGCATGCCGGCGGATCTTGCTCCCTCCCCTCAAACCTCCACCCACGCCCCTGGAAAAGAAAAGCTCACCAGAAAGCTCAGCAGGTGCTCGCAGCCGCCCTGGTGGCAGTACAGGTTGGCGGCGCCGGCGCCCACCCGCAACCACAGCTCGTCAAAGCGGGTGCGCTCCATGCGCGCCGCGCTGAACTCTGCAACATTGCACAACGCGGATTGCGCAAGAAGAACGTCGAGCGGGGGAGGCGACTCGCGACGCGATACGACCAGGGAAGACGCTGTCAGGTCGCCGCAGCGATGCATGCAAGCAAGAGGGTAGCGGGTGGGCGGGCGGGCGGGCGGGCAAAGAAGGCGGGCGGGCAAAGAAGCGGGCAAGCAAGCGAGCAAGCGGCCCAAAGAAGCGTGCCAACAGCAACTCAGCCCCGGCAGCCTTGGCGCAACCACGCTCCTCCACCTGTGGTGAGCACGTCGGTGCGGGCGCTTCCAGGCGGCGGGTGCGGCGGCGCCTCGGCGCCCTGCTCCCTGTTACCAGGCGTGGGGGAGTGGGGGCCGTGGGGGGCGTGGGAGGGCAGAGAGCAACATGAGCACGAGCACCAGCTGCAAGCACCTGGTGCATGGTGCAAGTGTTGTGGTTGGAGCTCTTTTGCGACCTGGGACCGAGCACGTGCAGTTGCAGCTGGGCAGCCAACCAACCAACCTGTTGTACCGCCGGATGGGCTCGGAATAATCAGCCGCTTCTGGGTGGCGCAGGTCGTTGTAAAACGTGCCTGCAGGGGCGCACAGGCGGAGGGGTGGCGTTGGTGCACGCACGCAGCGTGACAGCTAGCTTGCAAATGCTGTGGCGGGCAGCCCCAATGCCCTTCAACGTAGAAGCAGGCAGAGGCTTCTGAAGCTGCGCAAAGCAGCCCGGCCATGCACCCTCACACTTCGCCCAACACGCGCCGACGTTCGATGCACCCGCTCTCGCTGCACACACCTTCAATGTAGAAGTAAGCAGATGGCTTCTTGAGCTGCACTGGCGGACGCCCCGCTCGCTCCAGCCGCCTGTTTTCCTGCACCAGCAGCAGCACACACATTTGAGGGAGCAAAGAGCGCTCGCCCCGGCTGCTACCAACAGGGCAGCGGACAGGCAGCACTATGCCGCCGCTGCGTCAGCAGCACGCTGTTCTGGTGTCAACAAACTGCAGGCGGACAAGCAGCGCCACACGCGCTGCTCCCCTCCAGCTACCCCGCTATCACTGCACCCCGCCACTCCATCGCTTGCCAAACACCGGCGCAGGACAGTTAGAAACACTGCGCCCACCTCTCGCTCAAACGCCTCCAAATTGCTGTCTGCCACACAGAACAGGCGGTCGCGCAGCTCGCACAGGCTCTGCAGGGGGAGTGCGCGGGAGGGTGGGCGGTGCACGCGGTTCCAACAAAGCAGGCAGTCTGCCACGCATGCCTGCCACGCAAGATGTGTGGTCCTGCAAATGATTGCAGAGGGTCTTAGAGGGCCCAGACGGAGCAGAGTGGGAGTGAAGGAGAGAAGGATGGTTGCAGGCTGGCTGTTACAGAGAGCGCACCCACAGCCTGCCTGCCTGCCTGGCCAACCCAACAAAAAACGCCCACCCACCCGCCCGCCCACCCCACCCGCCCGCCCCACCTGAGACCCCAGCACCAGCCACTCCTCCGACACCGCCTGCGGCGTCTGGGGCAGGTGCAGCGCCACCTGCAGCACCACCTCCCGCTCGCCCCCCGCCTCCACCCTGCGGGCACGCAGCACACAGGGTGACGTGGGGGACGGGGACGGCGGTGCGTGCACCACAGCGGGCTTGTCCATGTGATCTGCGGTAAGTGCACCGCGACCGATGGCTTTCTCTCACAGGCCCGCACCCCCGACCTGTCTAGCACGTCGCCGCCGCCCTCCGCTGCCGCTTTTTCCAACAGCGCCGCCTCGGCCGCCGCGCGCGCCACCACCTGCAGCTGTCGGCTGCGCGCGTCTTGCAGCTGCAGCCACCCCATGGGTGCCTCCATGTCTGCAGCGGTCGGTGCACGCACAGGGGAGGGGAGGAGGGACACTCAAGTGCAAGACTCAGGCAGCACCAGGACAACAAGCTGGGCATGCAGAGGGGGGGGAGGGCGGGCGGGCGGGCGGGCGCGCCCACGACCCTCCGCCCTTCCCCCTGCCTCCGAAACCAAATTGCGCGCCCCCGCTCACCCGCCCCCGCAATGCACGCCAGCAGCTGCGCCGCGGCCTTGCGCTGCTGCTGCCGCCGCTCGCGCGCCGCTTCCGCACGCCGCCGGTACAGCTCCAGGGCCGCGGCGCTCTCCGGCTTGAGCTCTGCTGTCATGGCCTTCTGAGCAGCCCGCCACCTGGCCAGCCCGTCGCCGGGCCGCCGGCCCAGCGAATCCCCCGGCTCGGCCCCTGCTGATGCCTCCTGCTCTCCCGCAGGCAGCGCCAGAGGCCCGCCAACCGGCGGCCATGCCAGCCCGTGCAGCGGGCCGCCAGGGCCCAGCAGAGCCGCCAGGCAGGCGTCAAAGCCGAGGCCAGGCACAGCGGCAAAGGCGGACGCCGCCTCGAGCGACGTCGCCAGCGGCTGCTGCTGCTGCTGCGGCTGCACCTGCTGCTGCTGCTGCGCCGGCGGAGATGTCGTGGTTCCGCGCCTCTGCCTGCCCTTGCGCTTCTGCTTCTGCTGCTGCTGCGACGCTGGCGGTGGCTGCTGGTCCTCCTGCAGCGCTGCATGCTGCGCGTCTTGCTGCTCCACGGCCTGCTGTGCCGGCGCACGCCGCTGCCGCCCCTTGCGCGCCTCCTGCCCAGCCGGCGAAGACTCTTGCTGCTGCGCTGCCTGCTGCTGTGCCTCCTGCTCTTCCTCCTGCTCAGGTTGCGCCGCGTCGGTGTCAATCAACCACCGCGGCCGCTTGCACTGCCGCTTGCCAGCCACCACAAGGCTTGGTGACTCCAGCTGCTCTGCTGCTGCTGCCTGGTCAGCCCCCAGCTGCTCCGCTGCTGCCAGCTCGGGTTGCCGCGCTGCCGGCTGCTGCTGCTCTTGCTGCTGCCCTGCTTCCCCCTCAGGCTGGCTCTCTGCCTGAACAGGTGCCTCCTGCTCGACCTGCTGCTGCTCCTGCTGCACTGTCGCCACCACGTCAGCATGCTGCTCAACAGGCTGCACACGTACCTGCTCGCCGTCCTGCTGCGGTGGCTGAGCTAGCTGCTGGTCGCGCTGCTGCTGCTGCTCCTCCTGCTGCTGAGCCTGCTGCTGCTCCCCACGCGGGTGCGCTGCAGGCTGACCGGCGGTTGCCGCCATGCCAGCGTGATGCTCGGCAGGGGCCGGTCGCTGCTGAGCCTGCTGCGCTGCCTGCCCGTGTGCCGCAACACCCTGCTCGGGCTGCTGCTGCTGCTGGTCTGGAGCTGTGGCTGCTTCTCCTGCAGCTGCTGCTACTGCTGCTGGCAGCTGCTCTGATCCTGCCTGGGCACTCGAGGCGACCGCCATACGCAGCAGTGAAGGCATTGGTAGCAAGCCCAACGGCGGCAGCAGCTGTGGCGGGCCGCCCAGCGCCAGCGTCAGCTCTGCTGGCTGCTGCGGCAGCGGCATGAGTGGCAGTTGCAGCACCGCTGCTCCCAGCTGCTGCTGCAGGTCTGCTGAAAAATCTGGAAGCTGCAGAAGCGGCAGAGGCATCAATGCTGCTCCCTCCTGCTGCTGCTGCTGCTGCGCTGCGCGCCCCAGCCGCTGCTCGGCAGCCAGCCCCTGCAGAAGCTCCTCTTGTACAGTGGCCAGCCGAAGGTCTGAGGCATCGAGAAGCGGCGGCGGCGCATCAGGCGGCGCGCTGGCCGCCGGCAGGGCAAGGTCAGCACCCGCTTCGTCGGCGGCGGCCGCGTGCTGCTGCAGCAAGGCATCCAGCTGCCTGTCAAATTCGATTGCCTGTCGCTTCCATTCCGCAACGCTGCGGGGGTGAAAAGGAGGATGCAGCACAATGAGTGGAGCTCAGTGGCCTGCAGGCTGGAGCGGCGGCGGCCGCCGGCGGAGGTGGCGAACCCACGGCAGCGGCGGCGGTGGCGGTCCTAGTGCCTTGACGAGGCATTTCGCGACTCTCAGCGACTCTAGACCCTCGTCAGTGCACACCCCGGCCCGCAGCGCACCTAAAGGCGGCCGTAGCACCCGGCTTGAGCGGCGGGGGCGCAGCGGAGTGCACGGCGGGCTGTGGCAGCTCTGACGCAAGTGCCACAGGTTCCGACATGCTCTCCGAACGCTGCTCGGCGCCGCCGCTCTACGACCAGCTCAGAGCTTGCGCCAAACGCAATCACCGTGCCGACAGCCCTGGCGGCTTCAAAGGCTGCGAATTACGTGCTCATGAGGCCAAGCGGGTGGCATGAAACGCGGCGCGAGGCGGGGAGCGCACAGGGGAATGCAACCGCGATGCCGCCATGTGAGCCGTGTGACACCAGCGAGTGCCAGTGGCGCAGCGGCGCGGACCAATGGCGCCTGAGCGCACCTCTGAGCCTGACGGATTCTGTCGCACACAGCACTACATCATATGTACACTGTGACTTGCCAGACCGAATTTGAAGCGTAAGAGCACTGCCGTAGCTGCAACTGTCAACATGTCTAGACTGGGCGACTCGACTGCCGCCGCGCTCCCTTGAGCGTGGGATGCCGCCCGCATCAGCACGACAGAAACTTGTGGGCGGCGATGAAGCCCAGCAGGAACCAGCAGGCGCAGAGCAGCAGGGTGCCGCCCGGCTGGGGCTTGCGCGCCACCAGCGCCGTGAGGTACGTCCAGCACAGCTGCGGGTTTCGGGGTGGGAAAAGCATATTACATATCATATAATGGAAGGTCACAGCGAAACCTCCAGAAACTGAAGGTGTATTGCTACCAAAGGTAAAAGTTCAAATTTCACGAACCAACGCGAAGCCACGCACTGCACCTCACTGTCCACAGCAGACACACACCGCGCCGCCCTCTGCTCCGTCCGCGCGCGCACCGGGAGCATAAGGGAAACTGCCACTTTGCGCTGCAGCGACGGGATGTCGCACCTGCACCGGCGGAGCGCACAGGGACGGTTGGCAGGATCAGGAGTGCGAGGGAGGCTGCAAGTCGGCATGACAATGGGAGACCCGCCAGGCAGCGAGAAGCAAGCAAGCAGGGAGGCAGGCAGGGAGGCAGGCAGGCGGGGAGGCAGGCGGGCAGGCAGGCAAGGCACGACGCTCCCACCCACCCACCTCAAGAACCAGGCGGCGGCGAGGACCAGCAGGGAAAAGCTGCTGTGCAGCGCGCGCGGGGACAGCCCCGCCGAGCGTGCCACCCGCGCGTCCGCGGCTCTCAGGCCGCCCTCCTGCAGCTGCACCGGCCGCAGGGCGGCAGGCATGGCGTCAGCAGTCATGCCGGGCGACTGTTGGAGAGCAGAGGTCAGACTGCTCTAATCCCGCGGCCCCCCCCCCCGCCCACCCCCCCACCCCACCCCCACCACCACGCAACACCCCAAACCTTTCCTGTCCCCTCGGCTTGCCTGGCTCAGCTGCTCCGCCAGCTGGTCCGACTCCATTCGTGCCTTCTTCAGCGCATGCAGTGCCTGCAGAAAAGGGGACAACAAAGTGTTTCTACACACCACCCTGCACTTGCGGAATGCCCGCGGGGCTTCCTTTCTTAGCGGCCGTATTCAGCGCCTGCAGGCAGGGGGGCACGCCAGCCGCCAGCATCGTCCGTCACGCGGCAGCAGGCGCGAGCGCTGGCTTGGCGCAAGCCACGGTGCCCGCCCTGCTCTACGCCTGCGAGCCTCCGCCCCACCGACCTTCTTCCTGGCCCCCTCCTTGGCATCCAAGGCCTCCTGCAGCTCCGCCAGCGCCGCTCGGTAGCTGCTCTCGCGCTTTAGCAGGTGCGCAACCACGCTCTCCAGCTCGGTGACCTGCAGTGCAGCAGGAAGGGACCAGAGATCAGGCAAGCCGGGGGCGTAGCTTACGGCTCTGCAGGCCAGCAGCAGCAACAGCAGAGCCCGCGCAGTGCTGCTGCGGCCGGCGCTGACATCTCAAAGCACTTCTGGAATCAACGGCGAGCGCAAAGCGCGCAGACCAGCACCAAGCACCACCTTTGACTGCTGCACGTAGCCCTCTGGCGTCGCCCCGGTCAGCATGGTGAGCGCGTGGATTTGCAGCGCACACGCCCAGGACAGGCCTCGCACGGCCAGGTTCCACGGCATGAAGAATGCTGCCAGCACCGCATGCTGCAGCGGCTGAATGAGGGGCAGCTCCATCCAGCGGCGGCAACCTGGCCGGGGCGTCGGCGCAGGGCGGCGTGACCGAGCGGCAGGCGACGGCGGCGGGAGTGTAGGTTGATGACTGCGACGCTGAGGGCAGCTTCCCCGGCGGCAGCACGCCCTGCGATCACGTCTCACACCGGGCGAGACCTGCAGGCTGCAAAACGCACCTCAAAGCGATCGAGGGCTCCCTCCGCTGTCTCCGCAACCAAGTGCGCACGCCGAGCGATCACAGAGACCGGGCAGGAGACGCGTAATAGAGAGAGGCGGTCGTGCCAGCATGCCCACGAGACGCAGCGCGCGGCAGCGGCGGCGGCGGGGCGCCGACGCACAAAGCGCCAGGCAGTCTGGCAATTGTAGGCCGCACCCAGCCTGGCGCATCCTATAGGATACACCCCTGCTCAACCATTCCAGAACATGCATGCCGTGTGAACTGAGTGAATGGCGCTGCGCCAGCAACTTTTGATCATCACAGGGGCGAGCGGTAGGCGTGTTTTGCGGGTTGTGCGCAGGTCTGTGTGTGCTTGATGCGGTTCGCGGTCCGTGAAGCAACGTCCAAGGAGCTGGAACGCGCTGCAAATGCGAATATGTAGGGTTCTGCGCCGCCGCCGCCACCGCAGCCGCCAGTCTCAGCCCGTGAGCATCTGCGCTCACGCCCACTTCACACAGCCAGCTGCGGCGTCATCCAGCAGCGCTGCCTTCACCGCTTGCGGTGGTGTGAATGCCAACGCCGTGGATGTGAATGTGAACAGCGTGGGAGTGTGGGCATGGCGTTACGCCGCCCTGATGCGCATGCCGACGTGACCCCGACTGCTGCGTCCCAACCGCCGCCCGCCCATGCCGCTGCTGCTGCTGCTGTTGCGTGCAGGCATTGTCGGCTCTGGCATGGCCCGTGCTTTCCTCGAGGCGGGTACCACGGTCGTGGCGCCCGCCCGCTCGCCTCCCAGCCAAGCCAAGGTGCAGGTGGGTGCTGGTGCAGCAGCCAGGGTGCAGGGGTGTGTTGCAGCACACGTCCCTGCATGGCTTACCTCTGCATGCCCTGCCCAGTGGACAAGGGTGGCACCTTCACCCTGCTTGGCTTCAAGCACAAGCACAAACAGCCGGGCAATAGCAGGGACAGCTCATTGAGGCCCATGACCCCTGGTGCAGGCTGAGCTGGCTGGCTGGCTGGCCGACGGGCAGCTGCACGTGCCGGTCGCCGACTGGGGCAGCGTGGAGGGCGCGGCGGCGCTGGCAAGCTTTGTGGAGCAGCTGGGCGGCGGCGGCGGCGGGGTGGACCATGTGGTGTCAATCGCCGGCGGTAAGCGAGGCGACTCGAGGGGACGCGTCATACATGGCGGCAGAACCGGCCGAGCGGGGTGGATCATGGGGGGCAGGCAGGCAGGCCAGCACGACGTCCCTTCCTCCCTCCTGAGGGTGCTACCAACACCCCTGCACCGCTGTGCCTTGCGCGTGCAGGCCTGGCGCCGGCCGGCACCCTCACGCAGGCGTCGCAAGAGACGCTGGCCCCGCCATCGCCACCCGCGTGGCCCCGCACGTGTGGCTCGCCAAGGCGGCGGTGCCGCTGCTGGCGGAGCGGCACACCAGCAGCTACACCGTGGTGTCGGGCATGATGGGGGAGGTGCGTCTCAGCCAGCCGCCTACAGATGGCCACTCACTTGTGGGTGGCATGATGGGAGGTGCGATAGAGTGTTCTGCTGCTGACTGCAGGCCGACTGCAGGCTGCCTGCTGCAAGGGGGCTTTGAAATGGGTGCGCATTGATCCCACCCACCACGGCAGTTACATATGGCATCATGCAATATATTGGCATCCCCACCCCTCCAGTTCTGCCCCTGGCCTGAGGGAGCCCTGACCGCAATTTCCAGCGCCGCCGTGTACGGCGTGAGCGCTGCGCTGCGGGCAGAGCTGGCCGGCAGGCCCCCCCGCTGCAACGAGATCCGCATTGGCACCGTCATCCGCCGCGACAGCCAGTCCGAGCACCCGCTGCTGCCGGGCAGGCCCGCAGTGCCGTCGAGCCGCGTGGCGGCGGTGGCGGTGGGGCTGGCGGCGGGGTGGCAGCGGGACCAGCTGGTGTGAGCCACCGCGGGGACGCTGCATGGAAGCTGGGCAAGCAGCTGATGTTGACAACGCGCACAGCCCGAGAACCGAGCCGCATCGACCGCGCCGCACCCCTCAGCACCCCGCCCGCCGCAAAGCAACGCTGCACCGAGCGCTCCCCCCCCCCCCCCCCCCCGACCACCTGCTGTGTTGTCAGCAGAGTGCACGCTCCACGTGCATGCTCCCCACCACCACTGCGGCCGTTGATCATACTCAGTTGGAACTCGTTACAAAGGGAGATATCAGGAATCAGACGAATCGTTCTGTGCAGGTTACAAAGGGGGCGTAGGGAGGGGGCGTAGGGAGGGTTCAAAAGTGTCTACAGGACGCGGGCGGCGTATGCGCGGAGGCCACGGCGGGAGGGGGTCACAGCACATGGGGGTAGGCGGGGCGGGGAAGGGGGAGGGCTCTCTGGCTGGCGCTGCCTGCCTGTCTACAGGGCAAGACGAATGAGGGACTGAGAAGGAACGGCGCAGGGTGTTGCTGGTGCAACCGTCATGGGAGCGTCGTGAAGTGGGCGGGAGGCCGCCGTTTGCTGGCCCCCCATGCCCGTGAATCTTCTTTGGATCTACTGCCTACGACAGCCGCTGTCGGCTGCTGTCTGGCTGGCCTGCGACGCCCGCTGCTCTACCGCGCGGCGGCCTTGTAGCCGTCGCAGGTGAGCACCAGGGGCTCGTCCGCGGTCCGCTTGGCGTTGCAGAAGAAGCACTTGGGGGCCCACCACTCGCACACGTAGCCTGCGTTTAAAAACAAGGGAGAGGAACGAGCAGAGGTTACACATACAATCCCCTTGTGGTGCCTGAGCAAAGAAGACGGAAACAGGGCGCCGACCGCTCGCACGCAAGCACCGGCACGCTGACGGCGACCTTTGGGTGCACGCAGCGGGGGGGGCAGGGATGAGGCGGGGGAGCAAGCAGCACTTACCCGAGCCGTAGGCATCCTCCTCGGGGCAGGCGGTGGTCTCGTTGGTGCCCTGGAAGGCGCCGCGTGCACGCTTGGCCAGGTCGTAGCCCTCGTCGCCTGTTGGGTCGGAGGGTGGCAGGGGGGAGACATTGAGGGGCAAAAGGGGGGTGCGATAGCGGCGGTGGTGGTGGGAAAGACGCGTGTGTGCGAGCGTGTTGGTGGGGGCGGGGAAGAGGCGTGTGTGGATGGGGTGGGGTGGGCTGGCCGGGGGCGAGCGGAACGTCCACACTCACCAACAATGTGGGCGCCGTAGGTCCAGAAACCGGGGTCGACGGTGGCGCCCACATAGGCCTCGTCTCCTGGCTCTAGCGACTGCCAGTCGGTGATGCAGCGCCGCTCGTCGCCGAACCAGCTGTCGAGCACGCAACCGTCGGCGGTGTCGTTCTCGCTGATTTGGTAGGCAAACTGCGGGCAGGGGGCGGGCGGGTGGGCAGGGTGGGGTGGGGGTGGGGGTGGGGGTGGGGTGGTGGTGGTGGTGGTGTGTGTGTGTGGGGGGGGGGGAGCCTGAGCCTGCTGATGGCTGCCGCTGCTGCTGCGCCTGCTGCAAACACCTCTTCCGCTGCGTGTGCACGACAAGCCATCAGGGGGAGCGCGCAGCCAGCACGCAATGAAGGTCCCTGAAGTAGCGCGACCGGCGAGGCGGGTGCCTTGCAGCGCTGCGGCGGCGCACCTTGACGCGCACTGCCTCCGAGCAGTTGTTGACCACGGTGACGTCAAACAGCTCTGGCTCCTCAGGCAGCGCAGCCGGGTTGTAGTCCTCGCAGCTCAGCACCAGCTCGTCGTAGGTCTTGCTCAGGGCGGGCTGCAGGGGGGAGGGCAGCGCGAGCGGTGGTTGGAACATGGAACGGAGGCGGTTGCAGGCAGCAACCGCTTGGCTCAGGCTGCGTGCACACAGCCAGCATGCAAGGGAAGCATCGCCGGATGCGGCGTGCGGCGCTGCGCCTGCCCTTGCCCGCCCATCGCGCCCCCGTCCCCTCGAGCACTCACCACCGCCCACCACACGCAGTCGGGCCCTGCCTGCGTGCACTCCTCGTTGAACTGCTTCGTGTTGGCGAGCATCGCGTCAAGGTGGCCCCCCAGGCCGGACAGCCAGTGGCGGGGCGCTGAGGGAACCACGAAGGCAGAGTAGGACCACACGCCGGTGGGGAGGTCGGGCAGGCTGGCGGTGCCGTTGGGGCTGCAAGGACGGAGGGGGGGAGGGGGGAGCAGGGGGGCGGAGGTGCGTGAGCGGCGGCAGCACGCAGCGGAGGAGATGTGGGGGGAGCACCTGCGGGCAGGTCGGCCGGGGCGGCGGCGGTGGTGGGGCCGTAACCAAAGGCAGGTGAATGCAGGAGTCTTGGAGGTGATGCAGCAGCGGCGAGATGCATCGTTTGCCAGCCCCTCGAACGGCCCAACTCACGCCACTGTGATCCACTTGGTCGCGCAGGCGGCGAATTCGGAGCCTTCCGCGCGGTTGGGGCAGGCGTGGCCGTCGTCGTCCCCTGCACGCGGTGGGCGTTGGTGGTGACAACACCCAGAGCACGGGCAGGCTCAGGACAGGGCCCGCCTGTGCGCTTTGAGCACGCTGCACTGATCAGGCACGCAGGCAGGGCAGGGCAGACAGACAATCCGACACGCAGCAGCCAGGGGCGCAGCGCTGCACCCACCAGGGATGAAGCTGTAGCCAGCCTTCACCGCCACCGGCCAGGGGCAGGTGTTGACCAGGGAGACGGCGCCCCAGTCAGACCCGCCCTCCCCCAGGCCCCGCCTGCAGTGTACATGGAGACGGGAGGGCAGCGCGCGATGCATGGGTGGTGCCGCAGCTCACTGGGCGGACGGCATGCAGGGCCAGCCGGCACGAGCGACTGTGGGAGTTGTGCGTCGTGGCCGCTTCATCAGGTCCGGCACATGTTCACCGCACGCTCTGCGAATTGCCCATCAGCTAGCAGAGCCACCCTTCGTGAGCTGCCTACCTGGCGGGCGCTGCGGCAGCGGCGGCAACACTGGCGCAGGCCAGAAGCGCCACGAGCGCCGCGCCGGCGCCGCGCCGGCAAGGTGCCATATCGACCGGCGACTCGCGTCTACGAGACTGAGGGGTCCTACTGGTCCTGTGAGCCCTGCACCGAGGGAGCGAGCGTGCGCCAGACGGAGTGCGGGGTGAGGTGGGTGGGCGACCGCTGGCGCTGCGTCAAGCGTCGGAGGTGGCAGCGCGCAATTTTAAAGGTTCCCGTAGCTTGTGCAGCGAGATGAGAGGGGTGCCGCGACGGGGTGCCGCGGCGCCGCTACCCCCCGCCTCACCAGATGGCTGAACGCGCTGGGGTTGGGTACCTGTCGCGGCTTGCGAGCGGCTGTAACACAGAGGAATCAATGCGTGGAGGGGGTCTCTCCCTGCTTGCAAGAGGCGAAACGCAAAAACGCGTTTGGCCAGGTAGGCGCATGCGGCGACGCATGCGGCGGCCCGACGTTGACCCCACTGCCCTTGCAGAGTTGTGCACGACACAACGCGCTCACACACGATCTGACGAGCTTAATGCGAGGAGGGGGTCTGGGTTACAAGGCAGCTGTAGGATGCGGAGCGTTGCGGGACCGACCGCTGCCGTCCTGCTGGGCGCTGCAGTGGTGCCCAGGGGTTCAGCGTGCATGCGCCTGCGAGTGGTTCATTTCATTTCATGCGCCAAAGCAAATGAGAATGCCAAGACGGCCAGCTCCATTTGAGGAGGCAGAACTTCAGTTGATGCATCTGCATTCATGCACTTGAGACAGCCACGGTAACCCGTGCACGCGCGGTGTCGTCAGCACGGAGTGGCCAGTCGGTCCTCCAGCCAGCAGGGTGTCCATGCACGCTGCATTGATGCTTCTTGCATCTCCCAGCTGCTGTTGATCCCTGTCAGCGCCGTGTTATGTGAACAAGAAGCTCTCACAGCTCAGGCAAACGCCGGCAGGACACGGTGCCCGTGCACTGGCTGGCGGCGGCGGCGGCAATGCCCGCGCCATGCTGAGAGATGCTGCAGCAGGGCTTTCTGTGGCGGCCTCTCTCGCGTCGATCTGCTCAGCGATCATATCAACACTCTCCGCTGCCTGTGCGACCTGCCAAAGCGCCTCTGACGCAGCACCCGTCACTATGTTTGTCGCTACAGTCGTTGGTACGTCGCCAGCCATCGTCCACAGCGAATAGCATATCAGAGCGACACGAGAAAAGCGGCAAGGGAGGCGGCACCGCCGCTCACCGCTGCCGCTCGCCTCCGCTGCCGCCCGCCTCGGTCCCTGCGCAGGTTTCTCGCCCAGCGAGGTACAGGCTGCACTGGGCAGCCTGGCAGGGTGCAGCCTGCCCCATGCACTGCAGCTGCAGCACGTCGCTGCGCTGCAGCCGCAGGGCTGGCTGGCTGGGCGTGCGTGGGCGGTGCCAGATGCTGCCACAGGCATGCTTTGGGTGGGCATGGCGGCAAGCAGCGAAGACGCCCACAGCAAGCCCCTCCCGCTGGACGAAAGCAAGGTGAGGGGGGCAGGGCAGCAGTCTGCGAGTAGAGCGTCGCTGCTCTATGTTCCTGCACAAAAAATTGTTGAAGCGTCGTGCAGCTGCCGAATGCGGATGCCTTAGCCAGCAGAGGCTCGTCCCACCGCTGTGCAGACGCCCTGTGCCCGCACTGGCTCGTCAGGACAGCAAGCCTCCCCCTCTGAACCCTCCAACCTCCGCTGTCCCACCCTGCGTTCTGTTTCAGGAGGAGGAGGCTGCGGCGACGCGCCAGCTGCTGCTGGCCTTCCTCACATCCCACGCCGTGCTGTGGTTGACGCCGGCGCACGCGTTGTCGCGCGACGCTGCCGGCCTCATGCGCACGCTGCGCACGCTGCAGCAGCTGAAGACCACGCTGCTGCCCTGCCTGCCGTCGCTGCTGGGCGTGCCAGCGCAGCAGGCCAGCGCGGCGCAGCCCGGGCTGTGCATCCCCCAGCTGCTGCTGCTGGCGGCGCCCGGCAGCGGCGCCGGCGGGCAGCCGCTGCAGCTCGGGCAGCAGCAGCAGCAGGAGTGGGCGGCCGCCGCCGACCGCCAGCTGCGCTCCCTCCTCAAGCGCTGCGGCGTGCTGCAGCCGGAGGACAGCGCCCGCGCGCTTTGCTCGCTGCCCGCCGGGGGACCGCTGGTGCTGGCGCTGCCGGAGTCGCTGGGCAGCGGCAGCCAGACGGAGCTCGTGGGTGCTGCGCTGGCGCAGCTGACGCTGCCTGCGGCCAGCCCCGGCGGCCAGCCGGCGGCCAAGCCGTCGCCGTCGCCCGCCGCCATGGTGTCTGCTGTGCTCGCCGCCCCCCGCGCCGCGGTGGCTGCCGCCGCTGCAGCGGGCGGCGTGCAGGCAGACGCGCAGGGCTGGCGGCAGGCCGTCGCCACCCTGGCGGCGGTGCTGGAGGCGGCAGCCCTCAAGGCCAAGGGCGGCGTCGGCGGCGAGGCCCACCCAGCCGTGGCAGCGGCCGTCGCGGTGCCGGCAGAGGCGGCTGCCGTGGTGGCGTGGCAGGAGGCGTGCGGCGACGGCGTGCGCCAGTTCTCGCAGGCCTCCTGCAAGCGGGCGGCGGCCACGGCGGCGGAGGCCTACCGACGCAACACGCCGGCGCTGCTGCCTGCGGCGGGGCACGCGGTGGCCCTGCAGGTCGGTGGCTGGTCGGTGTGTGTGGGAGATGTGGCGCCCGGGGTTGTACCGCTGCAGCGAGCGTTGCAGGCCTTGAAGCTTGACAGGCAGCGAGCGTTGCAGGCCTTGAGGCTCGACAGGCTGTGCCATCCACATGCAACACACCAGCACACCCATCTCTGTCGCTCCCTTGCCCCTGTGCCACCCCCCCTCGAAGGCCGCCCTGCGCATGTACTCTGGCGTCGCCAGCGGCCCCGCCGCTGCGGCCGGCGCCGCGGCGCTGCAGCAGCAGCTGGACGCGTACTGGCAGGATGGGCGCAGGCAGTGCGACGCCGTCAGCTTCCTTGGTGCGGCTGACATGCACCGAGACGAGTGCTGATGGGGAGCAGTGCTGGGGTGCTACAGTACCGCCTGTCTGCACTTCGGTCGGCCGGCCGCTTCCTCTGCTGTGGCGCATGCTTCCCGGCTTGTGCAACATCTCGGCCGTCTCCTGCATCGTTCAGCACTGACCAGTGCCTGTTGAACACCCACCCACCGCTGTTGAACCCCCACCCACCGCAGGCAACCCGTGCTGCCTGCCTGCGCACGACCCGTTGCAGCAGCCCCACACGAGCACCCCTGGCGGCGGCGCTCGCCCGGTGCTGCTCCTGGCAAGCGGCAGCGGTGCGCAGCAGCACAGCATCCCAGAGCCGTTCACGGTGGCGGAGCTGCAGCGGGCCGCTGCTGCCATGGCAGCAGATGGCGTCAAATCGGCGGCTCGAGCGCAGTTTTATGTGCGCCGGCGGCAGGCGGCAGAGCAGGCAGGGCCTGCCGCTGCGGCTGCGGGCGGGCCTGCTGTCAGCGTGTCCGCAGCTGCAGCAGATGGGGCTGGCGGCACGGCAGTTGCGGCAGCGGGAGGAGAGGGCGTGTTGGAGGAGGAGGCTGGTCGGCGGGACCGTCTGAGCGGCGACGGGCACAGCAGCGGCGAGGAGGAGGAGGAGGAGGGGAGGGAACCTGTGGGGTCTGGCGCTGCAGCCGACGGGGGGCGCGACGGTGCTGCAGCGGCGGCTGCAGCGGCGGCGGCAGCGGCAGGGGCGCTGGGGCTGCCTGCGGCGGGCTGTGGCTTGGAGCTGCATGTGTTGGGGCCCCGTGCCGAGTGGCGCTCGGCGGCGCTGGCTGCAGCGCTGCTCATGGACGGGCAGCCGGGCTGGCTGAGGGCTGGAGGCGTCATGTTTTCCCAGCTGGCGGTGCAGGCGAGCCCGGGGTGGCAGCGGGGGGGGCTGCTTTGAATGAGCTCGAGTAGTTGCACTGCTTAGAACTTTAACCCTGGGGGCAGTGGAAGTTGGGGAGCAGCGGCAGGATGCATGGCCCTGCTCCTGCATGCTTTGCACGCCCGCGGCGGCAGCACCGAGTTGCCCGCCCACCGTCTGCCTGCCTGCCCGCGGTGCGCAGGTGGCGGTGCCGCTCAAACCGGGCCAGAGGCAGGCCAAGCAGCAGGCGGGCAGCGCGCCAGACGAGTCGGCAGAGGAGTTCCCTTCTCTGGCAGAAGCTGCGCAGGTCCGGCGGCAGCGCGAGCAGCGGCAGCGCCCCGCGGCGGCAGCCAAGAAGCTGCCGGCAGAGGGCGGCGGCGCGGCGCTGCAGGCACCGCAGTTGCTGACCTGGCCGGGCTGGCAGGCAGAGGGCGCGGCGGCAGCGGCGGCGCCAGGAGCAGCAGCAGCGGCAGGCCGAGCAGCTGCACGACCACCTGCAGTGGCGGCAGCGCCAGCAGCGGCGCGGCCAGGTGGGCCCCGGGCACCCCTGGTCGTGACCGTTTCGAGGCCGCGCGTGCAAGCCGGCAGGGGGCGGGCAGGTCGCGGCGGCTCCCGGCCGCACCAGCAGGCGGATGCCAGCCTGGCCGCAGGTGGCCCTGGAGCGGCGGCGGCGGCGGCGGTGGCTGCCGGCACCGCAGCGGCGGAGCAGGCCACCCTGCTGCTTGGCTTCGAATACGAGTCGACACAGGGGCAGCGGCTGCTGCTGACCCCTGCGTTGCTGGCAGCCGCCCGCGCCAGCTCACTAGACAGCGTGTCGGTTCGGCAGCACGGCGCACAGCCGGCAGCGCCAGGCCCCGCCACGGCTGCCGCAGCTGCCGCAGCTGCACACGCCGGCCCCCCCGCAGCAGCGGCCTTCCTGCTGTTGCACGGCATGCCGCTCTGGCTGCAGCTGCCCGCCGACCAGCTGGCAGCGTTGGCAGGCAAGCGACGGCCCGGTGCCCCCTCGGCTCCCGCGGGCGGCGCTGCATCCTGGCTGCAGCTGCGTCGCCTGCTGATCGCCACGCCAGACGCAGCGGTGCAGCTGGAAGCTGCCCCGAAGCTGCTGCTCGAGGTGCCTCGTGACATGCTGGCTCCGTCGGGCGGCAGCACCCCAGCCAGCGGCGACAGCCCTCTGCCAGCCACCCTTCAGCTCGAGTACAGCCTGGTGGAGCCGCTGGCCCTGCCGCCTGCCTCCTTCTGTGTGCTGGCGCTGCCCTGGCTGCTGACGGCCCCCACGGCGCTGCAGAGCGGACCCACCGGCGCAGCAGTTGCGGCAGCAGCGGCGGCGGCGGGTGCCGGCGGCGGCGGTGCCGGCCCGGCGGCCCTGATCCGGCAGTCTGGGCCGCTGCGCGCTGTGCTGGCGGGCGGGTCGGCGGTGCGGCCAGCGGCGCCTGCGTGAGCCGGGCTAATCGCGTCAGCTGCCTTGCGTTGATATGCCTCATCAGTACTGTTGCATTCCTCTGTTGTGACGCAATGCACTGACAACAAGGTGGCAGTGACAGCTTCCCGCAGGCCGTGGGCAATGCTGTATTCGCATGCCTTGCGTGAACGACACAACCGCCGCGGTACACTGCTATCGGGGCTGCAGTCCCTTTAGAGCGTGGGGTGGTTGCGGCGCCGGAGACGCAAGGTCGTCCCTGCGACATGAGTCATTTTGATTGGCAGCTCAGCGGGCGGGCGGTCTGCAGATGCGCGCTGTACTGAGAGAAAGATGCTGACCGCATCGGGCGGCGCCACCACGCGGCACCCTGGCCCCTAGCAGGCGCTGCTCGCTGCAGCCCTGGCCAGTAACGGTGCGTTCCTGCTGGGCAGCCTGGCGCGCACTGGGCTTCTCACGCAACAGGTTAGTTGCTGTCACTCCCTCCCCCAAACACTGCTCATGACTGCGTGCACGACAGGCCCTCAGGTGGAAGACACTCCTGTTTGAAATATGTGTGCACGCTGTTGCGCTGCGGCCGGCTGCCGGTCCACTCGCAGGCAACCGACCCTGCGAGCCATGATGCCCAAAAGAAACGTCACTGCTTCATACGCTGCGGACGAAACCTCCTGCTGGGGTCTGCAGGTGCAGCCGCGGCTGGCAGGTGCAGCAACAGGCGTGTGCATCGCTTGGCACAGGGGGGTGCCCGTCGGCACCAGCGGACGAGCTGGTGAGGGGATTGCAAAGCGGCAGGCACAGCAGCCGTCACAGCGGCGGTGAAGGCGTATCTCTTATAAACGGTGTTTTCATAAAACAATAACTTGAGAGAGGAATGCCGCCACGGGAGCCCGGCCTGCAGTCATGATGCAGATGCAGGCGAGCGGCGACGACCGGCAGAGCCGCCACCGCCATACAGTAGTGAGCGGGGCGCTGTCATTGCTGTCACTTCTGCTACAATCGGCAACCGGCTGCCCAGGATTGAAGGAGAAGCGCGAGCGACAGAGGCATGGGCTCAGCACGCATGGCATCTGTTGCACCCGCATAGCACACAAGCCGCATGTCACATCGGGGCCTCCCCGATAGCGCGATCCGTGTGCCGCCTTTCTGCGCCCTCCTCTAGCCTCCTAAAGGCCATAAATACATGTGGGGCGATGGCGGGCGACTCCCGTGGCGCGCTAGGGCATGCCCTTGTCGAGGCGCTTCTGCCTGTGCTAGAAGAGCTTTACAAGGAGCCGAAAAGCCTGCTAGTCCCTAGAGAGTATGGGGAGCGCGTCATCGAGCTCCTGCAGTGGGAGGAGGCCCAAGCCGCCGTCAGCGGCGGGGGCGGCGGCAGCAGCAGCAGCGGCGGCGCCACTGGCAGCATTGACGCTCCGCCGTCAGCCGCTGGCAGCCAGCCTCCAGGTGGTTTTACCGCTGGCAAGCGCAGGGATCTCCGGCGAGACTACCAGCTGCTCAACGGCAAGCTGGTGCGGGCTGTGGCGCATCTCCCTCAAGCCTGTGGTGTACCTGGAGGACGTGCCAGAATACCTGCACCAAGCGCACACTGGCAAGAACCACATCAAGTCGCAGGCGCTGTACGACTACGTGAGCCAGCAGTGCAGCAGGGAAGGATTGAGCTGATGTCGCGTGTCGCTGTGCCCAGCTGGTGCCTTGCCAGCCGCAGCCTGAGACTGGGAAGCCATTTCACAACAATGCACCCACGTTCTTTCGGCCTGCCACTCATTCACTGTGCAGGTGAGCAAGACGGCGCCCACAGACATGGGGGAGGACAAGAACGGCAGGCCCATTGTGCTGTTTGGCGTGTGGGGCATCTCCCGCAAGGTGGTGTGGGTGGGTGGGTGTGGGTGGTGTGGGTGGGTGGGTGTGGGGGTGTGGGGGTGGGGGCGGGGGGGGGCACGGGGGATCAGTGCTCAACAGATGGGATGTATAGCAGCGGCTACAGCGGCAGCAAGAGCGGCGTGCAGCTGGCCACGGCGATTGTGCCAAGGCACTTCGCTGCAGCGTGCACTCTCGTTGCCTTCTGCCTTCTTCTCGTCCTAAACCCGCTGCTCCCTGCTGGTGCTACTCCCGTTGCCGCAAGGTGTGCGAGATATTCGTGCAGGCCTGTGCTGTCTGCTCCGACCGGCGGCCGCACAAGCGCGCATCACGCGTCGCACACGCAATCCGCGCCACCAAGAAGAAAGCTCATCACCAGGTGTGTTGTGGGTGCGTGGCTGCCGGTGTGCTTGGCTGCGTGCGTGTGTGAGTGCGTGCATGGCTGTGCGAGTGCGTGCACGGGGGCTCGCTTGCGTGCGTGGCGGCTTGCGTGGCTGCATGCATGCTTGGGTGGCTGCATGCGTGCGTGCATGCGTGCGTGGCTGCACCTCCTCAACAGAACTCTCTCCCCCACCCCACCCCCCACCCCAATCCCCACTCATTCCCCTCGACAGATGGACCTGGCTGACATGGGGGCGCATGCCAACCTCGGCGGCTTCCGGTACCTGCTGATTGTGATCGACCTGCACACCAAGTTCATGTGGATCCGCGTGCTGAAGAAGAAGGAAGCCAAGCCCATTGCGGCCAAGGTGCGCAGGAACGCCTGCTCTTGCCGCTGCCCACCACTTCCAAATTCTGTGCTGCGGTGCATCGTGTGCTAGCGTGTGTTCAGCCCCACAACGAGGAGGCCGGTGTACAGCAGTGGTCTGCCCCGGGTGACTCTAGCGGCGGCAGCGGCGGCGCAGCACATGGGCGGCCCATCAGCGCGCTGCACCTGCCGCACGGGTGGCTGCAAGACCCGGCGGTGCGCATGCCTGGCGGCAGGTGTGCTGTGCGGCCGCCACTGCAACTGCTGTTCAAATGGTCCCACGTGTGCAAACTACAACTGAGTCTCAACTTCCTGTCTTTAACAGCCTTCCCAGTCTTCCCTGTGTTTTGCCAAGAGCTTTGTTTCTGCCCATCCCCCTTCGTGTCCGCTTGCCGCATTAACAGCTTCCGTCTCATCCCGCGTTGAAGCCGTGCCGGTCTCCCATGTTCTGACTCTCATCCAACCACGTGCAACACAGCAAGAGCAGAGCAGTGGGCAGAATGGGAGGACTAGAGAGCAGAGAGTGCGTGGCCGCGAGGCGGCGGTGGGAGCGGCGGCGGCAGCGGCAGTGGGACACTCATGCCTCTCTGCTGAGCGCCAAATTGATCTTTCTATCATCATGGGATGGGAAAAACTGTCTTTATCTGAGCAGGCAGCATGCCTGAGGTATGTGGGACTGGGGATTTCGCCATCGCCCCACATGTATCTATGGCCTTTAGGAGGCTAGAGGAGGGCGCAGAAAGGCGGCACACGGATCGCGCTATCGGGGAGGCCCCGATGTGACATGCGGCTTGTGTGCTATGCGGGTGCAACACATGTTTATGTAACAGGTATGGAACAACGCGCGAGGGGAATGCGAGGGAAGTTGCGAACCACAGTTTAGCGGGCGTTTCTTGTACGTGCCACAACCCGCCGCAAGTGCTCCTTTGCAGCCCGGACGTTCAGCCGCCACGAAGGCAACCACGCTCTCAACTTCGCTCCTGTCAACAAGTCCCGCTAGGACGGGGGTCCGCGTCGCCGTGATGGACCCCGAAGAGGGGCTAGGTGGAGGCCAGCTGGCACCGGCGGCAGTTGCGGCCGGGCTGCCGCCGCCGCCGCCGCCAAACCGCAACCTGTCGCGGGGCAACTCTACACTGAATGGGACCGGTGGCAAGGTAGGCAGGCGGGATGGCGGTGGCTGTGGTAACTGTCTGGTGCACCCAGCTGGTGGCGCTCGCGGCCGCCCCTGCGGCGCAGTTCACGCCGTGTGTGGCTGCGGTGGCGGCGCCGGCGCTGCGACGTAATTGTCATGCCGCTGCCAGCAGGTGCCAGCTGCAGCAGGCGGTAGACCCACCTGCAGGCGTGGTACTGGCAGCTGCTGCTCTCGCAGTCGCCGTGCATGGCGAGTAGCAGCCTCACAGCGCGTTCTGCTGGTCCCCACCGGCGAGCTCCCACACAGCGCCGCGACCCACACTGCGACCTGATGCCGCCGCTGCCCTCGCACCCACCCACCCACTCCAACAGGAGCGCCTGCAGCGCCTGCGCACCGTCAGCTTCAAGAACAAGGATGGCGGCGTGACATCCATCGACGCCAAGAAGCTGTCGCGGGCCCACAGCAAGGCGCTGCTAGAGAGGTGCGCGCCGGCGGCGGCGGGGTGCGCTGCCGGCTGGGCAGGCGTCGCACACTTCGTGGTTGGGTCGGCTGAGTTGCTTGGGCGACAGCTTGCTGACGCGTGGCGGCAAGGCTGCGGTAGGGATCGCACGCACGCACGCACACACTTTTGGCAGCCGCGCCTCCCCACGGCGTGCGCAGCGCCGCTTTTCGCCAGCACACGTACCATACAACCACTGCTCCCCCTGCTTCCGCCCCCTCCCCGCGCTGGCCCTGCTCCCGCATGTGTCTCCCCTGTCCCCCGTGCCCTGTGGCCCTCCCACATCTGCTATCCAGCTGCGCTGCTCGCCCGCCCCCTCGTTCGTGTGTGCAGCATGCTGCCAGACCCCGATGCGGAGCAGGGGGTTATCCTGCAGCGCATCCAGGCCCGCCTGGCCAGGTGGGTGCCGCCCGAAAGCTGCTCGCTGCGTCTTTCCTTGCCTTGTGGGTGCTGGGGTGGCACGCTGTTTCGGATGCAGCAGCTGGAGAGGGACGAGGCAAGGCTCATGGTGGAGGAGGGCCGCGCAGGGGCCGGCGGGCAGTTGCGCAGCGCAGCGCGGCACTCGTCATTTCGCCTCCGTCTGGCCACCTCCCCCCTCCCTAACGAGCTCGGCAAGCTTGTTGCATCTTGCTGTTGCGCAGGGTGGGCATGGCTTCGCCGTCGATCGAGGTGCGGTACGAGGACCTGTCTGTCTCGACGACGGCGCTGGTGGGGGACAAGCAGATCCCCACGGTCGTGCGCAGCGTCAAGGGCGTCTTCAAGGTGGGTGCTGGGAGCGGCTGCGGGTGGGTGCTGCGCCGCTTGCCCCTCGTGGTCGCTGCCCTTGTTGGTGTGTGTGGGGGGGCGACGAGCGGGTTGTTGCTGTGGTGCACAGCGTCGTGGGGACCTGCAAGGTGGAGCTGGGTGGTGCAGCGCTCACGTGGGTGCGGCCGCGCGTGCGGGCGCTGCCTCCCCCTGGGCCTCCCGCAACCAACCGCCACGACTCCCTGTCCCTGCGCGCAGAGCCTGGCTGGCGGCGGCGGCGGCCAGCGCCCGCTGTCCATCATCAAGGGCGCCAGCGGCGTGCTGCGCCCGGGGCGCTTCACCCTGGTGCTCGCGCCGCCCGGCAGCGGCAAGACCACGCTGCTGCGCGCGCTGTCGGGGCGCCTGCGGGAGCAGAAGGATCTGCAGGTGCTGGGTGTGGGGGGTTGGGGGGTTGGGGGGGGGGGGGGGAGGCAGGCCCGTGGTGAGTCATGGTTTGCACAGCTGGCTCACGTCGTGGGCATCTCACGTTGCCATCTGTGCTGCAGATCTCCGGCAAGATCCTGTACAACGGCCACTCCTTTGACGAGTTTGTGCCCGAGCGCTCGGCGGCCTACATCTCCCAGGTGGGTGCTCTGCAGCCCCGCCCCGCCCGCTTGCCAGGGGCGCGCTGCGTGGCTGGGGCAGGACAGGTGGCCGGCTTCCAAGCGTGTGCCAGCAACCGCCTCGCCCAACTTGCACCCTCGGCCCACCCACGTGCCCACCCTTGCACACAGGTGGACCTGCACTATGGCGAGCTCACCGTGCGCGAGACCTTTGAGTTCGCCGCCGAGTGCCAGAGCCGCAGCTACGCGCGCGGTGCGCCCCCCTGGTTGCTGCGCTCGGGTTGGGCCGCCGGACGGGGCGCCGGCTGGACTGGCTGGAAGTGCGCGCGTGCGTTTGTCCGCAACTGCCCCGCCCTGCTGCTCACCCAACCTTGGTGCACTCTCCCATCCCATCCCATCCCATCCCATCCCTCCCTCCCTCCCCCCACCCTGCTGCAGAGCTGCTGTCTGAGCTGCACGAGCGCGAGGAGGGGCTGGGCATTGTGGCCGACCCCGACCTGGACGCTTTCATGAAGGCGCAGGTGGGCGCCCCAGGAGGGGGGGGGGGGGGGGGGCGCACGTTCCGGGGGCCGCCTGCAGTGTGCCGTCCCGACTGCTGTGCACTGCAGCTCCTTACGGTTCAGCTGCCGTGCGCTGCTGCGCATGCCCCCCCCTCACCTCTGCCTCACTTGTCACACACTCCCCCCCCTCCCCCCCCCCAACCACCCCACCCGCGCTCCCCCAGGCCTTTGGCGGGCGTCACAGCCTGGCGGTGGAGCTGCTGCTGCACATGCTGGGGCTGGAGGGCTGCGCGGACACGGTGGTGGGCAACCAAATGCTGCGGGGCATCTCCGGAGGGTGAGTCGCGACGCCTCTCTGGTGGCGGGCAGGCAGGCAGGCAGGCCAGCAGTGCTTTGGTAGCTTGTAGGCTTAAGGGCGAGGGTCCACCAACCCTCTGCCCCTGCCCTGCCCTTCCCAGCATCCCGGCTGCTCTCTGGTTGCCGGCCCGCCGCCTGCTCCGCTCATGGCCTGCTCCCCCCGCTGCCCCCCCGCATGCAGCCAGAAGAAGCGCGTGACGTCTGGCGAGGCGCTGGTGGGCCACGCCAAGGTGCTGTACGCCGACGAAATCTCAACCGGCCTGGACAGGTGGGCAGCAGCGGCGGCAGCGGCAGGGCCGCCACCGGGCTCTGGTGCATTGCATGGCAGCCCCGGTTTGCTCCCATTCCAACCCCATCCCCAAAGCAACGCCTCCTTCTCTTTTTCACTGCACTGTCCCCTTGGTTCTGCCTCTGTTTGCCCGATCCATGTCCCCTCCCCCCCCGGTCTGTCCCACCGCAGCAACACCACCTTCCAGATCACCAAGAGCCTGCGCAACGCGTGCCACACAATGAACGCCACCATGCTGGTGGCGCTGCTGCAGGTGCGAGGCACGCGGCCTGGCCCGGCTTTTGCACGGACCCCTGTGTTGTGTATGTGGGGTAGAGGAGCGTGACCAGGTGCAGCATGCCACAGCACTTCCCAGCAGAGCGCTGCAGAGCAAGCGGCGCCGACCAGCTCACACACTCTCGTGCTGCCCACCCGCCACCCGCCTGCTGCAGCCCTCCCCTGAGACCTACGAGCTGTTCGACGACGTCATGCTGCTGGCGAGCGGCATGGTGAGGCGAACGCTGAGCAGCAGCAGGAGCAGGAGGGGGGGTGGGAAAGGGCAGGGGACGCCTGTGCCTCGTGCCATCCGTCAATCCACTCACTCTGCACGCCGTCACGTCACACCACTGTTGTGTGCCCCCCCCCCTCCCCTTGGTTGCAGGTGCTGTACCACGGCCCCCGCGAGGGCGTCATGCCCTTCTTCCGCTCCCACCTGGGCTTTGACTGCCCCGCGCGCAAGGGGGTGGCCGACTTCCTGCAGGAGGTGGCGCTGCCGTCGGACCAGCAGGCAAGGCGCGGGGCGGGGGCGGGTACCACGCGGGAGCGCGGTGCACGAGCGGGGCCTGCAGGGAAACCTGGAGGGGGGGCCTTGGAGGGGGGCGCTTGGAATACGCGCCTGCGCTCCGGATGTTGCGCTCCGGATCTGGGCAGGGACGCGTGTGCAGGAGCCGCCGCCGCCAGGTGCTCGTCACCCTCGTGTTGGCACGACACCATCTCGCCTCCAAGGCTGTCCTCCGCTCCTCACCCCCACTGCCTCTGCCGCAGAAGTACTGGGCGGACAACATCCGCCCCTACAAGTACGTCACCGCCCAGGCCATCCGCTCCACCTTTTGGGAGAGCGAGGCGGCGGAGGGGCAGCGCGCCCTGCTGGCGGCACCCCCCGCCACCGAGGACCTGGACGATGAGCGCTCGGCACTGACCACGCACAAGTGAGGGAGGAGGGGGCAAGGGGGGGGGGGGGGGGTCGTCAGCTGCTGCCTGCAGCCGCTAGTTGCGCGCCTGCGTTGTTTCTGTGTGCATGCTGCTGCTGCTGCGCTCTACTCACCGGTCCCCTCGCCTGCCGCCTCCCCACTCCCCCTCTCCCTCCGAAGGTACGGCGCCTCCTACTGGCGCCTGGTGCGCTCCAACTTCCTGCGCGCCTGGCGCCTGCAGCTGCGCTCCAAGCTCTTCATGTGAGCCCCGCCGGAACGCCTGCCAGGGGGGTCGAGGGGGCCACCACAGTGGAAGGGGCACCACAGATCGAGGGGGGCCACAGTGGAAGGCAATGCCTGCCGGGAGGATAGAGCGGGGGCACCAGCGTATGCAGGGGCGCGCGGCGCACCCTGTGCGGGACGGCGCCCCAGGGGTGTGCGACGCCCGCTGCTGCCCTCGCGCGGCTTCGCCGCCCGCGCTCACCCTCACTCCCCCCTGCGTGCCGCCCCTGCCACCTGCGTGTTCCAGGTACGTGCGCATCTTCCAGGTGTGCCTGATGGCCTTTGTGGTGGCCACATGCTACCTCAACGTGGGCAAGGACACGCTGGACAATGGTGCGAGTGGGTGGCGCTGGTTGCTTGCATACAAAGATCGATTATTCGTGTTTCTTCTTCAAGATCTCGTTGCTTCTGTCCTGGCAGTCCCGCCCCTTGACTGCGCCCTGCTGCTGCGGCCTGCGCCTTGCCTGCGCCGTGCCGCCAGGCTGTGCCGCACCCGCCACACCGCAGGCCGCTCCGCTGCTCACCCCCGCTCTCCCCTCTGCCCCTCCCCCTTGCAGGCAACATCCTGATGGGGGCTAGCTTTTATTCTTTGATTTTTATGCTCATCGGTACGATTGTTTAATTGGTCGGTTGCATGCTCATCGGTACGATTGTTTAATTTGCGCGCGCGGCGGCGGCGGCGGCGGCGGCGGGCGAGGGGCACAGCCGTGGCTGCTGCGGGGGCCCAGGGCTGCTCTGGGCTTCGGCAGGCTCCAACAGCCACATTGACTTATTGATTGATTGATTGCCCCACCCCCGCACAGGCGGCACCGTGGAGATGCACCTGATCACCGAGCGCCTGCCGGTGTTTTGGAAGCAGCGGGAGATGCGCTTCTTCCCGGTGAGCGAGCGCCGCTGTGTTTCCAGGGGTTTGTTGTTGTTGGTTTTGTTTTGGGGGGGGGGGGGGGGGCGCGCGCGCAAGCAGCAGCGCCAGCATTGTTCTTGTTGTGTCAAGAAGGTTTGACCAGGGCGCACCCCCGTTGCCAGCGCCCGGCTGCCTTGTCCGCTGAGCCTTCGTCCCCTCCCCTCCCCTCCCCCTTGCCGTTCCGACTCGTTCAGGGCTGGTGCTTCGCGCTGCCCTCCTTCCTGTTCCGCCTGCCGTACGCCCTGCTGGACGCCACGCTGTGGTCGCTCATCACCTACTGGGCGGTGGGCTTTGACGACTCCTGGCGCTTCCTTATCTTCTGGCTCTTCATGTTCATCACTTGCGCATGGTGAGGCCGGGGGCAGGGGCGGCGGCGGCGGCAGGGGCGGTGACGGGGCTTGGCAGGGCGGGCAATCGGGTGGGGTCGCGCCGAGCACAGGAGAGGGGGAGGAGCCGCAGCCGAGCGTGGCTCTTGGCACGGCTGCCGGGGGTGGTGCGACACCTGGCTGGACGGCTGCGACAGGCACAAGTGGACCCACGACCATTCTCCGCTGCCCCCCCCCCCCCCCCTGCTGCGCCCCCCATCGTCGTGCCGCAGGGCGTGCAGCCTGTTCCAGGCGGTGGCCGCGGTGTGCCGCACCGACACCATCTCCTCCGCGGTGGGCTCCTTCATGATGCTGGTCTTCATGACCTGCGGCGGGTGCGTGGGCGGGGTGGGAGGGAGGGGGGACGGCGCTGCAGTACAGCAGTGTATGTGCCAAGGGGCGCGAGGTGCTGCGTTCGTGGGTGGGCGTGCGCTTGCTCTACTCGCACATCTGGCTCGTGGCCCGTTTTCTGTTCAGAGGAGGGGCCTGAGGAGAGCCAGCGGCTTGGGGACGCGTCCACTGCATCAGCAGCAGTCAGCTATAGGATTCGCACTTGTGCTGATCAATCGGCGCCTGCACCCTCCGCCCACCTTCTGTGCAGCTTCCTCATGGTCAAGACCTCCATTCCCGACTGGTGGATCGCCGCCTACTGGTCAAACCCCTGGTGCGGGCGGGCGCACGCGGCGGAGGAGGGACGCGTCGCCAGCGGTGCAGCAGCGGCAGAAGCAGCGCGCCCCTGCTCACGCCACGCTCCACGCCTCGCCAACGCCTGCTCCCACCACCCGACCTGCAGGGCGTACATCACCCAGGCGCTGGCGGTCAACGAGTTCACCGGCGAGTCTTGGAACAAGCCCAACCCCGACGACCCCGACAACCCGCTCACCCTGGGTGAGCAGATCCTGGTCTTCCGAGGCTTTGGCACCGAGTACTGGTGGTGCGTGGGGGTGGGGGTGGGTGGGGGGTGGGGGGTGGGTGGGTGGGTGGGTGGGTGGGTGGTGTGTGTGTGTGTGTGGGGTGGTGGTGGGGGTGGGGGGGGGGGGGGGGGGGGCGGGCAGGGGGGGGGCAGCCTGGCCGGCTGCCTTGCCTGCACCAGCTCTTGTGCCTTCAAACGCGGCCACCCTGTCTCCTGCCTGGCTGCATGCCAACCGGCAAACGCACGTGCCCACCCAACCCACCCTTCCTTGCAGGGTGTGGGTCGCGCTGGGCGCCTCCCTGGCTTCGATTGTGATCAACGTCGTCATCTTCATCCTGGCCGCAACCTTCCTCATGGGTGGGTCTCCATCCTTGCACTGCTGCCCAGCTGCATCCGTGGTCTGTTGCCCAGCAGCCCTCGTCGTCGAGGCTCTGTCTCTGCTGCCATCGCTGCTGCAGTCGGCGTTGTCGCGGGCTGCGGCCGCCGGCGCCAGCTGCCTGCCATTGCGGCTGGTGCTGCTGCCGCTCACTCACACGCCTGCCCTCACGGCTCCTACCTGATGTCCTCCTCGATCCTGCAGGCCCCAAGACCAAGCCGGTGATCAGCGAGGAGACCCTTGAGGAGCTGGACATCAATCGCGAGGCAGCGCCCAAGGCACTCCCCGCGTCGGTCGTTAAGGTAGGCTGCGTGTTGGCGCAAGTAGTGGGGTGGTCCCTTGTGGCACGAAACACCCCGTGTGAACACACGTCTGCCTGGCGCCAGCTCGGGCCGCCGGCCTTGCTGCCATCGCCACTCGCGCCCTGCGGGCTGCGATGCAGCAGCTGCTTGCACGCTGCAAGCGGCGTACGCGTGGTGTCCAGTTCCGTCGGGACGTCGACGCCAGCGCCAAGCAGCCCACCCAGGCCGTCAGTCAGCTGGCCGCCCGTCTTGCATCACTGCCTTAGTCCCCGCAACCTCGCCTGCCCCTCGCCCTTTCCGTCTGTGCAGGACATCGAGGCCGGCGCCAAGCGCTCCGCCTCCACCCAGGCCCTCAACGAGATGGCAAAGTCTCGTGTCGCCTCGTACGCCACCGGCCTGAACGAGCTGGGCAACGTTCCCGCCGCCGCCGCCAACGGCCACGCCAACGGCCACGCCAACGGTGAGGCAGGTAGGCAGGCGTGCTGCTAGCTTTCCTGCCGCCTAGTTAGGGCCACGTGCTGGGGCCGCCTGGCATGCTCAGAAATGCTAGCCACGCTGGCTCCAATCCACTGCGTGCCTGCACTTTTACGCTGCATCCAATCCCACATCTCCACACCGTACTCCAACCCCACCCCTTCCACCCGCAGGCCATGCCAACAGCCTCGCCAACGGCGTGGCAGCTGTCTTCGGCGCGGCGCACGGCACCCCCGGCGGCTCTCCCAAAAAGGACCTCCCGGGGGCGTCGCCGCTCAGCAAGACGGGCAAGGACGACTCCGTGCGCAGGTGCGGCGTGGGCTGGGACGAGGGTTTGGGGGGAGCGAGGAAAGGAGCGATGGGTGGGTTGTGAGAAGGCGCAGGGGCAGGCCAACGCGTCTGCACAGCTGGCGCCCACAGCGCTTGGCATTGCTGTCCCCTCAATCGCCGCCCTGCCCTGCGCCCTTTGTGTCCCCTGTGCGCAGCAAGCTGCCCTTTGAGCCGCTGGCCGTCACCTTCAAGGGCATTTGCTACGACGTGCCCCGCCCCAAGGTGGGCCCTGGCTTGCTTGCAGCGCGTGCATGCACCGGCGGGGCGGCCTGCCGCCACGCTGAAATCCACGACCCGCCTGCTTGAACTGCTCCCGGCCGCCGAGCGCGCCACCCGTCACGAGCGCCGCAACCGTGCGCCTGCTGCGAGACAGGCGCTGTACCTGGCGGACAAGTGTGCTATGGAAGCGTCCTGCGGTTCCTCAGCCACATTGCCCCTGTTACGTGCCTGCCTGCCATCCCTCGCGCCCCCACAGAGCACGATTGCCGGCGAGAAGGCGCCCCACGACGACGAGGTGCCCGACGGCACGCTGCGCCTGCTGCGCAACGTCAGCGGGGCCTTCCGCCCAGGCGTGCTCACCGCGCTCATGGGCGCCTCGGGCGCCGGGTGAGTGAGCCGGAGTTAAAAGGTGTTGAAGAGGGTGCTTCAAGGGGATGCAGTACTCGAATGGCACAATGGAACGCACACTTCGTTGCACGTTGTCCTGATCCTCCGACCCCTGACCCGCTCCCCACACCCGCCCCCCGCAGCAAGTCGACCCTGATGGATGTGCTGGCGGGCCGCAAGACCGGCGGCGTCACCAGCGGCGAGATTCACGTCAACGGGTGGGTGGGTGTGGAGGGGTTGGTATGGCTGAGCTGGCGGTGCAGCGCAGGAAGCTGGGAGAATTGGGGCAGAAGGCGCGGGCCGAAAGCCAGGAGATTTCCGCTCCGAAGACAACCGCGTTTTGGGATCGCTGCGCCTGCAGTTATACGCCCTCCAACCTGGTGTCGCATCCGCTTGCCTACCTTCCTCCTGTGTGTGCGCAGCTTCCCCAAGAACCAAAAGACCTTTGCTCGCGTGATGGGCTACTGCGAGCAGGAGGACGTGCACCTGCCGCAGGTCGGTAGGTTGGTGCAGGCACCGCATGGGTCGCCGCTCGCTGCCGCCGCCGCCCTCCATGCTCTACTCACTGCCGCCGCCCCCATGCCTGCTCTGCGCTCGCTGCCTATGCCGCGGCCATTGTCGCGCTGGCTGCCTGCTTCCGCCGCTGCCGCACTCTCACACGTTTTGCCACCATGCCCCGCCCGCCCGCCGCCCCCCTCCGCAGGCCACCGTCGCCGAGGCGCTGGCTTTCTCCGCCACCCTGCGCCTGCCCTCCACCGTCTCCCAGGAGACTCGCACCGCGTTTATTGAGGAGGTGAGGAGGCAGTGGCTAGAGCCAGACGCATGGCCTGCCTGGGAGCGTGCGTTCGTTCATGCATGCATGCATTCATGTAGTCACGTAACAGCGCTGCAGCAACACGAATGTGTGCCTGGGTGTGTTCACCGTGCATTTATCAAGGCATGCCAGAGGGGCCACACTGATTGAGTGCGCTCTGCCCTGCCCAACATTCGCACAGGTGCTCGAGCTGACGGAGCTGGACCGCCTGCGCAACGCGCACATCGGCGAGCTGGGCGTCAGCGGGCTCAGCGTGGAGCAGCGCAAGCGGCTGACCATTGCCGTCGAGCTGGTGGCAAACCCCTCGGTGGTCTTCATGGGTGCGTGGGGAGGGCAGCGGCAGGTGGGGAAGGAGGAGCGCCAGGCGGGGAGGAGCTCGCAGCTTGTGATCGGGCAGCGGCGAGACCCTGCCTTCTGCGTAGCAACAACAGTAACCTGCAGCCGCGTGCTCCCTGCTCCTGGCCCCCACACTCCCCCCCCCCCCCCCGCCCCCCCCCCCCCCCCTCCCCCCGTGCTGCCCGCCAGACGAGCCCACGACCGGCCTGGATGCCCGCGCGGCCTCCCTGGTCATGTCCACCGTGCGCGCCACTGTCAACACCGGCCGCACCGTGGTCTGCACCATCCACCAGGCGAGCGCCGGCGGCTTGCGAACAGAAGTGCAGCAGCCCGTGCCGCGGGTTGGAGGCGGGAGGAGTGGAGATATGCAGTGGGCATTTGTTTGATTGATTGATTGATTGATTGATTGATTTGAGGTGGTGCAATGAGGGTGGGCGGCGCACGCATCGCTGCCTGATCGCTGCTCCCCTGTGCCCCTTTGTCTCCCCTCCCTGCAGCCTTCCCTTGACATCTTCGAGGCCTTTGACGAGCTGCTGGTGCTGAAGCCAGGTGCGCGATGTTTATGCTCGAGTCCGCACGCTCTGCTGCCTTCGCCGCTGCTCTTGACGACGGGTTCCAAGGTCGGCAGGCGAAGGCGTGCCCGCCTGCCCGCCCGCCCGCCTCTAGGTTTTCCCGTGCGTGCAGCTTGCCTCCAACTAGCACCGCCTGTCTGCCCCTGCCGCAGGCGGCGTGTGCGTGTACTTTGGTCCCCTGGGATGGGAGAGCGAGCGCCTGATTGCCTACTTCCAGGCCATTCCCTGCGTGGCGCCCTGCCCCGCGCAGTACAACCCAGCCAACTGGCGAGTACTGCTTTGTTGCTGCTGTGCGGTCGTGCCCCGCTGCTTTGTGATCGCGTGCACATGTGTTGCGTGACGTTGCATGACGTGGGAGCGCAGCGCAGGGAGGGTGACTGCGACGTGCGCACGCCTGCACCGAGGTCGCTGCGACGCCAGCGCCGCCTCACCGCTGCCCCCGCCACGCTCTCGCTGTTGCTGTGGTGCAGGATGCTGGAGCAGACCTCCCCCGCCTTTGAGCACAAGCTGGGCATCGACTTTGGAGAGGTCTACAAGGCCAGCAGCGTGGCCAAGTGAGTGTGGCTTGCTGGAGCGGGCGGCGCGTGGCCGACCCACGCGCGTGTGTGTGCTGCTGTCACCGCGAGTCGCCAAGCCTGCAGCTCTGCCAAGCCTCCAACGTTCCACTGCCCGTAACAACGTCTGCCCACCCGCGCTGCCGCAGGGAGATGGACGCCATCACCGAGGCAGCGCACCAGCCGCCCCCGGGCGCCACCGACCTCACCTTTGAGTCGCTGGCGGTACATGGCCCCCTCTACCAGTACTGGGTGCTGCTCAAGGCAAGCAGGGGGGGGGGGGGGGGGCACGCAGCGCAAGCAGGGGGGGGGGGGGGGGCAAGCCGAAGACACAGTGGTGCATGGGAGGGAATTCTGGGCGGCAGGGCAGGGGCGCAGGGGCAGGGGCAGTCGAGCCGCCGTTCTCAGCATCATCCCCTGCCGCCCCCTGGTCCCCCGGCTGTCCCCCCTGCTGCAGCGCTTCTTCCAGATGTACAACCGGCTGCCGGACTACCAGCTGGTCCGCCTGGCAGGTGCACAGCGTGCGCACGCTGGCTGGCGCCATGCACGTGCCTCGCCTCATTTCCACGCTCTGCCGTGCCGCCCCTGGCCCGTGCATGCATGCCAACTGCTGACCGCCCCTGCGCCCGCCGCCCCGCCCCCCCCCCCCCCCCCCCCCCTCCCTGTGCCGCAGTCACCTTGCTTGTGGCCTTTGTGTTTGGGTCCATCGCGTGGGGCCAGGGAGGCGACTCGTGAGTTGTTTGTCAGCGGCTGGTCGTGGGTTCACTTTGCTGCTGGGAGCACCCTGCTGGCCTGGGGCAGTGATGCGGGCAGATAAGATGTGAGGCGCGCCGCTCGCCGCGCCGCCATGCGCGCACCAGCAACGCATCACCCCGCTCCTTCTGCCCTGCTTCCCGCCTGCCTGCAGGTCCACCCTGACCGGCGTGCTCAACATTGCGGGCATGCTCTTCTCCTCCACGCTCTTCGTGGGCTTCACCAACGCCATGTCGGTGCAGCACACGACGGAGGTGCAGCGGTGCGTTTCAGGGGGGGGGGGGGCGCGCAGGGGCTGCCAACATGCATGCCTTCTCACTGTCTGCGCTCCACGGATGTCTCGTGCCAGCCGCGCTGCCATCACCCCGCCTTGGCATGCCCCGCCTCTGCTGCAGGCGTGTGTTTTACCGTGAGCACGCGGCAGGCATGTATGGCCCGCTGCCCTTTGCCATCGCTCAGGTGCGTGCGCTGGCAAGGAGCGGCAGGTGCACCGTGGGTTTCTGTGCCAGGCGCCGCCCCCCCCTTGTTGTCCCACTTCCCTATGTCAAGAGGGGGCAGACCTTGCATCCAGGCCCCTTGTAGCTGCTCACCCCCGTGTGCTGTTGTCCCGCTGCTGCTGCTGCCTGTGCAGGGCAATGTCGAGATCCCCTACCTGGCGGTGCAGTGCGTCATCTACAGCTGCATCGTGTACTGGTGCGTGGGACCCGTGGGGCCAGGCGGGGCGGTATGGGGAAGGTGGCTGGCTGGCTGGCTCGGGTGCCTGGGGCGAAGCCCTGCAGCGGCGGGCGGGCGGGCGGCTTGGAACTGCTGCGGCCAGCCGAGCGGGTGCACCGGGCGCCAGCCTAGGTTCACTTGCCGACTTGCCTCGTTATTCTGCAGCGCAACACCACCACCGTCCGCCAAAGGACGTCCCCTTACTCGTTCTTCCGCCCGTCATGTGCTGCGCCCTTCCCTCCTCCCGCCTCATGCTGTGGCCTGCAGGATGGTGGGCTTTGCGGCTGAGGCGGCCAAGTTCTTCTGGTTTGTGTTCATCTTCGGGCTGACCCTGATGATCTTCACTGCATACGGCATCATGGTGCGTGGGGGTGGCGGCGGCGGCGGCGGCCCCAGCCTCAGCAACACCAGCCTCAGCAGCACCACCGCTAGCAGCAGGCAAATACAGCACTGGCACGTATTGATAGAGTGGCGAGCACCACACCACATGCACTGCCCGGACCCCCACCCCCACCCCCACCCCCACCCCCCGCGCTCTCTCCACCTGCTTCCCCCCCCCCCCTTTCAGGGCATTAACCTGACCCCCGACAAGGGCCTGGCTGGACTCTTCACCTCCTTCTTCTTCGGTGGGTGGCTGCCTGTTGTTGCTGCTTGCCGCTTGTACTCCTGCTGGTGCTGGTGCATGCTGCTGCTGGGGTGGGCAGGCGAGAGGGGCAGGCGGGCGACGTGTGGGAAGCACAGGCACTCAGGTGGCACAACCGCCCCAGCCCCCGCAGCACCTCACCCCCGTGCCTGCCGTTCGCTCCCTGCAGGGTTCTGGAATCTGCTCTGCGGCTTCCTCATCCCTGCGTCCGCCATCCCTGGCTGGTGGATCTGGTGCTACTGGTGGGTGGCGACCGGGGCCACAGCTGTGCTTGCGGCACACACGTCGGCACCGCTGCAGCCTCTGACGCTCTGTGCAGGCGCCCCGCGCTTGCACCTGCGTCAACCGCGTGGCTCCGGCTTGCCCACCCACGCCTCTGCCCGTGGCCTCCACCTGTCACCCTCGCCTGCAGGATCAACCCCCTGGGTACAGCCGTCGCGGTGTATGGCTTGAACGCCGCTCTGCCGACGTGCCCTGTGACACCACTCGTTGCCTCCTGCTCGCCTTGCCCCCCCACAGGATCAACCCTCTGTCCTACACCCTCTACGGCCTGATCGTCAGCCAGCTGGGCGACATCGACACCGACATCCAGCTGGGCGTCAACACCATGTCGGTCTCCGCCTTCTTGGAGGAGCGGTTTGGTTACAAGTGCGCAGGGGCGCCGGGGCGCCGGGGTGCTTCTCCTCAAGGTTGCAGAGCAGAGGATGGGGCGGTGGGCTGGGCCTGCGCCTGCACCTCTTGCTCGCCCTTTGCTGCTGCTTTTGATGCTGCCTCCTCGTGCCGCCGCAGCTGCCGCCGCAGCCGCAGCTGCTCACGCCGCTCCCAATGCGTGAGATGCTGTGCCCGCCCCGGCACGTCTTGCGAGGCCTCACGGCCCGCTCACCTTCCACCCACCTCCCACCTATGGTGGTACCGCAGGTACTCCATGCTGTGGCCCGTGGTCGGCATCCAGTTTGCCTTCCTCTTCACCTTCCGCGCCACCTCCATCGCCGCCCTCAAGCTCCTCAACTTCCAGCGCCGCTAAAGTGCAGCAGCGGCAGCAGCAGCAGCAAGCGCCGCCAGCTGCGGCAGCACAGCAGCAGCGGCGCTGCCCCTCAGAAGGGGAGCCCGTCGAGCAGCGCGCTTCACGTGGTGCCAAGCCCGCTGCACAGCGGGCTGGCAAGGCACGCCGCACGCCGTCAGTCTGCGGGCGATCCCAGTGGCTGCTGCGCTTGCGCGCGCCGCCTGCCCGACACCTCCCCTAATACACCCCCCCCTCCTTGCAACAAAGTACCCCACCCCACCCCACCCTCCAAGCCCCTCGGATCCGCTCTACTTAGATGCCGCACTGACAGCGGGCCGCACGCAGCCCCCCTCAGCCCCCCTTCCCCCTCTTACCCCCACTTTCTTTTCTTGCCGCCCACCCCCCACGGCTTTTTTCCACACTGGTCAGCAAGGCATCCAGTCATGGCTCCCACCCCCCAACTCTTGCGTCGTCCCTTCCCTCGCAACCGTCTCCCACACCCGCACGCCCCCCAACTCGTACCACCACCGCTCGCCCCGGCGTGCCGCCGCTCCTCACGAGTCGTGCCGGTCGCGCCCCTCGGAAGCAGCCCGGCGCCGGCCTGGCTGCTGCGGCAGCCCACACGAGCGCTCCTCCCCCAGCCTGCTCCCCTGATCGTCCCCCACGCCCCCACCCCAACCCCTCCTCCCCACCCCGTCCGCCCCCCAATCCATCCGCCCCCCACCCACCCCACACCTCCACGTGAATTTGATGGGCACCCCCCGCCACACGACTTCGCATCCCTGAGAGGCCCGCTTGGCCATTCTTTTCCACATACACCCCCCGGTACCCATTTCTTGGAACTGAGCCCCCCCCTGAATCCTCTTGCCCCCCCACCCCACCCCACCACCACCACCACACACCTACCCACCACCACCACCACCTGCCAGCCGTTTTGCTGCGCCCGGCCGTGGCTGGATGCAACAGCCCCTCTGTTCAGATCCGCCTGAGCTGGAGGGAGGGAGGTTGGAGGGAGGTCAAAGGACGGAAACGGAAGGGCCCTGTCGGTGGCAGACACAAAGAGGGTGTTCTGGCGTAAACACGGACGGAGCAGCGGCGGGTGGCAGGGGCCCGTTCCACACCGGGTGCTACTGCGTCACGGTGCATGCTGCGCGACGGTGCAGACATCTATCTGCCATCACTGCTCAGCCCTCAAGTCCCGCTGTAGTGGCCGGCTTTACAGCGCAGGGCACACCCGCTTGCGGAAGGTGCACTGGGGAGGGTGAGGAGCAGCATGCAAAGATGGTGGAACGATCAGCAAACGATGGCTAGTGGGGGCGTGGGCAGGCGGCGTGGGTGGGGAGCAGCGCGGCTGCCATGCGGCGAGGTGGGAGAAACAAAAGGGCGGCGGAAGCAGGGCGGCGGCGGCCCAGGATGGGGGCTGCATCAATGTGCCAAGGAAAGCAGAGGAAAACAGCAGGCATGCGCTTGAGCGCCTCAATCCAGGCTGGTCTAATTTGACCCCACAGGCAAAACAGAACAACAACGAAAAGCGGCGCGGGCGGGGAGGAGCAGGACTGAGAGCAACAAGAGGAGAGGTGGAGGGCACAGGAGACAAGGCGTGGCACAAGCGGGGGCGCGGGGGGCTGTTCATACAGGCGCGAGGCGCTGGGCGGGCATGCGGGGTGGGGTAGGGTGCGGCGTCACCCACGGAGTGAGGTGGGGAGGTGGTGGGGCTAGTCGGGGCGGCGCCAGAAGGGCGGGCGGGCGGGCGGGTCAGGAGGGGCGTCATTGTTCGTCAGCAGGAGACCCGGAAGCTTTACTGTGGTGTAGTGTGGTAACGAATTGGGTTGGGTTGGGAAGAGGACCGAGCAGGGGGTGGGGTGGGGAGGGGGACAGATACCGCCGGCGCCGGCGGCGGTTAGGTAGAAGCACAGTGGGAGAGGGGTTGCAGCGTGCAAAGGGGGGGGGCCCTGGGTGGTAGAGAGGAGGATGGCGGCAGGGCGGGGGCAGGACAGGTTACGTTTGTTCGGGTGTGGCAAGGACAGGGTTGGCGAGCACGTGCCGCAGTGGGGAGGGGGTGCTGTGGCCGGGAGGGGCACGCACTGAGCAAGCTAAACGAGCTATTGCAAAAACAACTACAAGGGAACCGGGGCGGGGGGCAGCGCCAACCAGAGGTGGTACTTTGTGGACGGGCAGCGGGGGCGCGGCCAGGGGCTGGGCTGCGCTCGCGGGAGCGCGCAGGGTTGGCTTGCAGCGCGGCGGCAGGCACCGGCTGGCTTGCCGGGGGGTGGGTGGCAGGCGGGCGGGCCGGCAGGCGGGCCGGCAGGCGGGCAGCCAGCAAGCGCCGCCGCGGCGGACGGCCTAGACGGACTGCTGCTGCGCCCGCTGCGCCTGCTCCTCTACCTGCTGCTGCACCGTCTGCTGCTGCTGCTGCGCCGCCACCGCCGGCACCGCTGCGGCCTCGACCAGGCTGCGCAGGCGGTAGCGCCTCTGCAAGGGCGGACAGACGGGTGGACGGGGTGGGTGGGTGGAGGAGGAGTACCGCAGTGCAGCGAGCGGCAGCAGGCGGGCGGGCGGGCGGGAGGCAGCAGCAGCAGCGGCGGCGCCCTGCCGGTGCACCCGCAACTGAGGCTGTCTGTCTGCAGACAGGTCGAACCAGGCCGGCCGCCCCTTTCAGCTTCCAGCCTTCCACCCATTCACCCTCCCACCCACCCGCCCTCCCACTCGCCCACCTGGATGTGTGGCCGCACGTCTTCCGAGTGCGCCACCGCCTCCAGGAAGGGCAGCAGCTTGAGCAGCTCCTGGTCGTCGTCGTCGTCGTACCTGGAGGGCAAGGCAGCACAGGGGGGGGGAGGCAAATGGGTGGGGTGGGTCAATGGGTGGGGTGACGCACCGCCGGCGACGCGCAGCAGCTGCTCTGCGTCGTCGCACTGCCTGCAGCAAGCAGCACAGGAGGCTTGGGTCGGCGCACCGGTTGGCGCGCTCGTTCGAGTGGTGCACACGCCATGCCCACCCCCACGGGCGCCCCGCCCCGCCCTGCCCGCCCGCCCACGCAGCCCTGGTGTGCACGTCCGCACCACGACTCGATTGGGATGCCGTTGTCCAGCTGGAAGCCAAAGGCCTGGGGGGAGTTGTCCACGATGATGGTGTGGGCCAGGTCGCGGCCCAGCACTGCACAAGGGTTGGGGCGGGCGGGCGGGGGGGGCGAGCAAGGGTGACGCAGAGGGTGCGAGGGGGAGCGCAAGTGAGCTGCCCACTGCAGCAGCCAGGCAGCACCGACGCGCGACAGCGACGGCGGCGGCGACGCCAAGGCCAGCCACGTGGTCCTCCCAAGCCTCCTCCCAGTATGCTGCTGCTGCTGCTGCTGCTGCTGCTGCTGTTGCTGCGAAACCTGACAAGTTCGAGTTGTGACAGCCAACGGCAGCAGCCAGGCAGGCTCACCCGTCAGGTCCTTGAGGTAGTTGCCCTCCCAGAACACGCAGCTCTCGCGGTAGACGCGGTGGCGCACCAGCCGGCGCTGCGGGTCCACCACGTTGAGCAGCTGCTCCGCGTACACGCGCTGGCTGGCGGTGAACACAACCACCTGCAGAGGCCAGGCAGGGTGACGCACGAGCGGGGCGGGCGAGCGGGGGGTGTCGGCGCTGACGCTGGCGTCGCGTACACGCGCTGGCTGGCTGGCGGTGGGTGAGCACCACCACCCGCGGTTTGTGGGAGCCAGCAAGCAGGAGGTGCGGTTGAACACGGGGCGAGGCGTGGGCAGGAGTCCGCGCAGCGGCGCTGCGCTGCGAGGCCGCGCATCCGCCCGCGCGCTGGTTGGTGCACTCCTGCACCCCAAGCGGCACCCTCCCGCGGCCTGCCCCCCCCAGCAGCGCTCGCCTCGTACAGCTCCGCCACGCGCTCCAGGAAGGTGTGCAGGTGGGGGCGCTGGCGCACCGACACCATGTGCCGCAGCTGCCCCACCTCAACGGGGAAGGTGAAGTCTGCAGGGGTGGGGGAGGGGATGGGGTGGGGTGTGTGTGTGGGGGGTGGGGTGTGTGGGTGGGGGTGGGTGGGGGTGGTGGTGGGGGGGTGGGGGCGGTGGGGGGGGGGTGGGGGGGGGGGTGGCTGAGAGGGGACGGGCGCCGTCACGCCGGTAATGTGCGTGCACTTCATCTGACGCACACTTCACGCACTCCCACGGGCAAGTGCTGCAAAGCTCCTGGCCCAGGCCCCCCCGCCCCCGCCCTCTCCACCCACCCGGCCTGCAATAGCCATCCAGCGTCGAGTGCACCAGCGTCTCATCCAGGTCAAGCACCAGCGTCTTCAGCTTGCTGCGCCGCGTCCTCTTGGGCAGCAGGAACTCGCGGCGGGGGGGCACGCAGCGGTCGAGCGGCGGCAGCCGGCTGCGGAAGGGACGAGGGGGGGCAGGCGGGTTGCAAAGCAGGCGGAAGAGCTGGCTGTGCGTGCGCAGAGGGCGGTGGCACGCGTGGCTGCAGGCGCTGAGCACCAGGCGCTGAGCACCAGCGTAGGTGGCAAGGCAGCACCCACCCACCTAATGAAGAGCAGCGGGTCAAACTCCAGGTACTCCTCCCCCTCCTCCGCCGCCTCCTCCGCCGCCTCCTCCGCGTGCGCCGCGGCCTCGGCGGCGGCGCGCGCCTCGGCACGTGCACGCGCCACTCCGAGGCCCCCCAGCTCGCAGCTGCCCAGCTCGGCAGAGGGGGCGTCGTACGAGGCGCCGCCCATCTCGCCCTCGCCGTCTGTCACCGCGGCGCTGGTGCCGGTGGAGTGGTCGGTGGAGGTGTGGGTGGCCTCAGTGTGGTAAGAGCTGGGGCGGGCTGCAGGCGGCGGCAGCGGCAGGCGGGCGCCCGCCGCGGCGGCCTGGTCCGCCGCGGCCGCCGCGTCGGCGGCCGCCGCCTCGCTGGCGCCGCCGCAGGCCAGGTCGTCGCGGCTGCCCTCGCGGCACAGGTGGAACACCGGGCTGAACAGAACGTCCTCTGCGTCGTCGGCAGGCAGCGACGGCGCGCGCCGGCCATCGGGCCCGTGCCCGTGCAGGTGGTGGGCGTGCAGGTGCGCGTGCTGCTGCTGCAGCGCCGCGTGTGGCAGCGCCCCGTGCTGCTGCTGCTGCTGCTGCGCGGCGTGGGCTTGCTGCCAGGGCCCCGGCTGCTGCTGCCGCTCCTCCACTGCAGGCGGCGGCGCCAGCGGGGTGGCGAGCGGCGTCGCCGCCAGCGGCGCGCCCACACCCAGCTCCGCTTCATTCAAGCCGTGGCCTACAGAGGGCGTGCGCTGCCGCTTGCCCTCCTCCAGCGCCGCCGGCGGCAGCGGCGACTCTGCGGGGTCGACTGCAGGGCGGCGGGCGGGCGGAGGCAGCACGGGTCAGCAGGCTCGCAGGAGGGGCGAGTGCGCCGCTGCCAGCTGCCAGCTGCCAGCGGCGCACCCACTGCCGCACATCGACCTCCATTGTTTGCTACAGCCGTGCAGCCGCCAAGCCAAGCCCGCCAATGCAGGCCACCCGGCTGCCGCCAGCGCAGCGACCGCCCCAGCTCCCGCCGCCCCGCCCCTCACCCTTGCGCTTGCGCGCCGCCGAAGTGATCAGGCTGTTGTCCAGCTGTGGGCTCAGGGGTGGCTGCCGCCCTGGTGTGAGCAGCTGCTGCTCCTGCCGCGGGCGCGCCATGACGCACGCCTGGGCCATGCCGCGGAGCTGCTTGCGACGGTGGCGGGCGGCCTGCCGTGCCGCGTCTGCCGGGCTGGCGGCTGGCTCGAGGCTGCTGCGACGACGCGTGGCAGCCGAGGGATGCTATTGCGATCGGGAAAGAAGAGCCGTGCTCACAAGTGCCTGCAGAAGCGGGGTGCGTCGGCGGGGCGGCGAGGCGTCGGCGGAGGTGCTGGTTTGGGGCATAGACGTCGCCCAATTCCGTGTGGGTGCAGCACGAATTGAAGCTGGTGGCCGGCGAGCAGCAAGAGCGTTCGCAAGGGGCTGAAGCTGAAGCGGAGCGCCGGATGGCGGGGGCTGCCCTAGCCCAACGGGCCCCAACAGCTGCCCAAAAACGCGGAGACAGTTACTGGGCGCTGGCAAGGCGGGGCCGGCAGAGACGGGCCCCTCAGGCGCGCGGGGGAGACATGACTTCCCGCGCCCGCGCCATGTGGGGCCTGCGGGCCCCGTCACGGGCAGCCCAACTCCCCAGCAGGCAACGTGCGGCCATTGGCAGCTCTTCCCGGGGCTCGGCGGGCCCGCCAGAGCGCGCGCGATGGTCTCCCGTCACCCACAGCCACGCTCGGCCCTTACCGTGGAAAGTCCGTAACGCTCCGGACTCCTGGCGAGTATGGGCTGGGCAAGCGGGGCTGCAGGAGAGGCCGCGGCGCGCGCGCATGCTCCGGCCGTGCTGCGCGAAGAGGCCCGGAAAAGCTGGCGATCAACACGTCGATAGGCTTCGATCGGGATTGCACATCGCCTCCTGCAAGCCGTCGCTGCTGGGGATTGCTGCTGCCAAAAATGGGGGCCGGACAATCGCGCCAGGGCCTCGATGACGACTTCTTCTTGGACAGTGGTGTGCGGGTGAGCAGCGCGGAACCATTGGAGGAATCCAACGCCCGCCAGGGCCCCGGTTTGCTGAGCTCAGGACCTCCCTGTGTGCCTTGCCTCCTCGAGGCCCCAGCCCCGCCCTCCAAGACCCTTCCCGCCACCTGCAGGTCACGCAAGGACTGCTTGAGCAGCTGGATGGCAAGCCACGGCCCTCGCGTCCAGCGCCGGGCGGCGGCCTGCCGTTCGCCGGCAGCGCCGCTGCGCAGGGCCTCAGGTGGGCTTGTTGGCTGGTGGCGCAGGCGGCACAGGCATGGGACAGCATGGCATGACACGCTGCTGCCGGGCAGGCATGCTGTCGCTGCACGCAAGCAGAGGAAAGGCAAGCCCGACGTTCCCACGCCGCCCGTTGTGCTCACCCTGTAATCGCCCCTCTTTGCGCAGGCCGCCCACGCAGCAAGCAGAGCTGTCGGACGCAGCGCTGGCGGCGGGCGACGCGTCGCTGGCGGCGGCGCTGCAGCGCAGCCGCCGCGTGGGCGGCCTGCTGCTGCGGCACGAGGAAGCAGAGCTGGCGGCGGCAAACCAGCTGGCAGACGAGCTTGTGGCGCGCGAGTTTGCTGCTCCCTCCCGGCCCCACCCTTGCTCGCAGCAGGCCGACGACTGCGTGCGGTGCTACACAGAGCACGCCAGCGACTCACTGGCGTGCGCGGCGGCGGTGGAAGCGTACGGCGCCTGCGCCAAGGCGGCCTGGCAGGAGGCGCTGTCACGCAACGCAGCCGCCCCCTGAGCGCTGCTGTCCCTGCCTCCGTGTGCCCCCTGTTGCTGCCTCCCTGCTTCCCACTTGCTTGTTATAACCCCCCCCCCCCCCCCCCTCCCCCCCCTTCCCTGCTTGTCCATGTCTTCCTTCTCCCGCTTCAGAAGCGCGGTGATGCGCGCTACCTGGCGCGCCTCTTGCCCCTTCGCTTGCCTCTCTCATCACTGTTTCCATGCCGCAGCCACGCCTCCCTCCCTTGTTCTCCGCTGCCCGCTGCGTGCTGCGTGTTCCTGTAAGCTACACGTTTGGTCGGGCTGATGCGAAGCAGAAAACATCTCCTTGCAATCAGCATGCAGGATGGAGCTAAGGCCGCATGCGGGCGGTTGGTGGCGGCATGGGTGGGCCGGCTGCCGCACCACCGGCTTTCATCATCCCCAACCCGGCGGCAGCAGCAGCAGGCAGCGCAGCAGGCAGCAGAAACCGCCCAGCCCTGACGTCCCTGTCTCGCCTGCTCTGCACCCTTCCGCTCTACTGCCTTCATCGCAACCCAACCAACCCATCTCCATGCTGCCTAGCGATGCATTTCCCGGCCAACACTGCTGCTTCAACCTGTGCACAAACAGGGAGCAGACTTACAAAGCGTGCGGGAGCAGGCAGCATAGTTAGGGTCTCCAAACAGGAGGATGTACAGCGGGGGCGAAACAGCAGGCGGCGCCGGGTGGCGCACGGCGCAGCAGCAGCAGCAGCGGAGAGGAGCGCCCCTCGAAACGGCAGCCGGCACCAAGCCGGCTCTCTTTGATAGGAAGAACGCTCCAGAGGGCGGGCAGCCAGGTGTGCACGCAGCTGCGCAGCGGAAGGGCGTTGTTAGTACAGGGGGAGCACGCGCTGGGCAGAGGGGTGCAGGGGGGGGGGGGGGGGGTTATCAGGGGAGCGGTGCGGTGCGTACTGCAGGGTAGGGGCGGGTTACAGTGCATGCGGTGGGGGGGCCGAAACAGGTACGGAGGGAGTGCGCGGCGAGCTGGTGAGCTTGTGTAGGTGTCGTGGGGTTGCCCAGGCCAGGGGGTGCTCTGCCGTGGCCGTGGGTTGCTTGGGTGCAAACAACGGGCGTGCTGGAGGTGCCGGCCGACGGCGCCAGCTCAGCTGACGGTGGCCGCCTGCAGCTCCTGCTCGCCGCCCTGGCCCTGGCCCTGCCCCTCCCCCTGGGCCTCGCCCTCGGGCTTCTCTTCGCCAGGCGGCAGCGGCTCGCCCAGGCCGCGCAGCGTGGTCTGCGGCAGGGAGGCAGCGTGGTTGGCACGTCGGCGGCAGCAGCCCTGCGATTCACGGCGGCGGCACAGGGCAGCGGCTGCCCCAGCCTTCGCAGCAGCAACTGCGCAAGGGCGGGCGCCCCGACATGTGCTTGCGGCAAAGCAGGAGCACAGCAGGGCGGCGAGGGGCCGGCAAGCCACCCGGGACCCCACCAGCCCAGGCCTGCACCCCACCCCCCGGCCCACACCTCAAAAGAGCCCTGGCCGCGGCAGATGTGGGCTGGGGCCACGTTGCCCTCGGGGGTGGCGTGCAGCACCACCGCCTCGACGTCCTCATCAGGGGCCTGAGAGGGCGGGGGGGAGGGGACGCAGGGCCAAGCCTGAGAGCGCTTGCAGGCAGGTAGGGGCGGCGGCCGGGGCGGCGCCAGCAACAGGCGCGTGGCCGGGTCCTGGGACGCGCACAAGTACAACGGCGGGGTGGCAGAGGGCCCAGGCGCTCGCTCACGTGGTACATGGCCTCCAGCAGGCTCTTCTCCAGGATGCTGCGCAGGCCGCGCGCGCCCACGCCCTTGGCGCGCGCCTCCTTGGCCACCGCCGCCACGCCCGCCTCGGTCACGTGGAAGCGCACCTGCCCAGTGCGCAGGAACAGCAGATGCTTTGTTTGTTTGTTAGTGTGTCGGAGGGAGCAGCGGTGACGACCAGCGGGGCGCGTGTGCGCAGGCGGGCGCGGGGCGACCGCCGGCGAGTGGGGGACGCGCGCCTGCACGATGCCGCCAGCCAGGTGCACACACAGCGCGAGAGCTTGCGCAGCAGCCCCCCCCCCCCCTCCCCTCCCCCCCCACCCCCCCCACCCACCCCCACCCCACCCCCCCACACCCCCCCACCCCCCCACCACCCACCCCACCCCCCACCCCCCACCCCACCACCCACCCCCCACCCCACCCACACACCTCACCACACACACACACACGCACCCCGTTCTTCTTAAAGGTGGCGCCGTACTGCTTCACCAGCGCGTTGCGTGGCTCGCGCAGCACGTGGGCCAGCTCCTCCTCGCTCAGCGCCTGCAACCCAGGGGCAGCACATGATGAAAAGGTTACAGCACAGTGCAGCCCACGACCCGCTCAAAGGTGGGCAGTCGGAGGCCGGCAGAGCACATGGGCACGCTCAGGCTCGCTTGGTCCCTGCACTGGGAGCAAACAGAACAGCAGAGGCTAACGTTGCATGCACCCATCAGCAAGGGCGGCAGCGACGGCGACGGGCGGAGAGAGTGACAGCAGGCACGAGCACCACACCTGCAGGGTGGAGATGACCGGGAAGCGTCCCACAAACTCTGGGATGAGTCCGTAGCGAATCAGGTCTGCCTGCTCCACCGCTGCCAGCGCCGCCGCCTGCGCCGCGGTTGGACCGCTGCCGGCGCCGCCGCGCGCGCTACAGGGAGGGGTGGGCCGGGGCGACGGACAGCGGTGGGAGGGACGGGTGGCGGGCGAGCGCTGGGCGCCGGCAACCGCCAGGCCGCCCGGTGCCCACCCGCGGCCGCACGCAGTTGAGTTTGAGGGTGGGCCTGCCCTGCCCTTGCTCACCGCACAGGGTTGCCAAAGCCAATGGAGGAAGAGGCAATGCGCTCGGCCACCTGGAGACCAAACGGGCGGTTGGAGGGAGGCTCGGGTGGGGCGTCTCTGGGACGTCGCCAAAACTTGTCGGTGGGGTGGGGTTGCAAGTGCCTCCTCCCCCTGCTGATCTTTGAACGCCCTGGGTTCCTCACACTGCTTGTTGTGGACAGCCCCCGCCATGGGGCTGCCGCACATCAGCCCACGCCCACCCGCCCGCCACACGCATGCGGGCGGGCATGCAGGCCCACCTGTCGATCCAGGTCTATGAATGCGCCGCCACACACAAACAGGATGTTGGTGGTGTCAATCTGGATGAAGTCGCCGCGGGGGTTCTTCCTGTGGTGGGGTGGTGCGGTGTGGTGGAGGCGCAGGCATTGCAGGGTGAGAAATAGGAGGAGAGAGTCGCCGCGGAGGGTCTTCCTGCTGGTGTGGGTGAGGGGGCAAGGGGTAAAAGGGCGGGGAGGAGCCATGAAAGGGAGTGCAGGCGAAGCGACCGGCGGCACACGCGTTTGTTTGAAGCGGGTCTGTGCTCCTGCGGTGGCACGTGCCGGCCGCCGCGCTCACACGCCGCCCTTGCTTTGCGTCGCCGCTGCCCCGCAGCCCATCTCCCTCTCGAGCACCCACGCCGCGCCCCCCCCCCCCCCCCCGCGGCGCGCCCAGCGCACCTGCCGCCCTTCTCCGGCACGTTGACCACCGTGCCCTCCAGCATGCGCAGCAGCGCCTGCTGCACCCCCTCGCCGCTGACGTCACGCGTGATGCTGATGTTCTCGCTGCGCTTGGTGATTTTGTCCACCTGTCACTCACACAATCAAGACAGGCCAGGCCGCAGAAGGTTCTGATGTGAGAGCGAGTCGCAGAACGGTTGCGTGGAAGCAAAAACACGGGTGGGGTGCAGACGCCGCCGCAGCAATGCCGCCAACACATGCACAAACGTCCTTAAACACGGCACGAGAGGTCACCGTGCCCCTCGCACATACACACACATCAACAGATGCCTCCATGACTCATTGTCGAGCCTTCAGAGTTCTGTGCAGCCAGCACAACCACCACCCCCTCACCTCATCGACGTACACGATGCCCACTTGCGCCGCCGCCAAGTCGTAGTTGGCTGACGGGCGGCGTGGGATAGAGGGAAGGGGGGCACAGAGGTGGGGGCAGGCGTGCAGAGGGGGCTTCCAAGCACCCCCCAGCCAACCAGAAAAGCCAACCAGAAAGAGCTCCCCACCCACCCACCCACCTGACTGGTACAGCTTGTACAGAATGGACTCCACATCCTCTCCCACGTAGCCCGCCTGCACGAGGGCAGCGCACCGGGGGAACCACAAAGAGGAGGGACGTTCAGCGCTGTGAGGGGCGCGGCGCGACAGGTGGGGAGTCAGCCTCGGGACACACCTCCTCCCCAGCACTGCCTGTGGGCGGGAGGGACACGCAGCAGCTGCCTCTCGGGAGCCCACGATGCGCCCGTCCCTGCGCCCTCCTCCCCCACTCCCCCTTAAACAACCCAGCCCCCAGGACCGCTACAAACCAGCCCCAGCCACGGCCCCGGCCCCGGTCCCAGCCCCAGCCCCGGCCCCGGCCCCGGTCCCAGCCCCAGCCCCAGCCCCCACCTGCGTGAGCGTGGTGGCGTCGCTCATGGCAAAGGGCACGTTGACCAGGCGGGCCAGCGTCTTGGCCAGCAGCGTCTTGCCGCACCCGGTGGGGCCCTGCAGGGGGGGGGGGGGGTGCGCAGCAGAGGCAGGCGCAGGCATCATCGGGCGGGGTCCTAAAAGCAGGAGATTGCCAGGCGCCAGGCCGGCCAGCTCGCGCTCGCGCACGGCGGTCTGCCTGCTTGCCAATGCAGTCCGATAGTAGCAGACAGCATGCATTGTCCCTCCTTTTCCCGCACCAGGATCAGCACGTTGCTCTTCTCGATCTCCACGTGGTCTGCCGGCCGCTCCGCCTGCTGCGCCGCCTCCTCCTCCTCCTGCTCGGCCTCGGCAGGCGGCACCAGGCCGTGGCGCATGCCGTGGTCTGCCGGCGCGCCGGTCAGGGAGTCGGTGTACATGGTGGGGGCCTGTGTGGAAGACAAGGGGAGAGATGCGCAATGTGTGAAGGCAGGGCAGGCGCGAGAGGAGGGGCAACGGGGGGGGGGAGGGGCAACGGGGGGGCGCGTGCCGTGGGTTTAACCGGCGCCCGTCAGGCTGTTGGTGCCTCCACACTGGCTAGAACCAACCAGGCGCAGGCAGGGGCACCCCCTCACCCGCTCAATGGGGTTGCGTGCCAGCGCGGCCAGCCCAAACTGGTGCAGCAGCTCGGGGGGCATGCCCTGCAGAGGCGGGGGGGTGGCAAATGGCTGGGCGCGTGTCGGTCGCCGCCGTGTGTGCTTGGGGCTGGTGGCGTGCAAGCCCCTGCTCGACGAGACACAACTGCCTGCACGGTGCACGCGTGGGGAGAACGGCATTGGGCGGCTCAACGCCCTCCCTCCCGCCCTCCCGCCCCTGCCTGTCGCCATGTTGAGGGACAGGCGGGCGGGCCTGCCCACCGCACCTGCATCACCCGCCCCACCTGCAGAGACATCCCCTTGACGGGTTCCCCGCTGCCGCTGTCGACCACCCCGCCCTGCTGCGCCGCCTGCGCCGCCTGCGGCGACTGGAGGCGCTGCGCCTCCATTTCGTGCTCGATGCGCTTGTAGTGGTTGTGCACAGCGACCGCCAGCACCTTCTTGGCTTGGCGCTGCACGGAAGCGGGGGGTGGGCAGGTACGCACGAGGGGAGGGGAGTGGCGGTGAGACTTGGGAGGGTGGGAGGGCTGTTACCATGCCCTAGAGGGGGCCGTGGAGCTTGCAGCACGCCTGCCATGCCCTAGAGGCTGCACCACAACCGCCACCAGCCCGTGCGCTCTCCACCGCCGCCCTTCCCTCCCAGCAAAGGGCCTGTACCAGGCGCCCCGGCAGCAAAGCATGCGTCTGTCTGGCACAGCGCCGGTGCCGGCCTCACCTGCCCCACCACGTATTGGTCTAGGTGCGCGACGATCTCACGCGGCGTGGGCACGCGGTCCAGCCCCCAGCGGTGGTGGCTGGCGTTGGTCCCCTCGCTCGTCTTGCCTGGCGAAAGGGGGGGGGGGGGGGGGGGGGGGGGGGGGCATGTTGTACTGGTGAGCATTGGCCGGCGAAGGGTCGCAGCAGCAGCAGGCGCACAAGCCTGCCAGGCAAGCAGCAAGCGCCTCTGGCCACAAACCAAACCTGCGCCTGCTTGGGCAGCAGGAGCCATCTTGGTGGCGGGCAGCGCCCCACTGCAGCCCCCACTGCAGCCCCCCGCTGCTGCAAGCAGCCGCCGCACCTCCGTAGTTGGGGATGGCGCTCATGGGGACGTTGGTGATGACCTGGCTGGTGGCAGCGGCCTGGGATGGAAGAGGGAGAGAGGGAGACGCGGCAGGGTGCGACCCAGGAGAGAGAAGAGGTCCACGAGGCGGGCAGGGACGCAGTGCGTGGTCAGGTTGTTGGCGGTGTAAGGAACTGGTGGCAGCAGCCTGTGAGCGCGGGCGGGTGGGATGGTGCGGCGGAGCAGGTCCAGGCAGGCAGCCCCACCAGGCAGTCCCACCACTCCTTGGCCCCGCTCACCCCTGCAGCGCCCGATGCCTTGACGGGGCGGTGAATGGTTTCCGCCTCTCCCACCTCACGGCTCTGCTGGTGCGCGTGCACCGCCATGTGCAGCTGGTGCGCCGCGTCCTCCTGCTGCTGGCGGCGGGGCACGTAGGCGGCGGAGAGGGGCGCGCCGCTGCTGGCGTGCGGGCGGCCGCCGTGCGCGGGGGCCTTGGCGGCGAGCTTGTCCACTGCATGTGCGCGCTGTGGGCAGCAACGGAGGGGGAGGGGAGGCGGCGGCGAGGCAGCAGGGGCATGGGTGTGAGGGGGACGGCGAGGGAGGAGGGGTATGGGTGTGAGGGCGGAGCCAGCAGTGACCAGACCTTAAGTTCGGTTCGTGCACAGCACATGGACGAGCGCCGCAGGGACACACGACACGACACGGCACAGCACAGCACAGGACAGACGACACGGAACGACCCGGCAAGGACGCTATCGCACTTTGCAGGCGGAGCACCAGTAAAACGTGTGGCGGAACGGGCCAGGGCCGTGCGGCAGCCCCTGATGCAGGGCGGCGGCGGCGGGTGGGCGGCGGCGGGTGGGCGAGCGCGGCAGCAGAGACAACCGGCAGCAGGCCGCAGGCAGACCCAGCATCCCTTTGCCACGGCGCATCTGTGTTGCCGCCAGTGCACGCTGCTCCCTGCCACGCGGCCCTCACCTGACCAACCATCGCATCGCCGCACTGGGGACAGGCAGGATGCGCACCCTCTGCGCTGCTGCTCGCGCCGCGGGCCAGAACCACCGCGGCGGCAACGGCGGCGGGCGCCGCGGCCTGCAAGCAACGGGCGAAGGGGCAGGCACCGGCTCGGCCCTCTGCATGACCAGCACGGCACGTCGACATTGGAACAGCGGTGCAGGGGCGCGCAGGCGCTGGCGCCATACCCCGATCCCCCGACCGGCCAGGGCTCCACCCCCACACACCTGGCTTTGGCTTTCGCAGCTTGCCAGAACACCTCCATGCCGCCCTTGACGCTGCAGCACCAAAACAAAGGCGCGGCGCGCGACTCCCCGCATTTTGGTCCTCTGGCGAGCCTGCTGTCGCCCCAGCAGGTGTACACAGTTGTGCTGGTGCCTTGACGCCGGGCAGTGCGATGGCGGGAGAGCTCTGAAGCGGGGGCCACATCAAGAACCCCAGCACTTGTCTATTGTTGGCAAGCGCTGTTCAGGCCAACCAAGCTTGGCCAGGTTTCCTCCCTGTATCGTGACCGCTTCTTTTGCGCCGCTGGGAAGGGCGAAAGGCCCGCGCTCCGCGAACAGCCTCCTTCAAGGCGCTCCTGCAGTGTCGCGCCCGCTTCAAACCTCGTCGCAGCACAATCCTGACGGTGAGAGAGCGCTGTGGGCGAGGCGCCGAGCCGGCAAGCGGCCTAGGCGCAGTGCAACGGTTGTCTCGGCGGTCTGCAGGGCTGGACAGTCGTGGGGCGGTGCTTCCCAGCCGGCAAGCACCTCCCCTTGCAGCCGCCGCCGCTTTTAGCTGTGCCTATCTGTTGTTTTGGGCAGCACCGCCACTGCCGCTGCTGCCTGCCGCCAGCGCCGCCCGCCTGCACTCGTTGGTCTGTTGACCGCCCTGCCTGCAACATGCAACACACAACCGCTGCCTGCAACATGCAACACACAACCAGGTGGCGCTCTGCCCCCGCTGCTGCTCTCCCACTTACGTGGTATATCTTGTGTTTCTTTGCAGGCAGTCGCAGCAGGCAGCCAGCAGCAGTGCAGCATGCAGCACCACGTCGTGGCCGCCGGGCCGGCGGCCGCCGTCGCAGCGCCGACGCGGCGCTCCGCTGCAGCCATGCACTCGGCCGGCCTGCGCGCAGCGCCCGCCTCTGCGCCAGCATCCCGCTGTGCAGCCGGCGCCCCCGCCGCCGCGAGGCTGCCGCTCGCGCCGCCACGTGCCGTGGCCCTCGACCGTGCGGCCGAGGAGCAGGCGCCAGAGGGGCACGTGCGGCTGGCGGCGCCCGAGGGCGGCGCCTCCATCCACCTGTTTGGCGTCTGCCACGGCGGCAGCGAGCCCGAGATAGGTGCGTCCAGCGGCTGTGGATCAATGTATGCATGCAGCTTGGTTGGTAGCAGCGTGTTCTGATGCCTCGCCTCCTGCACTCCCGAAGCCTCGCCCTCCCCCCGCCCCGCCTTGCGCTTCGTACTGCCCATCCTGCCTCCCAGCCCCCTCACCCGTCGCTGCCCTTGCTGTCCCACCGCTGCAGCCGAGTTCATCATGCGGGAGCTGCCAGAGGTGGTGGTGGTGGAGACCAGCCTCAACTCGGCGCACGGCTGGGCGCACGGCAACACCATCTCTCGACAGGCGGGCGGACGGGGGCCGTGGGGGGCGAAGCAGGCTGCTGGCGTCGCCTGCAGCTGCTTCCGCTGCGCACGCGGGCGTCGCCCCGCCGCCTCGCTGCCACCGCACCCTGCCCCTCCGTTTGCCCTGCCCCTCCAGCCAGCCCAGCCATCAGCCCAGCCAGCCAACCAACCACAAATCGCCGCTCGCCCCTGCGCCCGTCTCCTCCCTCTCCATCAGGACTGCCTCACCTTTGCGCACGGCGCGGCGCCCGGGTCGCACGAGCACCGCGCCCGCATGTTTGCCCAGTACGGCGTGCAGCTGGCTGACATGGCGCACCCCCTGGGCTCCCACCTGTGGCACGACCTCTCCCAGGTCGGTGGCTGCCTGCTCCTGCTCCTGCGTGTGAATTGGAATGAACGGTTGGTTGCGGTCGGGGGGGGGGGGGGGCGGGCGGGAACTGGAACTGCTGCTGTAGACTCCCACCTCTGTGACCTCTCTCGAGCGTGTTGGCTGAGTGCGCTGGTTTTGCACACAACCTAACAGCGAGCAATTGCGGCGGCGGTTGCCCCACGCTTTCCTCCTCGCCTCCTCGCCTCCTCACGCCGCACCCCAGCCCTTGTGCCCGCCTCCCCCGCCGCAGGGCGGTCACGCCCTGTACAACGAGCAGCTGGTGTACGTGGCGGCCTTTGCAGTGAACGCGCAGCTGGTGTTTGGGGACCGGCCCAAGCAGATCACCTACTCGCGCATGCTCTGGCTGCCGTCCATAGGTGGGCGGGGTGCCGAGTCTCTCAAGCGCTCACGAGGGCTGTGCGGGGCAGGGCGGGGCTGGAGGATCGCTTGCATGTGCTCTTGGCTGAATCGTTCCGTCGTGCGCCCTGCTCCCCCTTGCTGCAGTCGACCTGGACCAGGCCTACGGCGCCATGTCAGCATCCAACTACAAGGGCCTGGCGGGCGGCGGTCACGGCTCCCCTGGCGAGCTGGCCACCTCCGCCTCAGCCACCGAGGCCGTGCTGCTCGGGGAGCGCGACGCGGTGATGCTGTCGGCGCTGCACCATGCGTCCCTGCGCTGGTGAGCTGGCTGCGCGATGGCTGGGCGTGCGCTGCGGCTGCCTGCTACGAGGGTGGCGCTGTGGGCGCTGCGCCAGGCACCTGCCCTCCGCTGGTGGGATGCTCAGTGCCGACGGGCGCGGGCACAAGGCGAGGCCAGCCGGGCGCAGGCCGAGCTTTGCAGCAGGAGTGGCTGTGTGGTAGTGTGCGCAAGTTCTGCGTCCCCCCACCCACCTGCCTGGCCACCCGCCTGCACCTCCCGCCGTCCTCTCTTGCAGCGGCAGCGGCGGCAGCGTGGTGGGCGTGGTAGGCGCTTCGCACCTCACCGGCATGCAGGTGCGGGGCAGGGTTTGGGGGCACTTGGGCTGGGTTTGGCGCCGAGCTGCATGTACCGTGTGCAGCGCGTCCACTGCGCATGCTGTCGAAGCACCAACTCTGTGCTCGCTGTCGTGGTCGCACAGCCGCGCAGCACGGCTGCACGCCGGCGGTGCCGGAGGACCAGCACCGCGCAGCTGCTGCGCAGCATAACCACCAGCAGCAGCGCCTCATTGTTGACCCCCTCCCCCCCCCCCCCCCGCGCCGCGCCTCGCCTCCTGCCTTTGAGCAGGACCTTTGGGACAGCGGGGACTGGCGGGGGTTGATGGCACAGGGGCTGCTGCAGGCGCCCCACGGGCCGCGGCTGCCAGAGAGTGCGGAGGAGACGGGCGTGAGGTGCGGGCGTGCGTGTGCATGCACACACGCGCGTGCCATGACGCATCCCCCCACGCTCGAAGGGCTGGCCGCTGTGCGTGAGCCTCTGCACACCCCACTTCTTCACCCGGCCTCCCTCCCCCCGCCCCAGGCGCGCGCTGCTCGACGGTGCGATTGGCCTGAGCTGCCGTTGTGCTCATGCCTCTCACGCTCCTCTGTGCTTCTAGCTCACGTGTCTCTATTCCCTCCCCCTACCCCAGGCGCGCGCTGCTCGACGGCGTCATCCGCCTGAGCTGCCGCGTGGACGTGCAGCAGGATGTGCGGCGCGTGCTGGGGCCGGTGCACCCTGAGAGCCACGAGGCGAGCTCCGTTCTTGGTGGCACACACAACCGCTGTGGAGTGTCCACATGCGTGGCCTGCCCTGCCCTCATGCATTGCAAGCAAGGCGTGCTGTTTGCGCAGCGCTGCCTGCACGTGCCCGTCCCTCCCTCCCCCAACCCCTCCTTGCCCATGGCCCCGGTCTGCCGCCAGGCGTACACCCTGGCGCACGAGCTGTACGGCTGCACCCGCATGCTGCTGGCGGCGCTGGATCGGGACCAGCTGGCGGAGGTGTGCCAGGTGTGCACCAAGGACGTCTGCTGCCTTGGCTCGGCACGCCTGCAGCAGCTGGGCAGACATGAAATCGATCCATGGGTCAACTCGTGTGGTGCGAGGTGTGGCAGACGTCTGCATGGCAAGCTGCGGCGCGGCGTGGCAAGGGCTGGGAAGCGACCGGCGGGCAGTGGGCGGGCGAGCACGGTGCTTCAGCTGTGCCCAGGAGGTGCCTGCCTTCCGGCCTGCGTGCCGCCCAGCGTGCGTACCGCCCCGCATGGCGCAAGCACGTCCACGTCCACCCTCCCATTTCCTGGTGCCACCCGCAGGGCTGGAACTGCGACATGTACCAAGTGCTGGAGCCCGTGCGCGCCGTGCGCCCCGTCAACGGCGGCCCCGGGTGCGTGCCTGCGCTGGGATGGCGGTGGGAGGAGGAGCCACCGGGAAGGAGGGCTCGCGTGTGCTGGCTGCCATCATCGCCAGCGGACCTGGAGTGTGTGTGTGTTGTGTGGTGGCGCTCCTGGTGGTGCGCTGCATGTTTGGCATCAACAGGTGGCTCTGCACCTGCGCGCCCCCTACCGCCTGCCTGCTGGCCACTGCGCATTCGCGGGCAACCCGCTGACGCCTGCCTCCCTGGCCTGCCTCGTGCTGCACTTGTGGCAAGGAATCACTCGGTGTTTGACCTTCCCATCCCTGGCATCCCTCTCCCTTACCTCGCCCTGCAGTTACGACAAGGCCCTGGTGCTCGACCTGCGCACGCTCAACTTTGAAATCGCCTGAGCGGGTGCCCAGCCCGCAGGCAGCGCACAACGCAGGGGCGAACCCCCGCTTTTGGCCTGCCTGCTGCAGCGCGGGTGTGCACTGCAGACGAGGCAGCAGCCAGCGCGCGCTGCCCACGCCCCCCCGCCGCCGCCGCCCCCCCCCCCCCCCCCCCCGCGCAACACACGTGCCCCTCGCAACCCGCTTGCCCGCACTTTACTCCCGTCCGCACAACCCGCACCAGCAGCGCAATCTACGCCCCTCAGCTCAACACCGGACCAGCAAGAAACGAACCGCCCCACCCCCGTGGCCCTTTGGTGGCCCCAACGATGCACGACGCGCGCTCGCCCTATCATGCACATACCAACCCCATACACACCAATGCCTGCCTCACCCCCGAATGGATTGTGCCCAACCCTCACCTACGCATTGTCCCTCGGCACGCCTGCCTCCTGCCAGGCTGCCCCTCAGCCCATCCCTGTCCTTGCCCTCTCGACGTTCCCGGGCCTGCGCACCCGCCTGCGCCCCCGTCCCAGCCTCGATCGTTTGTTCTTTTGCTGCACACCACAGCCTACCCCTCTCGTGCTGCCGCCCCGCCACATTCCCTGACGTGCAGTTCAATAGAATGCCGGTTTGCCACCCCCCCCCCCTTTGTACACCACCTCTGCCGCAGCACAAGTCGGACTGAACCTTGCCCCCCACGCGCTCGGTGCGGCTGCCTCTTTTCAGAATGTCTTTCTCCACCATAATTATCTGTCTCCACCATACCTGCCATCGTCACCTACATGCACACTGTGAACTGCACCATGAGAGGGTCCCACTTGGGCGAGAGCCTGTGCGAGCACGACGTGGCGGCAGCGGCACGCAGCATGGCCATGCAGGGCTCCTGTCACCTCCGACGGTTGAGCGAGCTGCATTCTGCTTCCGGAACACGATCTGTGCTCTGACACGCCAGCGTGCCGGTAGCCCGGGCCCAAGCTGCACGGCCTGCTGGGGGTGCCGGCTATGGCTTCGGCGCTAGGGCTTGCGGGCCCGCCGCTGGGGCTTGCAGGCCCACCGCTGCAGCGGAGACGTGCTCATGGTGCCGACCGCGGCCCGACACCTCCTTCCGCTGCATCTCTGGGGGTGCCGGCTTACAGCCTCCAAAGAACAAGCAGGGTGAGCATGCGCTCGTGAACACCGAAGTGCAGGCCCCGTCCCGCCTTGGAGACTGCCCTCCACTCCCGCCCGCCCAGTCGACGCCGCCTTCCTCCGTCCCCCCCTGCCTTCAGGCGGCGGCGCGGCAGCAGCGCTTTGAGCAGCTGATGGCTGAGTCTGCAGCGCTCGAGGCGGCAATGGGGGCCAAGGCGCAGGTGAGCGCCATACGCGCAACGAGTGCAGCAGCGTGGTTTCGTGAACATGTTCTGTTCCAGTCTTAACGCTCGACTCGAGCCGCTTGCTGGCGCTCACCTCATGTCTCCACCCCTGTGCCCTCCCGACAGGAGTGGGGCGTGGCGTGGCAGCGGCTGCACGTGGAGGTGGAGTCGCTGCACCAGCCGGCACCGCTACCGCAAGAGCCAGCACCCACGTGGCTGGTCCCGCTGGTGTCGTCGTGGCGCTTCACCGCCGGCGGGCTGCAGCAGGGCACACCCGGCACCCGCCCGCAGACGCTTGCAGACTGGATGGCGGCGCGGCTGCTGTCAGTGGGCGCTCTGGCGCGGCTGTGGTCAGCCGCGCTGGCCGCGCTGCGCCTGCTACCGCCCGCGCAGCACGACCGCCGGTAACGTCCCACCCCGCCTGCTGCACACTCTGTACATAAATACCTCCCGTTGCACGCGCCCTGCACCGCCCCAGTTTTGGTTTTCACGCCTTCCCACCTTGATACGATACGCCCCTGATCGAATTTTCGCAGCGCCCGGCCCCCGTCTGCGCTGCCTGACGCCCCTCCCATCCTGCCCGCCGCTGTCCCCGCGAGCCGACGGTGCCGTCCCGCCCCGAGCCCTGCCACCCCATCTGTCTAGAGGTGGCAACGACCTAGAACACACCCTGCAAGTGACCACCATCTCTGTCGGCCATCACACGTCACACACACAAGCGCAGGTGGTCGAGTCGCATCAGATACACGCCTGGAAGGCATTCGCTGTAGGAACACACAGCACCCGCCAAACTCCACAGCTGGGGCCCCTCCCTGGGCCCGCCCCGGGTGCCGGAAGAAAATCGAAAACGCCCCACAAACTGGCCGTGCAGCCGCCGCGCGCAGCGGTCGAACCCTGCCGCCGCCGCTGCCGCTGGTCCGCCGCCGCCGCTGCAGCTGCTCCAGTGCCCCTCGCTTCAGGCCTCGGCTGCGTCACGCTCGAGATCCTGCAGCCGACTTGGGGCTGCGGTGGCTGGACGGCTGCGGCGCGCTCTTCATCAGCTTTGCGAGGGCAGCCGCCTTAGCCTTCTCTGCCAGCTCATCCCTGCAGGCGGGCAAGGAGGAGGAGAGGGGGCGTGGATCCGCACTTTCCTGTCAACAGTTTCAATGTAGTTGGCGCAGCACAACATGGCGGCGGCAGCAGCAGACGCGGCAGCGGCAACGGCGCATCCCCTGAAGCAGCAGGCCAGACTGGTGACCCACCTGTTGGCCGCGCGGCGCTGCGTGTCCGTCATGAGGCGGTCGAAGAACTTTTCAAACTCCTCCTTGGGCAGCACCTGCAACGCTCGGGAGGGCGGTGAGTATCACTCCGTGATACATGACGGCAGACGCCGACGTCGTGCAGAATGCTTCCAAACAGCTGCAGCGCAGCGATCACGCTGCTGGCGGGTGAGCGAGCATGGGTTGGGTGACAGTCCGCCTCAGGCTCCAGCTTGGCAGCGTCACGATTGCATCAGATGAGTTGGGTGCCGCAGCGTGGGAGTGAGGGAGCGGAGAGCGCAAGAGAGGAGTGGACGCGCGGCGGGCGACCGGCACCGGGCCCCCATCCCTCCCGCAGCACCGCCAACCTTTGTGTTGTCGGGGTAGAGCTGCGCCTCCAGCTGTGCCACCTTGGCCTTACGTGCCTCCAGGTCACGGTGGGTGAAGGCAATAAATAGCTGTGCGCGCACCGCGCTGCGGGCGGCGGGCAAGCGGAGCGGTGGTGCGTGTGGGTTGGCAGGTTGGTGCAGGCGATGGCAGCGGCAGGAGAAGGTTCATGCGGTGCTGGCAAGGAGAGGCAAGCAGGGCAGCTGTTTGAAAATGAAATGAAATTTCATGGTTCCCTCTTCTGCTGTTGTGCGTACCGCCACGACATGACCAGCTTGCGGTAGCCGCTCAGCCCCTCCAGCAGCGCCACCTCAGCGGGCCGGCACGCCGCCAGCATCTCCACCGTCTCGCCCAGATGGTCGGCAGGCTGCATGTGTGGAACAGTGCGAGAAGCAGTGCGCAGGTGGAGAGACCAGAGCGACCAAAGCAGGGAGCACACCTGCAGCCGCCTCCTGCAGGCCGCGCAGCCAACTGAGTTGCAACCCTGAGCAGCCCTTCACCTTTGGCAGCTCCTTTCGGCGCAGCGGCGGCGACTGCAGGCCATAGCGCTGGCCTGCCGCTTTCTCCGCCGCTGCCGCCACCTCTGCCTCGCGCCGTGCATCCAAAGCAGCCTGCAGCGCCGCGTTGCGCTCCGCCTGCATCGCCGCCAGGCCGTCAGACCGCCAGTCGGGTGCCTCCCAGTCAACTGCCTTGCCACGCTGCCGCGCCTCCTGCAGCGCCGCCGCCCGGCGCAGCAGCTTGCCCAGCGGCGCGTCGCACCCCGCTGACGTGTCCTCCGGGGCGACGTCCAGATCGTGCTGCGACCACCCCAGCAGGCCGAAGTGCGCCTGGGCCGCCGCCAGGTCAGCGCGCTCCTGTTGCTCCATGTTGTTGCCTTTCTCCAGTTTGAAGAACCTGAGAGGGGTTTGTGAGCGGAGGAATCAAGTTGGCAGGGGAGGCAGGTACACGTGAGCTGAACCGAGTGCAAGCTGCGAATGCTCCACGCTCTGCACTGGCCCGCCGTTAGGCGCGACGCTCAAGCCCACCTTTGCTGCAGCTCTGCGAAGCGGCTCTCGCGCGTCGACAGGTCCTGCTGCAGCCGTTGCATAAACTGGTTGCTGCAGGGGCAGGCAAGGTGGCACCAGGCGACGAGCAGGCTAAATCATCCTAAGCTGGCCCGGCACGGGCAAGGCAGGGGCTTGCAGGTGGTGGGCTGTGCAACACAGCCATGGCATGCGGCCGTCTCAGCCTGCCCAGCCTGACGCGCATGTCCCACCTGCGCAGTGCGCCAGCCAGTCGCGCCACCTTCTTCCCCGGGCTGCCCAGCCGCTTGACCGCCTCCACCACCTGCGCAGACAAGCGGGGAAAGGCGGGCAGAAGCATGCGCAGGTGAGTTCAGCAAAACAGCCAGGGCAGGGCTGGAACAGGTGGACGTGCGAGCAACAGCAGCAGCAGCGGCGGCGGGGGGGGGGGGGGCAGGAGCAGGCGCAGAGTAAGCAACAGCAGAAGAACAGGCCAGCCGCGCGCGCACCTCGTCGCTCAGCCCCAGCTCCGCCTGGCAGCTCTCCGCCAGCTCATCGCAGGCCTGCGCCAGCTGGGACGGGTCCCCGCTGTCCAGCATCTCCGCCAGCCCGCTGGTGCGAGCCTCCACCACCTCCCTGTCACGCAAGCCAAAACAACAAGGGGCAGGGGGAGGTGAGTCTAGAATCTGATGGCGTGCAAAAACTCAGGACTGCAGTGGAGTGTGGTGTAGAATAGGCCTGCATCATGTGCGCATGCCGCCACCTCACCACAATTCCTGGCCCGTAGCAACTCACTTGAGGAAGCGCAGGTCGCGCGCCTCGCGCTCCCGCTCCGCCAGCTGCTCGTCGGCGTAGCGCCCTGCACGCCGTGCCGCCTCTGCCGCCTTGGCCTGTCGGGCCTGGACGTCTGCACTGAGGCGCTCCAGGAAGCCGCCACCGCCCTGCATCAGCCGCCGCGACACGGTGCTCATGGGGCTGCCGCCGCCGCTGCCGCCGCCGCCGCCGCCGGGCGACACGCAGCGCATGGGGCTGCCGATGCCAGGGCGTCCCGCGCGCTGCTTGCCCGCCGGCTGCCACGCGCGCACGCCATGCACGTCGAGCGGGTCAAACAGCTGCTGCGTAGCCGCCTGCCACCCCAGGCTTCGGTCCAGCTCGCACAAGGAGGCCTGCAGCTTGCGCACTTCCTCTGCGCTCTGTCCTGCCACACGCGCTGCCTGCTCCGCCGCCCTGCGCACGTGGAGAGAAGGGGTGATATGGTTCGGAGCGGCACAGGAATGCTCCTCTGCGGCGCAAGCTCAGGCAGCAGCAAGGCACAATCCAGCAGGAGCACCACGTGCCCCCTCGTCCTCGCCCAGGTGCGCTCACTTGGCGCGGTGCGCCTGCCGTCCCTCTGCCTTCTCAAGCTCTCGCAGCACCCGCGCACGCTGCGCGAACGCACGCTGCAGCGAGTAGTCGGCGTTCGCGCCGGGCAGGCTGCCAGGCGAGTCGGGGCGGCTGCCGCCGGGGCTGCTGCTGGGGCTGTCGCCGCCGGCCTGCCGCTCCTGCTGCTGCTGCTGCCAGAACTGGTCCAGGTCGTTGATGGCGGCCAGGAGGCCCTCGCGGTGGCCCAGTGGTCCGATGCCGACCTCGAACTGCGGCAGGGGAGGGCCAGAGGATGCATGTTGTCATTTAGAGGGATGCAGAGCCAGGCAGGAGGCTCATACATGGGGTGAATGCTACCTGCCCTGCCTCCCCTCATCACTGTCAACACCCTCGTCCCACCTTGAGCTCCTCGTTGCTGAGGCGCAGCAGCAGCGAGCCGGTTACGGCGTTGTGCTGCAGCGTGGGTGAATGGCGGGCGCAGAGAGACGGCGTCAGGGGAGGCAGCAGGTGTGGTCAGGCTCCAGCACGCATGCTCGCAGCCGGCTCCCAACCCTGGAGACCCTCTGCACCCGTCGGCGCACCACAAAGCGGCGCCTGTACTGCCCAAGTCCCACAAAGTCCACCCAATCACAGACTTCCGTCACCTACACGGGGATTGTGAAATAGTTGGATGCAGGAGGCTTGTGACGGTCAGACGGCAGGGGCTGGCGCACTGTCCCACGTTCTTGCTCAGCACCCAACTGACAGGGGCCGCCTAAGCACAGCAGCACACTCAGTGCGGCCGCAGCACCCACCGTCCAGTCGGCGGGATCGCGTCGCATCTGGCGGCTCGCGCGCGCTTCCAGCGCCGGCCGTGCAGAGCCGGGCCTGTGGGGCAGGTGAGGGAGAATGGCAGACGGGCGCCGACAGTTCAGCTGGGTGCATGCCCCACGAGGGTTATGTGTCATCTTACAAGCAGTACCAAACCGACCCAGCAACGCCGGCAGCTCACATCCGTCCCCCCACCTGGCAGGCCCCTTCTGCGGCGACGCCGACCCAGGGCGGGTGCTGGCAAGCGAGGAGGGGGGGCGGGTGGACACCATGCTGCCTGCCGAGCCAGGGCGGGTGCGCTTGGCTTCTGCGGCGGCGGTGCTGGACATGAAGTCGCCTTGACGGGAGGAGCGGCGAGAGGGCAAAGCGGCGCGGCGGGCAGGCGAGGCGGCACGGCAGGCGCCTCTGCGCGCCGAGCGTGCTGCTGCGGTGGTGCTGGTGCTGGCGGTGGCGACGCTGCCCGGGCTGGTGGCCCACCGGCTGCTCTCCTCCTCGGCGGCGCCGACGACAGACGGCTGCTGTGGCGAGCCGCCGCCTACGCTGCTGACAAACGAGCTGCTGGCGGCGCCGCTGCTGCTGCCGCTGCTTGCCTCGTGCACGGGCGGAGGCGCTCGTGCAGCAGCAGCGGCGGGCACGTCATCGGTGAGCACGCTGTTGCTGGCCTGGATGCTGGGCCACCCGCTGCTGCTCACAATCGCCACGGTGGGCTGCCCAGAGGCACGGTCGCTGCCGCGCTGCGAGGGGTGGCGGCTGCCCAGGCGCTGCACCTCGGGTGCCGCGTGCTGCTGCACCGCAGCCGCGGCAGCGGGTGCTGCAGGTGCGGCGGCTGTGTGCCCACCAGCATGACCTTCATGCTGTTGCAGCTGCCTTCCCATTGGTGCCGCGGATGCTGCCGGCGTGGGCGTGCCCGCAAGGGTGGAGCGCACGGCGGGGTGAGGGCCGGCCTTGGACGGCTGCGCCTTGGTGGGCAGCGCGGATGCCTCGCTAAAGCCGCGGATGTCAGGAGCTCCGCCCAGTCGCAGCCCCCTCAGCTCGTCCCCCAGGCTGGAGGACTCGCTGGGCGGCGCAGACGAGGACAGCGAGTCCTCCGGCTCGGGGCCGGAGGACGGCAGCAGCGCTGGCGGCACACGCAAGGACAGCGAGCGGTGCATTGCGGGCGGGCTGCGGCTCCAATCTTGCAGTCACGACATGGCACTGTAGGTCTGCCGAGGCCGCAAGGTAGCCGAGGCAGTCAAGGCAGTCAAGGGTAGGCGGTGTCGGTCTGGCGAGCGCTTCGGCGAGGGAGAAAGACCGGGACGAGCGCCATGAATTGTCGAAACGGTCGGAGGAGAGACAGAGAGACAGAGAGAGAGAGAGAGAGTCCATGTGTTGCGTGCTGCGTCAGCCCTCTGCACCCGTGGACCCCCCGGCTTGTAGCGGCCCCTGATCACGTTTTCGCTCTTCCCACATCCTTCAAGGTCATCTCACATCCTTGTGGAACCCTCCCGCGCCCCGCTCCCGCCCCCAGTTTAAAATGGCTGCTGCAGCTGCCTATGCTGGTCGGCTACCGCGGCCCCTCCTCCGCAGCCAATCTCTCTGCCCCAAAACATTGCCGCGTGTGCTCGTGGCGACATGGTGCAAGCCGCATGGGGCCCGGTGCTCCCCTGGTTGCTGGCGGGGAGCCAGCGCCCAGAGTACGCGGCAGCGCAGGCCGCCCTGGCCACCAACGAGCTGGGATGGCAAGCTGGAGCCGTTGGCAGGTGCGCGCGAGGAACCCGGCACGCCAGGAACGCAGGGTGTGGCCATTCGGCCGCCGCCGCCGCTCCCCCGCCGCCGCCGCCGCTGCTTCCCCCGCCGCGCTGAAGCTGCCTCCCTTCCTCTTCCCATCAACCTCATACCGCCTCAGGCTGCTGGCCGGCCTGATAGTGGCACGGTACGCCTTCAATGCTGCGCTGCGGGGCCCCACCGCCCGGTTGGCGGCGCGGCGCGGCGACTCCCCCGGCCACCGCGACGGCACCCGCCTCCTAGAGGAGATCTGGGTGACGGCTGGCAACCTGGTCATCCTGGGCGCCGCGCTGTTCGTCATGCTGAGGAGGTGGGCGCGCTGAGGAGGGGGGGGATGCGTGTATGTGCTGGAGCGGCAGGGGAGCGAGGGAGGCAGGGTCGCGACGGATCTCGGACGGTGTGAACAACACATCTTTCTGGGATGGTGGCGCTTGTGGCACCTGCCACGTGTAGCCCCACGCGGCCGCCCGCCGGCCCACGCTGTCACCCACCACACCCCAACCGCGCTGCAGGAACGGCGGCTGCTGGTGGCTGAGCACCAGCACCTGCCTGGCGGGGTGGCCCTCCCTGCCCACCGAAGCAGCGGTGCTGCGCTACTACAGCCTCGAGCTGGCCTGGTGAGCCTACCAAGTGCCTTGACGTGTAAAAGCACAGGAGTTGAGAGTGCATAACGGGCTTCAGTACATTCGACGCACGTGGGTGCAGGGTGTGACGCCTCGCGGCCCAGCGCCCGCCCCTTTCGCCAGCGAACGGACCTGGTGCAGGGCGTGCCGTGCTGCATCGCCCGCCTTCACCCCCTCCTCCTGCCCTCCCCATCGCTGCCTGCCTTCACCCCTTCCCCGCCCTCCCCACTGCGCCACAGGTACCTCCACATGCTGCTCAAGCCGGTGCTGCGCTACGGCCTGCCGGGTGAGCCGCAGGGGGGTGTCCATGACTGGCGTGATGTGGTGTGATGTGATGCTGCGACAGCAACGAGCGCCGCCGGCTGTTGCGCGCTGCAGACGCAGCTGCCTGCTGAGGGGCACGCTGCATGCTGTGGTGGATGCTGCGGAGCAACCCGCCGGTCGACACTCGCTGCCTCGCTTCTGCCAGCCTGCGCATCTGGCTCACCGGCTCCCGCCGCCGCCCGCCTCCGCCCTGCCCCCCCATCAGACGGTCGCGACATGCTGCTGCACCACTGCGCCACCCTCACGCTTATTGTTGCCAGCTATGGTGCGGAGCAGAGGGGGGGGGGGAGCAGAGGAGGGGCAGCGAGGAGAGGGTGGGTCGTGGGTGCTGCTGCAGCGCCCCCAGGTGCCACCCACCCCGTGTCGCACGTGTGCTGGTGCATGCCGCATCGTGCCTCTGCCGACTAGTCCCCCCCTCCCCCTCCCCCTCCTTCCTTCCATACAGGCACCAACCTGACGCGCATGGGCGTGCTGGTGCTGGCGCTGTTTGCGGTGTCCAACCCGCTGCTGCACATTGCCAAGATCTGCAACCAGGTGTGGCTGCGGGGCTGAGGGGTGGGCAGGGCGGGCTGCCGCCGCTGCCGCTGCTGCTGCTTGCAGGCGCGTGCAGCAGCTGCAGCTGCTGCTAGCCCCGGCTCTGTCCACCTCGCGCTTGCCCCACCCACCTACCCACCCACCCACTGACTGCTCCCCTTCCCCGCCCACCGCACCCTCCTTGTTTCCCACAGCTGTCGCTGGGCCCCATGAAAATTGGGGGGTTTGTGGTCTTTGCCGCCGCGTTCTTCGTGACCCGCGTGCTGCTGGCGCCCTGGGCGGTGCTCAAGGTCGCGGCGGTCGACACAATGTGCGGAAACCTTGTGCATTTTATGCAAACGCTACAAATGTTTGTTTGTTTGTTTTTTGTCTGTTGTCAATCGGCGCGATGCGCATGGGTGCATGCGGGACGGTTTGCGGCAGGGGCATGCGTGTGTGCGTATCGCTGTGCGTGCCTGCATGCCGTGCATGTGTGCTGCCTTCCCTGGTGTCGGCAGCAATCCACCTGCGTGAGTCTCGCCCGCCTGCCTGCCTGCCTGCCTGCCTACCTGCTTAGTGTCTGGCAGCAGCTCACCACCAGCCTGTGCTGCCCCTGCCGGACTGCCTGTTTGACTGTGGTGGGGTCGACACCAACCCACCCGTCCGCCCTGCTCTTGCCTGCTTGCAGGCGCGTGATGCCGTACGCGCGCGAGGACTTCCCCACTTGGTGGTGGGGCATCAACGTCCTGCTGGCTGTGCTGTACCTCATGCAGCTGCTGTGGATGAAGGGAATCTTCCGAGTGCTGCGGTGCGCGCAGCGGGCAGGGCAAGCGCGGTCTGGGGCAGCGCCAGCGCTAGCGGCAGCAGCAGCTGCAGTAGCACCAGCCTGTCACACGTCCTGCCTGCCCGCCTGCCCTCTGCCCATCACCTGACTCTCTTGCCTCCCTGTGCGCAGGAGCGCCGCGCAGCACGGCAGCCAGGCAGCCAGCGCCATGAGCGCCAAGGTGGATCCAGCAAAGCGCTACGCTGATGCGCACGCTGAGCCCGCCGGGCCCGCTGGCGCGGCAGCCACGGCGGCGCCGCCCGCCGGCAGCGCGCCGTCGCTCAGGCAGCGCCTGCCACGGACGCCGTCCCCTGTTGAACCCCCCGCGCTCTCTCCTTCTCCCGCCCAGTGAGCCTGGCTCGCCGCATGGTTCGGCACAAGGCTCTCGCAGCAGGCCACCTTTTGACGCACCCCCTCCCCCTGCAACGTAGAAGGCAGTGTTTTGTGGCGTGCCATCCGGGAACGCATGCCGGAACGAACTGCTTGACTGACCGCCCCCCCCCCCAAGCAGGCGCTGCTCTCTTTGGCATCCATCTCATCGGAAAACCGAATCGCCCTGCTATCATGTTTTGCCTGCTGCCCTCTGTTTCCCGCACTGCACCTCCTCTGCCGCCCCCCCCCCCCCCCCCCCCCCCGCCCCCCTCCGTCTGCATTGTGTTGCTGAATCGTTGCTGACTGCGAAACATTGTGGTCGAATTGACAGGTAGTGTGGGCGAATCAGTGGCGCTACGGGGCAGTCTGGGCGTCAGGCTGTGGTCGCGGGCGGCCTAGCAGCCATCAAATAGGCGGGCGAGGTGCAGGGCGGGAAAACGCTGGAAGGCAGAATACACTGGGCGTGGGAGTGCACAGAGCGGCGGGCGCGCTGGGAAATGCGCGCCGGCGCTGGAAAACAGAGGCCCAGGCAGGCAGGCAGGCAGGGCGGGCAGTGTGGTGCGGCATGTGTGGGGAGAGGGGGTGGAGGGGTCCGCACGTTGGTGGGGGGTGTACAGGGGGGGGGGGGGAGTATGTGGCAGGGGGTGGGTGCATACTTGTGTGCTTCTTCTCAGTGCCTGCAGCCGCCCCCGGCCCGCAGGACGGCGGAGGCGCGGCGGCGAGGGTGCAGCGGCAGGTAGGGAAAGAATGACCAAAACCGAGAGGGTGGACCGGCGGGGAGGGATGGTGGGATCAGGCGACGTGCTGGGCCCAGCGCCGGCCGTTGCAAGGAGCGCGCATGGAGGCACGCGGAACCAGGCAGGGCTGGCGGCGCTTGGTTGCCTGGCGGGCCCGCTGATGCTCAGGTCTCTGCCAGCGGCGGTGCGGGCCTGTCGCCTGGCCGGCGTGCCTCAGTCGTCGGTGCCGGCGGCGCTGCAGGCCTGTCGCCTGGCCGGCGTGCCTCAGTCGTCGGTGCCGGCGGCGCTGTCGTCTGTGAAGTCTGGGTGCTGCAGCTCCGGGTGGGAGGAGCCCTTCACCTGCAGCAGCAGTGGGGGGGGAGGGCGCAGGGCCACAGGTGACGTCGGCAAGCCAGGTGTGCCACAGGGCCGCCGCCCCGCATGCAACCGCCTGCACCCGGCGGCAGTCTTCAAAACCAAAATGTGAAAACAGTCCTCACAAAGGCAGCACAGAGCCCCCTCCTCCCCCCTGTTCACAGCGCACCTGAGCGGGGTCCACGACCGGGATACTGTCTAGTGAGAAGGACGACAGCACCGTCTCCCGCATGAGCAGCGCGTTCTCCTCGTCCACCAGCTGCAGCTCCTGGATCCACTCGCGCGCAATCTGGGAGCGGATGTCCATGATGCGCTGCACGGAGGGGCAGAGCGGGGCAGCACAGCAGGGTTGTTCGCGAGGCGGTGCGACAGGGAGACAGTGAAGGGCACAGGAGCAGATCCACTCGCGCGCAGGCTGGGAACGGGTGTCCATGATGCGCCGCAAACCCACAGAGGCAGGGCACAGGTGCCCAAAGAACCCGAGCAGAGCATCAAGGCGAGGCAGGGTGGGCGGGCGCAGGCTGCAGCTCCTAGAGCGTGCTCGCGCACGCGCAGCAGGGCACGTGCCAGCAGGTGGGCACACACGCGCACCTGCGCGATCTGGCGGGGGTCCACTCCCAGCGGCGATGACTTGGAGTACATTTCATCACGGCCTGGTTTGGGGGAGGAAGGGCAGGTGTGCAGACACGGCAGGGTGTTGGAACAAGCCGCCGAGGCTGGTGGCAACGACCGGCGGCGGCGGCGGCGGCGGCGGCAGCGCCGGCGGCAACAACAGTGGCAGCTGCACCTGCACCAGAACGCCGCGAAGCAGCTGTGGCACAACAGCAGCAGCAGTAGCAGCGGCGGCGGCGGCGGCAGAATACAGTGCAGCAGCAGCACAGCAAGCACAGCGCACCGCCAAAGTTCCACCGCGTTTGCTCCGCCGGCATGGCCAGCAGCAGAACACAGCGCAGCGACAACAGAACGTGGCACAAGCAAAGTACAAGCCGCTCACCACCGAAGTTCCACCGCGTTTGCTCCACAGGCATGGCCAGCAGCTTGCGCAGGAAGGTCTCGCCGCTCACGTCCTCCCAGCTGCCCTTCGAGGGGATGGGGTTGCTCTTGATGTAGTACTCCTGAGAGCAGGGGACGGGTGGAGGGGTAGGATGGGCGTTACAAGTTGGGGTGGGTTGAGCTGTGTGCAGCACAGCGCGCGCGGAGCACCGCGAGCACGCCCGGCGTCGGTGCCACTGCTACCTCTCCCTGCTGATTGCAGACACCCCCCTCCCCCGGAGCGGCACCCGCCGCACCAGCCACTGCATGAGCGTGGGGTTGAGCTCGCTAAAGTAGAACAGCAGCGTCTTGGCAGCGCTGCAGGCAGGGGAGGGAGAAGAGTGGGAGGAGGCTCTCAGCAGCAGCGCAGCGACCCGCTTGCGTGCCCCACTCGTCTGCAGCTGCGCCGCCGCTGCTTCACGTGGCTGCGCTGTCCAACCGACCCCCGCAGGGCAGCGCACCGTTCTGTGAGCAGCCCAAGGAGGCGGTCGCGGTTGACGTCCCGCAGCGCCGTCTCATCAGGGCTGCGCTGCCTGCGGGCAGCAGCCAGGGAGCGGGAGGCGCGTACAAAGCATGGGATCTGCTTGCTGCAAAACGTGTGATGATGCGTGTGATGATGCGCAGGCCACAGCTGAGGGGAAACGGCACAGGCAGCTCACCGCTCGCGCCGTGGCCGCTCCGCCGCCGTCGCCGCCGACGCCGCTGCCTGCGGCTGGCGCTCGCCTCGCCGTGAGCCGCTGTTGCCGCCGTCAGGCCGCGGCGCGGAGCCTCCAGGGCCAGCTGTGGCGCTGCAGGACACCGCTAGACGGGCGCCCCGCGCTGCTGCTGCCCGGCAGGGCGCATGGCCCACTGCAAGCATCCGATGGCGCTGAAAGGTAGGTGATCGTGCAATAGTGGGTTTCGAGCTCGCAAGCGGGCGAAGAAATGCGTGGGAGAATGCCCGCCCTGTCTCCCATCTCTACTTTCCTCCCACACTCGTCCTGCTCGCACAATCCCCGCCCCGCCCCTCCAGCACGCTCTGCGACCACACACAGTCATGGTTGCGTTCATGGTGAGCGCATCCGGCGCCCAGGGTGCGGTCAACGGGGGTGGCAACATGCGCTGCCAGCCATGCTGCTGCCAGTTCCGACATACGCGGCACTCCGTACCTGGAAAGCCCGCGTGTGCTGCAGGAATTGGGCAGGTTGTTACATGCCCTAACCAAGGCGCACAGCATCAAAGATTTATGCAGGGTCGATTGCAGCTCTTTTGCAAGTGGGCCTCGGCGCGGGCAGGAGAGCGCCGGTGCTGCAGAGGGCCGCGCCGTTCACCCGCCGCTTGCTGCGCGCCGGCAACAGCCGGCCTGCTGGATCCTCGGCACAGGCCTCCACTCATTTCTCGTACTCCACTTGCACACGGTCCTTGACAAGTCGCAGCGCATCGGGGCTCAGCGCTGCGCTAAAGGTGCGGGTGTGTGCCTGCGGGGGTGGGGGTGGGTGGGTGTGGGTGTGTGTGTGTGGGGGGGGGGGGGGGGGGGGCGGGGGGGGTAGGGCAGCAGCACTGGAGAAGGCTCAAGGCATGGATGGGACACTGCATCTTCTCTGCCTACACTCACGGCGCCCTGCGATGGCCTGCGCTGAGCGGCAGTGGCAAGCGCCGCATCCAGGCATGCTGCAGCTCGCCCACAGCAGCCGCACGGCTCGCCCACCCTCCTCCCATCCCTCGACCTCGTGCATCGAGTCTGCGGGTGCTAGCTCACGCGCCAACGAGCTTGCCACGCCCAAGCTGTCCGTGCCTGCGAGAAGAATGCAGTGGGAGGCTAAGGGGGTGGACCAGATATGGAAGGGCATGGTTACTGGTGGGAGGGGTCGCCACCACGGCCGCCGTCGCCGCCACTCGCCGAGGCCCGGCCCTCGCACCTTCCTGCTGGCTTAGCTGCTTCATGCCCTTGTCCACCGCCGCATTGGCGCGCGCGGCCAGCTCCCGCAGGCTCTCATCCGGGCTGCTGCTGATCTGCTCCTCCGCCAACGGAGCGCCCGCCCGCGGCACCTGAGGCGCTGCCTGGGCCGTGCTCTGGCCTTGGAAGTCGCTGGGGGCCTGCTGAGACATGCTGCTGTACAGGGGAGACGAGTCGAAACAGGCAGCGGGTTCTAGCTTCCATGCAGCGGCACTCCCCGGCGCAGCGGGCGCTCAGCGCAGGTAGCAGACAAGACAGCCCAGCGGTTCTCATTGTCGTGTCCCAGAGGCTGCTCCTTTCCCAGTATTTCCGTCGTTCCAGCCCTCTGTTCCTCGCACACATGACTTACAGTGAGACTTGGAAAGAAGGCATGAACGGCCGGAGGCAGAGGGAACAAGAACAGGAGGCCGGGCCGGCGGCGGGCGGCACCCGCAAAAGAATGCAGGCGAGGGGGAGGGGGCGCGCTGATCGATTTGCGGCGTGGGGGGGAATGGGGCTGTGAAGGGGTTAGGTGGTGAATTGGAGCGGATCGGAAGGGCATGACATTGCTTTAAACCAAAGGCGGGGGGAAGGGACGGACGCAGTGGCGAGGACGGTGGCAGGGCACCCGCACTTCGTTGGGGGCCTGGTAACAAAGCGTGCTGCGGGCGAGGCAGCACCCGGGGGATAGGGATGGAAGATGTACGAAAGGGCAGTGTGGGGAGCAGGGCAGGGGGGGCACGGCGCCCCGGCTGGCGAGCGGGCGCGAGTCAAAACTGGGGAGGCAGAGGGGGCGTGCGGGCAGGCACATGGCCCGCAGCCAGGCTGGCACACTTGGGGGATGGGTGGGTGCGGAGGGAGGGGCCGGGTGTGAGGGCGGAGGCGGCGGTATCACCGGGAAAATGCGGGGGGGGGGGGGGGGGGGGGGGGGGTCACTGGGTTGGGTCGCCGCTGCTCTGGCGGAGCCGGGTGAACGCGGTGGTGAGCGCAGAGCGCGGCGTGCCAGAGTGCGAAAGCGGAGTCACCGGCTCGGCGCGGATGGGCGGCTGCGCGGGCAGCGCCGGCATGGTGGCTGTTGGCGGCGGCGGCACGGCGCCGGCGGACAGTGCGGCGCGCTCCGGCGACAGCGGCGGCGGCGTGCTGGCTGGTGGCGGACCCAGCACAAGGCCGGCAGTTGCCGGCGCGCTGGCTGCTAGTGGGTGGCGCTTCCCTGCAGGAACGACGGGCGTTTGCGGGAGTGTTGGTGTGTGGCTCAGCGCAGGCGGACCGCACACAGGCTGTGGCGCACAGCACGCAGGCGGCCGCTAGCTGCAGCGCACTCACCAGCGGAGGCGTCAGAGTAAGCACCCAGCGGCTCGTGCACCGCGCACTGCTCCTGCAGAAGGCGCAGCCCACGCTCCATGACTGCACTGGCAGCCTGGTGCGCCGCGAAGAGCGAGCGGGCAGCGGTGCTGGTGTCCACCATGGCGCCAGGCGAGTCGGCAGCGGCGGTGACAGGCGGCGGCGGCGGTGCTGACCGAACAACGCTTGCGCACGGGCTAGTTCCTGCGATCGAGCGCACAGTGCAGACAAATGCGCGCAACAGCTGTTGGCCGGAGGTGGTGCGCGGCTTTTTGTTTTCGCACGCGGTCGGTCAAGGCAGTGCCGCGCTGCGCCCGCTCGCCTGCCGCTTAGAGACAAGCGCACCTGAGGGCGAGGCGGGCCGAAAAGCTCGGCTCGCAAAAAGGCGGCGAGGACCGCGTCTTTGCAAAGGGCCTGGCGTTTGCGGAGCGCGAGAGAGCTGCGTCGCTGGAAATGTGGTTGGCGAGCGTCGGCAGTGCGCAACAAGTAAGCAGGGTCGGGCAGGCTTCCAGAATTGGTTGCCTGCGGTAGGCCGGGGCCAGCCGCCGGGTCTGCTCGCGCTGCCGCCTACTGGAGGGCAGCTGTGGGAGGAAGGTTGGGGGTCTGCTCAGGCTGCAGGAGTGATCGCCCGCCTTGCAATGCTCAATTCGCAGGCTACAATGCAAGGCGTCTTTAGTCCAGAATACGCACACAGCTGCCGCCAGCTGTCCAGCAGCTGTCACGCCGGAGCGCCGCCGCAGCCAGCCGGAGGAAGCCCGCCTGCCCCGCGGCACTTCCTTCGAACCCAAGGGTTACTTCAAACTTTGCCTTTGCGGCCCACCACATTCCTCTTGCACCAATAGATTGCTTCACCACATCATACAACGTTTGCGAACGGCAACTACACTGCAAACATAGAAACGAAAACGGTCAGAGGAGCGGCAGGAGGAGGACGGCAAGCAAACGCGTCACGCCCACGCAGGCCCCTGCGTGGAAGCGGGCATCTCCTGGGATGCCTCGTCCACGTAGGTCTGGTAAGGCCCTGCAGACGCGCCGCCCTGCCGCCGCTTGCGCCGCAGCCGCACCACCACCAGGGCACCCACAGCCAGCACGACTGCGGGGTGGAGGGAGGTGGGGGTGGCGTCAGGGTCAGGGGCTGGGCTCTAGGCAAGCTGCGCCGCGCAGCCAGCAGCACGCCGTCTGCAAGCAGCCGCAGGGCTCTCGCCCACCTGCCACAATCCCACTGATGCCCCTACGGCATGGCACGCATGCGGCCTCAGCACCGGTGCCTTCTGCGCAAGCAGGACCCCCATGCCCTGGTGCCCGGGAGCGCCCCCCCCCCCCCGTGCAAGCCCAGCGCTCACCGACGCCCGCAACAATGCCGCCGACGATGGCTCCCACGGGCACCGAAGAGGATGAGGAGGAGGCGGCGGTGTCAGCCGAACCAGCAGCAGCAGCAGCCACAGCTGCTTGCTCTCCTTCGGCGGCAGGGGTGCCGTCGCAGGATGGGAAGGAGGGGGGGCCGGTGGCGCACTCTGGGTCCGACAGGCACAGAGCGTTGACCAGCGACGCTGGGGGGATGCCACACAAGGGGTTGCCCTGCAGCCGCCTGCAACGGTGGGGTTTCGGGGGGTGGCGGGGAAGGGCGGTTGACGTGAGACGCGCGCAGGATGATGGCAGGTGCAGGGATCAACGCGTGGCAACAGCCGGCCGCATGCTGCCGCCACTGCAGCAGCGTGAGGGTGCCTCAGCACAGTCACTCACAGCTGCGTGAGCGCCGGCAGCGCGCCCTCTTCTCCCCACGACGCCGGCACAGTGCCGGTCAGCTGATTGTTGGACAAGTCGCTGCAAAGCAGAGGGCCGGGGTGGGGACGAGGGGGTCATGGGTCGGCGGCGGCGGCGGTGGCGGCAGCAGTGGTTGCGCCAGGAAGTGGCGGTGCTGCGACGGCCCGCCGCCCTCCGCTCTTTGACCAACAGCAGCTCACACGCAGCATGGGGTGCGTGCTTGGCCACAGCGTCAGCGGGCGACGGTGTTCAAGCGGCGCCCTGCCCGCCCAACCACCCCATCTCACAGCGACTGCAGCGCGGGCAGGGCGCCGGCGCCCCATGCTGGCAGCGGGCCAGACAGCGCCTGGTTTGCTAGCTCCAGGCTTGTGAGGTAGCTGCCATGAGGATGGGAGGCAGGCAGGAAGGAGGCGATGAAGGTAGGGCGCAGGCAGGGCGGAGCGGTGAGCGTTTCTGGCCAATGGCGGGCCAGCAGGCTCCCAACCGGCTGGCTGCAAGCGTGTGAGGCAGCTGTGGGTGTTTCTCGGTGGGTCAGAGCGCAGGCCACCACGGGCAGTCGGTTTGGGGGGGCCGGCTGCCTGCGGCGCACGCATGTACCACATGTTCCGCTGCCAGCGCACGTGCGGCGCGCGCCGGCGTGCAGCCCCTGGCACACCCACCTGCAGTTGGCAAGCTCTGGGGCCAGGCCTCCCTGCGCCTTGGGGGTGCAGACGCCTCCGCTGCATCGAAACGAGCTGCGGCGGGGGTGCAGGAGCGGGGGGGAGGGGAGCCGGCATGAACAGTGCAGCGTGCATGTGTGCGCCGTCCCTTGATGCCGAACGCAGCGCTTGTGGCAGCTTGCCCCGGTGCTCCGCCCTTCCACTGTTCTCAGCTCTATAGTTCCACCTGGCCTAAAAACGGGGCGCTCACAGTGTGTACGAGACAGCCCCGGGCTCCTGCTCGTTGCACTCGACGCGGCTCCAGTCACAGAGTGGCGTGGCCGCATCCCAGCCCTGGGTATACTGCGCAGGCAGCTCTGCCCAGTTGGTGATGGCGTCCCGCTGCTTGAGCAGTAAAGGAACTGCAGCGAAGCGGGGCGGGCGCAAACATGCTGGTACAGTGCCCCACAGCCACGGCGGCGGCGGACGGCGGCGGCGGCGGCGGCGCAAGGCAGCCTGCTTGGGAACCCCAGGAGCCCGGCCCCCCCAGGTTACCGTCGTCTTCATGCGACGCTGCGAGGGTGAAGAGCGGCAGCGCCAGGGCCGTCGCGACGGTGAGGACGATTGCGAGGCGCATCGCTACCGCAGGGTGGAAGGCTGCCCGTCGAACGCTGCCCGTCGAACGTAAGACGTAATTTAGGGTGAAAGACAGGCGCCCGGCTCTCCGGAATCGCACGACGCGCATGTGCCCGTCCACCCTGGCCAGGGGGCGCCTGCCTCCAATCCTCCTGCCCCTTCTCTCCTCCACCCTTGGCAAGGTTGTTCATCACAACGGTGGAGCTGTGCGTCAGAGGTGAGTAAGTAGAATCGTGCGGTGCATGAACGAAATGCGTTTGGGTGGGGTGAGAAAGCTGAAGCGCGCGACGCAGGGCGCGCGACACGGGCGAGAGGGTGCCCGGCGTTCTATTTGACGGGGTGTAGTGCTGCTCCTAACCTAGGCAGAAAACAAAAAACGGACGGCGACAAAGAAGCAAAACCAGGGGGGATAGCAAGCAAAGGAGGGCGAGGGATGAAGCAGGTGGCAGGGGGGCCCTGGGGCGCTGAGGGGGCGGGCGGTGTGAGGGCGCGCGTGTGGGCGCCGGCCGAGGGAGCGGCGCCGCAGGGGCGCAAGAGCGATTGCAGGGAGCACCGGCATGCACATAAGAGGGGCTGTTGGCAGTGGGGGCAGTGTGTGCGCTTCGGCGGCAGCGCCGCCGCCGCCGCCGCCGCGGCTGCCAGGCGGGCAATGCGCGCCGCCCGCAGCCAGCGTCGCGGCAGACGGGCCGCCGCCGCCGTCGAGACCAGTGTCAGCCCTTACTCGGCGTCCCCAGTGACGGAGGGCGCGGTGGAGGGCGAGAGGCTGGCGGGGAAGCGCACAGAGCCGCTGCGGGGCGTGCCGGGTGGCGTGCCGCCGTCCCCCCCGTTCATCTGTTGCGACAGCAGGCCAGTGGACAGCAGGACCACGTCCACGGCCACCTTGACGTTCAGCGGCGAGCCCCAGATGCTGCGGGGGAAAGAGGGGGAAAGGGAGGGAGGGGAGGCGGCGACGGCAGGGTGAGCGAACGGTCTGCCGCCTGTGCACGCGTCGCACGCGGCGGTCGCGTCCCGCCGCGCCCACCGGCGTCTGCCACCGGTTGTCAGCAGGCACACAGATTGCGCCTCGCGCACCTGACGAAGCGCGAGCCGACCTTGTTGGAGGCATCTGCCACGCCCATCTTGCAGCGCAGCACCTCCTGCAGCGTCTTGATGTGGGAGCCGCTGGGGCCCAGCAGCGCGCCCACCCGCCGCTCGGGGATCTCGATGATGCGGAAGCACACGCTGCTCAGCTCGCGGATGCCTGGAAGGAGGGCAGGAGGGGGCAGGAGGGCGATGGAGTGCAGAGGATAATAAGGGGCAGCCATCCGTCTGCAGGGGCCCGCTGTGCTGGCCGCACTCCCACGCCACTCTTTTCCCGCCCCCCCTGGTCGGTGCCCTGCTCGCCACCACCCCTGCCCTCCAGTTTCTGCTGCCCCACTCACTCTGCTCGTACTTCTCCTCCTGGCAGACCAGCTCCACCACCTCTGCCACCGCCGCCGCAATCTGGGTGGGCCCCGGCGACAGGTAGTTGACCAGGCGGAAGGGCACAAAGGCGGCGTTGGGCGACTTGCCCTCGACCACCACGCTGGGGGGAGGAGGGGGGGGAGGAGGGCGGGGGGCTCAGCTGCAGGCAGGGCAGGGCATTCTGTCTCCTCGGCGGCGGCGGCAGCAGCAGCAGCAGCGACGGCGGCAGCAGCAGCGCACGGCTCGACGGCAGCAACGGGCAGGGCAGCGACAGCGACAACCCGCAGCCAGGCGGGCGCACCTGCAGCCCGAGCGCTCGCTGAGGGCCTTGATGGCCTCCCCGCCGGGGCCCATCACCTTGCCCGCGCACATGGCGGGGATGACCTGCAAACAAACCAGCAGAATAATGAAATAATGGAAGCAGAGCAGACGCGGGTAAGCGGGCGCGTCTGCCGGCACGCATGCAGCCTGCGCACGCTGCCGACGTGCACGCGAGGCGCCCTTTCCAGGCCATTGCTCCACTGTGGAGTTGCGTGTTGAATGGTGACCTGCTGTCCCTGGGCCCGCCCACCTGCTGGAAAAAGTACTTTTCCACTGCAAAGGGCTTGGTGCGCAGCTTGTCCAGGGCGCCCTCGCTCTCCATGGCCTGCGGGACGGCGGCAGCCGGGGCGGCGGGCCAGAGGGCTCGAGCCGGGGGCACCCACGCAGCATGCGTGCACCGCCGCCGCACGCATCGCAGTGCCGCTTGCCAACGCACGGCCAACTGCTGCGCGACGTTCCCACGCCAGGTTCTGCCCCGCGCCCCCCCCCCCCGCACAGCTCACCTGCAGGACCATGCTGACCGCCTTGGCCAGCTGCTCACGGCGCTCCACCGCCACAATCATCATGCGCTCGCGCGGCGAGTTGGTGGCTGTGCCGGGCCGCGTGAACTGCACGTACGCCCCCGTCTCGCGCTTGATAGACGCGACAGTGTTGCCGCCGCGCCCCAGCACCGCGCCCACCACGCTCGACGGCACCAGGAATTTGAACTGCAGGCCCGCGTCGTTGATCGACTTGTTGTCCCGGTCGCCATCGCTGCAGACGCGTTTGTGGGCGACCGCCGTGGGAGGGGTGTGAGGGGAGGCGGGGGGGCAAGGCTGCGCGGCGCCGCCCGGCGCGTTCTGCCGCCTTCTGCGCCCGCCGCCTGCATGGCGGCGCCATATGCGGCCGGCATCACCACACCCCGCCCAAACCACTCACACAGAGGGCGCAGTGGCCACCACAGGCGTGGGGGGCGCCTCAACGGCGGCCGCAGCGGCTCCTGAGAAGCTGCGAGCGTTGTGGGAGAGGGGGCGGCCGGCCGGCAGGCCCTGCTTGCCGGCGGCGGGGCGGAACGCTGCTGTGGAACCGGCGCGGGAGGCAGCCGATGCGGCGGCGGTCACCGAGGTGGCCGCGCCGGGGCGCACGGAAGTGAGCAGGCCGAGGTGCGCCATGCTGGCCTCTGCGGCGTTTGTGAGGTGGTAGGAGAGGCACCCAGCAGCCCCAGGAGCGAGGCGGGCGGGGTGAGGAGGGCTGGAGATCGAGCGCGGGGCCCCTTTGGCGGCAGATCACAGCCCAGCAAGCCCAGCAGCAAAGCCCCCATGTCCTCCCCCTCCGTCTCGTTGGCCCTCGCCAGCTCGTCTTCGTCCCTCAATTGAATCTGGCTCGTTGCTGACGACGACGCCGCGGCCAGTGCGCGTCGGTTTCGATGGGCGCCCTGCTCTTGGCGGGCCGCTCCCCCATGTCGCCCGAGAGCTCTGAAGAGCCGCTGGAGACGACCACCGTGGTTTTGGTGCACTCCCCGCGGGCCTGCTCCCTGGCCGCCACCTACGCCGCCGCCGGTGCCCGCTCGCCGGCCGGCCGCAAGAGCGGTGCGTGGGGGCTGCCTACCTGCACACTTCAAGTGTCGGCAAGCTAGGTGTGGGGTGACGGTGCACATCAGCAATGCCTTTACCATGCTCCGCCTTTACCGTGCCCCTTGCCCCCAGCAGCCCGCGCCAGCCGCGACGGCGCCGCCGCCCGGGCCGCCGCCGCCGACCCCACCAACTACCTGCTGAGCGGCGGCTCGCGCGCGCTGGAGAACGAGCGAGTGCGCAACGCGGCAGCGGCGGCACGCGCGCACATGCGCGGCATGAAGGGCGCCAACGCGGTGTTGGCCGCCGAGCTGGTGCGCACGCTGCAGGACGGCGAGCGCGCGGGCGGCGTGCTGCGTGGGGAGCTGGCGGCGCTGGCGGGCCGCTTCCGTGCGGAGCAGGTTTGCGGAGGGAGGGGGGAGGGGGCCGGCGTAAGAGCCGAGGCAAGATTGCCAGGGGGGAGAGCACAGGGCACCTGCAGGCAGCCAGGGCTTGTGAACAGTGCACCATCCGAAGCGCCCAACCCCTTGTGCGCCCGCAGAGCCGCCTGGAGGGCCTGCGCGAGCGCCTGGCGGAGGAGGTGCGCGGCCGTGCCGAGCTGGAGGCTGCGCACCAGGAGCGCATCAAGGAGCTGCACAAGCGCCTGCAGGCGGAGCACCTGCTGAGGTGGGTGTGGGAGGGGGCGGCGGGCGACTGACGTGCGTGGCCCTGCTCGCTCCAGCACAACCGGCGAGTCACGTGCTGAGCCAGGGGGGGAGGGGGGCGGCGGAGGTGGTGGAGATTGCCAGCCGGAGGCCATTGCTTGCGACCGCCGCAACGTCACGCGCACCCCCTGTGCAGGGTGAACGCCGAGCTCGATGCCAGCCGTGCGGCAGACCGTGCCAGCACGGCGGCAGTGCAGCTCAAGGGGGCGGAGCAGGCGCGCCGGGAGGGGCAAGCTGAGGGGGCATCGCGGAGCAGGCAAAGCACGGGGGGAGCTAGAGCGCGTTGCAACGTGCGTTGCAGAGCCCGTTGTGACGCTGCGTAATTGACAGTTCTACCCCCTTTCCCCCTGTGGTACAGGCGCTGGAGGGCGCCCGGCAGGAGGCGAGCGAGGCCCGCGAGGGCCGCCTGGCCGCTGAGTCGGCACACAACAAGGAACGCCTGGCGCAAGCGGGGCTGCTGGTGAGGGGAGCAGGGGCCGCGGCCAGCGGGTGTGCAGGCTTCGTGACCTCGACGTGACCATCATCGGCGATGCCCCCCCCCCCGCTCTGTTCAAACCTGTCAACCTGCCGATGCCACTCAGCGTGTACTCCACCTGAATCGTGCCCCACCGCCCCACCACCACACACACGCACCACCCCCACCACCCCACCGCCACGTCAGGCTGAGGTGGAAGCGCTGAAAACCAGTGCGGCTCGCGAGAAGCACACCCGCGAGGTGCAGCAGCGCAAGTGCGCGGAGCTGGAGGCAAGCCTGCGCAGGTGGGCGGGGGCGGGTGGGTGGGCCGGCCGTCAGAAACTCGGTCTACCACATTGATTGCTTGATTGATTGCTGTTGGCTCACATCCACACCAAGCCCCACGCACAAACTTCCAACCCTCCTGCCGACGCCCCTGTGCAGCCTCAGCAACCGCAACGCCGAGCTGCAAGAGGAGCTGCGCTCTGCACAGGGCGAGGCAGAAGGCGCCTCGCAGGGCCGCGTTGCGGCAGAGGCGTCGGCGCAGCGCGCGCGCCAGGACCAGCGGGCGGCACAGGAGCAGCTGGAGGTTGCACGCAAGGGGCGCGCCGAGGCTGCTGCTGAGGCTGCGGAGCTGCAGGGGCGGGTGGCGGAGATGGAGGCGTCGGCAGCGCTCTATATCGCAAAGGAGGTGAGGAGGGGCAGGAGGGCATGTCCGAGGCTTCCGGACGAATGGAGAGGCCGGGGGGGCAAGAGGCAGGGAAAGCAGGGCGCCTGCCGCTGCTATGCCCGCCCACCTCCTCCCCAACTCAGCCGTGTGAGTTGCGCAGCCATCCTGCCTGCAAACCCTGCCGCCCCTCCGTCCTCCACCCCGCGCCTCTCTGCCCCCCATCTGCCTCCCCGCACTGCAAACCTGCACCACCACCCACCCCCTTTCCTCTCACTCGTCGCAGGCGAACTACGATGACCTCAAGGCGGAGCACGACGACACGTGCGCCAAGCTGGACAAGTACAGGGGGGAGCTGGAGGCAGCGCGGGCAGAGGCGCGCACCAACGCCGAGCGGGTGGGTGGGCGGCATGACGTCTGCCGGAGGTGTTGGAGAGGTGGCCGGCGAGGCGGCACGCTGGACAAGGGCCAGGGAGGTGATGGCGGGGCCGAGCACCGGTGCAGGCGGGCAGGCGACCTGCATGCCTAATCGTGGTCCCATCTCTTCGCATCCCCCACCCTGCAGGCCAACGAGCTGTCCAAGCAGGCCGCCAAGGTGCCGGCGCTGAGCATGGAGCTGGAGCAGGCGCGGGAGGACCTCCAGGTTGGTTCGCTCGGGTTTGGGAGGGCAGTATCGAGGGTTGGTGGATGGCAAGGAGGTTGGGGCACGTATGCTGTGCCTGCTAGCCCGCACCCCCCCTCCGCTGAGCGCTGAATCCTCATTATCAGGAGCTGCAGGACCTTCCCTTTGACGACTCATCTGAGGTGGCACGTCACAGCCCTCTCCTCCGCTTCTCGACCCTCCCGCCCTGCCACCGAGCGCAGGAGCTGCAGGGCCTGCTGGGCGACACGCAGGCCGCCTTCAAGCTGCTGATGGAGAGCGTCAAGGAGAAGGAGGTGGCGGTGGACGGGCTGGAGCGGCAGGTCGGTGGTGGCGGTAGTGGTGGGCAGGGGTGGGGGTGGGCGGAGGGTGGGCAGGCCGTAGCAGGCAGGCAGGCAGGCAGGTGGGTGAACTGTGCAGGCCAGTGTGCACGCCCTCTGCCAGCTCGGTCTGCGCCACACGCGCTTCACCACCTGCCTGCCTGCCTGCCTGCCTGCCTCCAGGTGGAGACGCTGCGCAACAACCTCGAAGGGATGCGCCGCGCGCGCGACGAGGCAGTGGACGCAGCGCAGGTGGGAGCTGGTGGGGGGAGCGGGGGCGTGCAGGCCGCAGGGAGCAAGACGAGCAGGTAGTTACTGCGGAGGCCGGGGCGTTTCAGCGCTCGATCCTTCGACAACGAGTTTTCTTTGCCGCAGGAGAAGGCTGCCGAGGCCGGCTGCCTGCAGCAGGAGCTGCGTAGCGCACAGGAGGAGGCTGCCAACTGGCAGCGGCGCAGCAAGCAGCTGCAGGCGGAGGCGGATGGGCGGGAGCTGGAGCTGGCGAGGAAGGACCTGCAGGCCAAGGCGAGCGCTGCCCCCACCTCTCGCTGCCCCTGGCCACAGCCCTGCAGATGCGCTGGCAGTGGTGCATTGCAACGTGGGCTGCTGCTCTGCCCCACCCGCCGCCTCCATGCACCTTTCCTGCGATCCCATCCTCCCCTTTTGCCCACGTCAGGAGCTGGGTGATGCGCTGCACCTGCTCAACTCCAAGGCCTCTGACGACGCTGCTTCCGCCGCCAGCGACCGCCGCCGGCTGGAGGGCGTGGTCAAGTCGCTCGAGGGGCGGCTTGGGCAGGTGGGCGGAGCAGGGCAAGGGTCCGCTGTGCTGCAGCGACAGCTTGCCGCGTGCAGATGGGCAGGCAGCAGCGGGGGGCGTGTGGGCAGAGCAGCAGGTGCACCTCCACTGGATTCTCGAACGCTTCAGTACCTCACACCCACCGGCGTGTCGATTCATCCACTGCTCGCACAGGTGCTGATCCTTGAGCTCTAGGAAAACAGGGAAGCACACACTGCCTTCTCTCAATTCATCGACTCCTCAACCGTGCATGCAGGTCCAGATGGAGCTTGCCCGCACGCGCGACGAGCTGGCGGGCGCGGAGCAGGGCCAGGTGACGGCGCGCGCGGAGCTGGCGGCGGTGCAGGAGGACAACGCACGCATCAGGTGAGTGGGTTGCATGCATGGCTGGGGTGATGGTGGGGGCGGAACGGCCGTTGAGAGCTGGAGCTGGACGTGTTGGTGTAGGTTGGCGGCATAGCGATGTGGCTGCCGCCGGCGCCGGCGCCGCCGCCGCCGCTGCTGCTGCCGCTGCCGCTGCCGCTGCCGCTGCCGCTGCTGCCGCTGCTGCTGCCGCCGCCGCCTGCCGACTGTTCGGCACTATGTGGCTCTGTCTCATGCCTGTCAGGTCTCAGCTGAACGAGGAGCAGATGCGTGCCAGCAAGCTGCGCGGCGAGCTGGCCTCCCTGAGCAGCGGCCGCATGAAGGAGCAGCAGGAGAAGGGCGGGCTGCTGGCCGACACCCTCACCCGCCTGCAGGTGCGGGGTAGACAACTCTGAACGGAAGGGTTGGGGGGGGGGGGGGGAGAGACTGGGTGAGCAGAGCAGAGCAACAGAGGGCCAGTTGCGCGTTATGCTTTCGCAGCGGCTGTGCCTCAGCAGCGACGCTCGCTCCCCCATTCCCCTGCGCCAGGCAGAGGAGGCTGCCAAGCTGGCGGCGCAGCAGGAGGCCAAGGCGATGCGGCGGCGCGCAGAGGAGCTGGAGGTGAGGAAGAACCTGCGTGCCTTCCGTTCCTTGCTTTCACAACGTGTGTGCCTGCCCGCCTGCTTGCCCTGGGCCTTGCCTGCGCCTGCACCCCCCACTCAACTGAAGCTGTGCAACCCTCTGCCTGGCACCGCAGGGCAACCTGAGCGAGGTGGCGTCGGCCAAGTCGCGCAGCGAGGAGGCATACGAATCCAGCCAGGTGTGGTGCGGTGTGGTGCAGGCAGCCACAAGCTGCAGTCACAAGTGAGGGTTGACCTGCATTGACAGGCCCCGGCCACTGCCACCAACCGACCGACAACCGCCGCCGGCCCGTCCACCCTGGCAGGCCGCGCTGGAGTCGATGCGCCGCAAGCTGGAGGTGTACAAGCGCGAAAACAAGAACCTGCTGAGCTCCTACGACTCCTGGCTCAAGGGCGTGGTGGCACAACGCCAGCCCGTGGTGGGAGCCTCGCCCTGAGGCAGCGAGCGCGAGGGGTGGCAGCGCTGCAGGTTGAGCGAGCTGCGGCGCGCCTTTGGGCTCCGGCCATTCTGAGAACTGCACCGACTTGACGCTTACCCTGACATCTGCTGGATTGACTTTGTTGTATTGGGCAGGGCCTGTAAACGCGATGGCCAGGAGGCATGCGTGCGCTGTGACCCGCTCCCGCCAGCGGGACGGCGGCGGTGTTCCTATCCAGCACCATCGCCGGCCCGCTTGTCTCCTGCGCACCGCTTCCAGCCGTCAATCCTCGACTCTGTCACGGCCGTGTGACCCCTGCCGTTGCTCAACCTTTGAGTTCGCGAACCACCTGTTCAAGCGCGCGGCGCCACCACCCCGCCGCAGCTTGCCCCGCTCTCGGAGCGTTAAGCAGCGATGAGCAAGCTCAGCGCGAGCGCCAAGCGTATCCAGAAGGAGCTGGCGGAAATCAGTCTGGACCCGCCCTGCAACTGCTCAGCGGGTCCCAAGGGCGATGACATCTACCACTGGGTTTCCACCATCATGGGGCCATCGGGTGAGCGGCCCGGGCGTGATGTCTCCGCCGCCGCCGCCGCTCGTCGCCAGCTGCTGCCAGCCGCGGCCACGCGTTGCGACCGCACGCCGCCCTCTTCTGCGTGCAGAGTCTCCGTACGCCGGCGGCATTTACTTCCTGGACATTCAGTTCCCGCCTGACTACCCGTTCAAGCCGCCCAAGGTGGGTGCTGGGGAGCGGGGGCCGGGCTGGCGGCAGCCCACCTAAGCCGGCGTGCTGCGCAGCAGGCCCTCCTGGCCCTCGCCGCTCTCGTCACCTGCCAACGCCCACCCTGCTCCCACATCGTGCAGGTCACCTTCCGCACCCGCATCTACCACTGCAACATCAATTCAAACGGCCAGATCTGCCTGGACATTTTGAAGGACCAGTGGAGCCCGGCGCTGACCATCTCCAAGGCGCGTGTGCACCACTTCATGCTGGCGTGCAAGACTCCATCTGCTGCAGCTTTTGGTCGGGCCGACGAAGTCGAGCGGTCAGCGGCATCATAATGCTGCCTGCAGCACGCCTTGCATGCCCTCCATCTCATCTGCGGACCTTCCACTGCTCCCCTAACCCGCCCGCTGCGCAGGTGCTGCTCTCAGTTTGCTCGCTGCTCACAGACGCCAACCCCAGTGAGTGCGCTGGGAGCGCGCACCAAGGGGGCGCGCGGCGCAGTGCCTGGCTGCGCGGTACGGTGCAGCGATGCTGTGCGAGGAGCAGAGCACGAGGGTGGTGCACTCCTCTGCCTCCTCCACGCTCAAACACGACTCCAAGCAGTGCCCCCCTCCTCTCCCTGTTGTGCCTGTTCTTCAAAGACGACCCGCTGGTGGCTGCAATCGCGAAGCACTTCCTCACCGACTCCCTTTTGGCTGCACTCGCCCCTCCCCCCCCCCCCCCCCCCCGCTCTTCGTTCACCCGCTGCCTCCCGCTGTTTCCTGCTCTGCGCAGACGACCCTCTGGTGGCGGCTATCGCGCAGCAGTTCCTCACCGACCGTGAGGCACACGACAAGACGGCAGCAGAGTGGGCCAAGCGCTACGCCAGCGCATGAGGCAGGCGCCCGTGAGCGTGCATGCACGTGGCAGCCGCGCAGGCAAGCGCTGCGCAAGCGTCCCTGCCAGCGCACGAAGCAGCCTTGCAGCGAGCGTGCGTGAGCAGCCGTCTTCGCATGGCAGGTGCACCGCACCCCTCGCAATGCCACTTGCCAGCCAGTGCCGCCTCCCTTGTCTTCCCCTCGCTTCCGTTTCCAGCAGCAGCAGTCCAGCACGGCAGGCAGCCAGCACAGTTTTCCTCCGCCTGACCACACCCCTTAGCCAGCACCCGTCCAGGCAGAAGCAGCAGCCGGCACCGCCTGCCACGCCTCCTTCCTTTCTTCTCCCTCCTCTCCCCCCCGCATTTCATCGGTGGCCTGCCCCACCCACACACCCTATCCCTCTCCTCACCCTCCAGCGCCCCCTCCTGCGCCCCTCATTCCTGCGGCAGCACCCTGTACCCTGCGCCCGCGCGCGCTGCCGCCAGCGCCCCTCGGCGCTGCCGTACTGCAACTGCCGACCTCGCAGTGCCAGCAGAGCAGGGAGGAGCATCACAGGAGGAGGTGCAGACAGGGAGAGGCGCCGCGCGGGGCGGCATCACCAGTCGTGCCGCGGCGACCAGGTTCCATTCCGGAGCACCACGCCTTTTGGGAGCAGCACCCCCGCGTGCCACTGCACCTCCTTTGGCGCCGCCGGGTGCCGCTGCTGCGCTCCCGTGGACAGCCGCCCCCGCATGTTGACCTCCGGGGCAGCAGGGCCCTCTGTCCACTTCAGCCAGCAGTTGCTGCAGGAGGGGTCGACAAGCGTGGGCAGGGAAACAAGGGGGTCAGGGGCTGGGGTTGCAACGTCGAGCGAGGGCAGCGCATGTAGGCTACGGAGAGGCCACAGCTGCTGCAGCACCTCATCCCAAAGCCGCACAGTCGTGCTGCCGCTGCATGGCACCTGCCTCGTGCACTGCCGGCACTGCCATCTGTCGAGCCACCTTCTGCACCTCGTTCGTGTCCTCACCCTTTGGAGTGCGAGTGAGCATCGGGCTCGAAACACGTTTCGTGCGCGCACCAAGCAAAGGCGTTGCAGGGCAGGTGGTCGATGGGGTTGCCTGAGCAGGGGAGGCAGGGAGGGAGGGGCAGGAGGGCAGGAGGGCTCGGCACAACTGAGCGGCGGCAGATGGCGGAGCGCGAGGTGTGCCTGAGAGGTGCAGGCAAAGCTGGTCCCGATGCCTCGTCCCCTCGCAGCGGCTCCCAGCGTCATGCTCCCCTAGCAACCCGCCCGCCCTCCAGCTCACCCCTGCCGGGCGGCTTGTGCTGGCGGCACGCCTCAGCGCACTCCTCGATACTCTCCTTCTGGTTGCCGATCCCCCACGCCACTGCAGCGGTGGCAGGCGGCGACGGTCGATTGAGGCGGCTGGCAGGGGACAGTGAGGGAGCGCGCTCCGCCCGAAAGAGCAGCAGGGCTGCTAGGCGCTGGTGTGGCGTTTGCCTGCCGCGACATCAGGCCGGCGGGGTGGGTGGTGCAGGGCGACGACGGGACGTCGGCACCTCTCCCTGGCGCACGCACCTCACCACCCATCCATAGCTGCCACCCCTCCGTACCTGCCAGCCCGTCGTAGTCTGCCGCCCGCTCGATCCAGATGTCCAGTTCGTCGGGCGTGGGCTGCCACTGTTGGTACCACTGTGCAGCGGGGGAGTCCTGCGAGAGCAGCAGGGGCGGACGGACCTGATCAATCATCGTGGATGAATGGGTGGGACTCCTCCCCCGCACCGCTGTGCGCAGCGAATGCCGCCAGCACAGCGGTGGGGAACGCCACCTCGGACGCACCTGGTGGCACTCGGGCTTGACGTGCGCGTAGCCATCCACAGCAGGGCTGCCGCACGCACGCGCCTCCATCACCCGCTGCGCCTCCGCAACGTCCCACCGCGGCACTGGCACCGCCGCTGCTGCCGCCGCCGCCGCCGCCGCCGTGGAGCTGGCCTCCTGCTGCTGTGTGGTCTTGCCCGCGGCTACAGTTGGAGGAGGGCGAGCGAGGGCGGGCGGGTGACAGGCAGACAAGGGTCGGCGCGGCGGCGGCGGCAGCGACGGCGGCAGCGACGGTCATCACCTGCTTTGCGGCCGGCGCCCGCAGTGTCTACGTCGCCACTGCTGGCCCCTAACGTCAGCTTGAACAGCAAATAGCCGCAGACGGCGGAGAGAAGGAACGCAAGCAAAATTGGCGACCGGGATGGGCGCCGCAGCGCCTTGCTGTCATCACTGCCCATGCGAGGCGTGGGAGCCAGAGGAGCTGGCCGGCAAGGGCGGTAAAGCGCTGGGCAGGCCCCGGCGAGTCGGCGATCACTCGAGGGCGGGTATTGAGGCTTCAGGTGGCAATAGGATGACGCAAAAAATAGACGCAAAGCCTTAGACCAGCATAACTAGCTTCACACCCACTGCAAAACCGAGGTCGCTGTGCCGCCCTGCTGGCGGCCTCCCCCTGCCCAGCTCGCTGCTCCGACACCCAATTGGCACGCCCGATCTCAAATGCCAATAGCCAACCAGCGCCTGGGCATCGCCGCGCTCGGCCTGGTTGTCCTGTTGCTCTATTTTCGCCCAGGCGCTCGCTCGCGGGACCCCCGCACCTCGGAAATCAGCATGACTTCCATTTACGTCAACACGGATGACGGCAGCGGGCACAAAGTGCGGGTTCACGCGCTGGAGACTCCCGCCGCAGGTGCGCCGCCGACAGTGCACGCCGCTGGTTGTCGCACCCCAACGTGTGCGTGAATGTGTGCGAATGCAATGCCAGATGCAATGTAACGCCACGTGTGGCATGAGTGTGTTGCCTGACCCCACACCTGCTCGCTCGACAGGCAAGGGCCCCACTGTCGTGTTGCTGCATGGCCAGGCATTCCAGGCAGACACCTGGCAGCAGACGGGCACGCTGAGTGCGCTGGGCGCCGCCGGCGTGCGAGCGGTGGCTGTCGACTTACCCGGTAAGAGGCAGCCGAGGTGCCAGGGCAGCTGCTTGGGCCATGGCAACGGTTGGCGTCGTGGCTTGGCCACTGCGGGCCGCTCTGGACTGCATGGGATACGCGGAGTCCCTACCCATGTTGGACCTCCTGCCCGCCGCTGCGCAGGCCACGGTGCGACGGGCGGCGAGCCGCTGCTGCCCGCGCAGCGCGGCGCCTTTCTGGGCCGACTGCTGCGTGCGCTGCGCGTCGCCTCGCCTCTAGTTGTGGTGCGTGAGCGGGGAGGGCGCTGAACACCAACGCCCTTTGCGTCATCCCGCTTGCAGCACAGACTCACTGCCGCCGTGTTCACTGCACCTGTCCAAACCCTGTGCCAACTTTCCAGGTCACACCCAGCATGTCCGGCTCTTACGTGCTGCCCTGGCTGCGGGAGCACGCAGAGGAGCTGGCGGGTTGGGTGGCCGTGGCGCCGGTGGGGCTGCGCCAGTGGAAGGACTCTGGCGGGCTTTCAGAGGGCGGGCAGAGCAAGGTGGGCTGGTGGTAGCGTGGTGGAGGGGGGTGGAGGGGTGGGGTGTCGCATGGACCCACAGGGTGGCAGTCCAGCATCCGCTGCTGTCGCTTTCGTGCCCACGCATTCACCCTGTTGCTGCTTGCCTGCTTGTTGCATGCCCTCACATGACATGCCTCCTTACTTGCTCCCTCCACCCCCACCCCACCCCACCCCACCCCCCACATCAAACCCCCTGCTCTACCGTTGCAGCTCAAGGTGCTCGCAATCTACGGCGAGAACGACCGCATGAAGCAGGACTACGCGCTGCTGGAGGATGCGGTACCACGAGCGCAGTACCTGCATGTGGGGCAGGCCGAATCGTTGCTGGCCCACTTGCTGTGCGGAGGCGGAGGGGGCTGGGCAGCTGTGGGAGCGTGCCCTGGTTGCTAGGAGGCCACGGCAGTGGAAGGCATGCGCTGCACTGCGCGGCGGTGCCATCTCCCTCCCCCCCAAACTGCTAAACTGCCCTCCTTGGAGGCCTCTCCACCCTGCTAATGCTCTCCCTGTTTCCTTCTTGCAGATTCCCAATGCCGGCCACCCCTGCTACCTCGACGACCCTGCCCTGTTCAACCGAGAACTGCTGCGCTTCCTGGAGAACGAAATCGGCGCCTGACCCTTGGCGCCTGCTGCTGTACCTGCTCGGCGACGAGGCAGAACATTTGGCGCCTGCACTGCTGCGCCTCCCGGAGAGCACAACCGGCACCCGACCCGCCTGCGGCGTGCTTTGCAGTCCGAAGACGAGGCATCACGTTAGCACGCCTGCGCTGCTGTGCTCTGCTGCTCTCTTCAACTCGGAAGCTGCTGTATTTCCTGCAGACAAGCTTGGCGCACGAACTGCCTGCCGTGTCCCGCCTCTGTCCACCACTGCTTTTGCCTCGGTCGCTACCCACTGATCTCTGTACCCGTCCCTTCCATTGGGACATCTGGGAAGCATCTTGCGGCTTGTGATTGAAGCTCTGCTTTGCCTGCTCTGCGCTGTGGTGAGCGGGCCCTCCAGTGCCTGTGCGCGTGGGACCGCGGCGCAGGCGCCGCCTCCTCAGCTCGAGGCTTTCTCTCTGCCGACCGCGCCGCTGCGGCGCATCTCCCCCAAAACTCACCCACGCGTGTCACGTCTTCTCCTTCTCCTTCTCCTTCTGCTTCTGCTTCTGCTTCTGCTTCTGCGTCTGCGTCTGCGTCTGCGTCTGCGTCTCCGTCTCCGTCTCCGTCTCCGTCTTCTTCTTCTTCACTTGCGAACTATTCTCTGGTGAATTACGGTGTACCACAAAGCTAAGCTAGTTGTGCCACCGGCCTCGCGAGGAATTCCAGAGACGCCGGCTCGCGCACCAAGCTGCCCTAAAGGTGCGCTCAGGCAGCACTGCGGTGGAAGGTGTTTCGGGTGCGCCGCAGCCGCGAGCGCCCGACACGCCGTTCCGGGCCCTTGGCAGCCGCCGACCGCCGGCGCTGCCGCCGCCGCTCGTGCCCCTCCCTCCCCACCAGATGGGCCAGTACCACAAGCCTTGCGTTGAGCTGCGGGTGCAGGATGAGAAGTCGGGCGCCTGGCGCAAACTGGTTGTGCAGGTGGGCAGCGCGCCTGTCTGCCTGGGGCCAGAGCTCCCCCTTCCGCGGCCACTGGCCCAGCCCAGCCCAGCCATGGCATGGCATGTGCACCGTGATACCGCGCCTGCAGGCCAGACCGTGCTGTGCTGTGCTGACCGCTGCAGTGGCTTGGCACACATGCACATGATGGATCTCAAGCTTCCCAGCCCGCCCTGCATGCATGCATATGCCACCCCCTGCTGCAGGAAAGCGTCACGCTGTTCAACCTGCACCGACTCGTGCAGATTGCATTCGTCAAGGGCAGGGTGAGCACGGTGTGTGGCACCACCACGGGGGCCTGGCGGCGGTGGTGCTTGGGCACCCCTGCTGCACTTGGGCGCGGTGCGCCACGGCGTGAGCGCCTGCGTGCTGTAGCAAAGCGCACTAGTGCTCTCTGTGTGGGGGACGCTCCGCCCCTCACGCTTTGCCACGCTTTGCACGCCGCCCGTGCCGCAGCTGCCGTCGGACGGGGCCGTGGCGGCGCTGCCGTTTGCCTGCACCTTCAAGGGCAAGCAGCTGCCGCAGCGCAAGTCGTTCGAGCTGTGCGACAGCTCGCTGGATGCTTTTCTGAAAGGCAGGGAGAAGCGCAGCTTTGCTGTGACAGCTGGCACGCGCGCCATCGCCAACACCCAGCACCTGGTGGGTGTGGCCGGGCCGCGTGCCGGGCGTGAACGCTGCCAGCAGCCGAGGGCACGTGTGCCCGCACCAATGCAAGCGGGTAGTTGGCGGAGTTGGCAGAGCCTGGTGAAGCCGCCCAACCAGCACCTTCCCACACGCTCGCACACGCGCTCGCCCGCCCGCCCAGGTGCCCCGCTGCATCGATGGCTCAGACGACGCTGCGCTGGACAAGGTGGGGTGCTGGAGGGTGTGCCCTTGGGATGCATGCCCTCGCATGCTGCCAGCACTCACAGACAAGGAGGCATTGTCCGCTCACCTGGCCCTGCCGCTGCCCCCGCCCCCCTCGCCGCTCTCCCCCGTCTCGTTGCTTGCTGCAGGTCAACAAGAAGCTGTATGAAACCAAGTTCACCGGCATTGCCGCACGCGACACGTGAGGGACGGCCGCCGGTCGCCGCTGCCGCCGCTGCCGCTGGCGTCCCCTGATGCTGCTGCTGTGCTGTGCTAGCGATGCCGCCGCCGCTGCCCCTGTTGGCGCCTCAAGGTGCGTGACGCGCTGCCTGCTGACGTGGGTGGCCGTATTGCTCCCACTGCCCTGCACCGGCCTGCTGCCTGGCTGCAGCCGGCTTCGCGCAGCAGCTGGAAGCCCAACCAGGGGCTTCTTTACCTTTACCTTTACCTTTACCAGGAGCAGCGCCCCGGTACCGGTGCTGCCGCATGTCGCCGCTCCCGGCCGCCTCCCGCGCCGTCCCCCCTCATGCCCTGCAGGCCCTGCAGGCAGAAGAAGCAGCCCATGAAAACGTGGGGCAGCAGCCGCATCCCCAAGTAGGAACAAGTCCTCGTGATGCCGCAGCTGCTGACCCCTCCCCCCTCGTGCCCTGCAGGCAGAAGAAGCAGCCCATGAAGGTGTGGTGCAGCAGCAGGACCTCCAGGGAGGAGCTGGACGACATGGTGAAGAGCTGGATGCGCGCGCCCGTCACCGCCGGCCACTGACCAGCCAAGGCTGGGCCACGTGCACTGGATGCGTGTGCCCGCGACTCAGCCGAGCGAGGCGAGCGGTGCGTGCGTCGGCCCGGCGCCACAGATCAGGGGATACGTTCTGCAAGCTGTCGATGGCGTGGAACACACAGGGGCTTGAACACGGCATCGGCTGCCGATGCAGCACCCTGCGGTGCTTGCCGGGGTGGGGGGGCAGCAACGCAGCGGCTGCCCTGCCAATGCACAGCGCGAGGTCCCCGGGCAGCTGCTGCCTGCACCGGAGCAGGGACCCTGCCATGCCTTGGGGTCCATTTCTGTTTGATGCAAAGCTGTTTGCTTACTATAAATGCAACACGAAAATTAACGACGGGCAGTGAGCAGTGCCGGAGCCTGAGCACATTTGTAAGGCCCGGGGCTGCCGTGCGCGCTGCCTTGGCGCCGTCGCATGGAGAGGAAGGCTGCTAGGCCGCCGCATGGGAGGCTTGGGCCGGCAACGCTCTGCGACTCTCCAACCCTGCTGCCGCTCCTACCCCCGCCGCTGTGACATGGAGGCTGCTCTGGCCGACAGCGGCGAAAGGGGCAGAAGGCAGTGATGCCGGTGCCTGAGCACCGCTGTCGTGGCACTACGACGAAACCAGCCGCCACCTCACGTGAGGGTGCACCTCACTTGTACAGTCTGCAACTGTGTGGATGCGGCTTGCATTGGCCAGCAATGCCCTGATTGATGCTGTGAGAATCCCGCATGCCCAGAGGCAGGGCTGGGTGAGGAGACGCCACGAGTTGCAGCGAAACAGGAACAGAAACGGTGAAGCGCTGGCTGTCATGGCCAGGGACATGCTGGTGAGCACGAGGCGGACCCAGGAGCGGCAGCAAACATGAGAAGCGTATTTTTTCAAAAAGCTGGCAAAAGGGTGCGGGTGTCGTTGCATAACATGCATCAGAGCAAGCTAGACACCATTAAGCGTAGCGGATGGGATTTCGGTCCGTTGCAGAAGGGGCTTGCGGGACTCCTCGAGACGCCTCAGCTCACAGCCCGCCCGCCGCAGCTGCGCCGCCGCCGTCCGCCGCCGCCTCGCCCGCCGCCTCCTCGCTGCCCTCGTCAGAGCTTGCCAGCTGGAAGAGTCGGTAGTAGTAACGGATGCCCCTCAGATAGTCTTCCACTGTGTGTTTAAGATTCGCGCAGGGCAGAGGGCGTGGGCAAGGGTATTGGGCAGGGGAGGAGACCCGCAGAAGGCTGGCCCTGCTTTACAATGGCATTGACGCGCGCCTCAGGTGCGCCCGTCCGCTGCATGCACGTATGTGCACACCAATCCACCCGTTCTATAGGAGTTCTGGTAGGCAGGCACAGGAGACTGCAGCGCCGCTGCGGGATCCTCCCCCTTGATCCTCCCCCTCCACACCAGACCGCTGACAGCAGCGACACGCCAAGCAACGGCAAGAAGCCTGCTTGCCTGAGATGCGTTCGTCCACACCGTGCACGCGTGACGCGTCATTCATGGCGTAGCGGTGGGGGCAGAAGCGGTAGACGCGCCCGCCCGCCAAGGGCGCGTACCAACGGCTGTCGGTCATGCCGCTGCAGCAGGGGGACCGGAGATAGAGCTGGTTGCAGGGGCGGAGGGCGGTTGCGAAAGTGCTGGTGCCGCCGCCGCCGTATGGCCGACGTCAGCAGCGAAATCCGACCGCACCTGCCTTGCTCACCCGTACCAACCCTTCAACAACACCCTGCCCCCTCCCACTCACGGCACAAGGTAGGGCGCGACGACCAGGCCCTGCGGCGGCCGCAGCGTCTCGAGAATGGCCTGCTTCACCAGCTGCCAGTGCGGGCCGCCGACGGGCGCCACCTCCGGCGGCATCACAGCCTGGGGTGGAGTGGGGTGGGTGGGTGGGTGGGTGGGGTGGGGTGGGGGTGGTGTGTGTGGGGGGATGGGTGGGGGGGGTGGGGTGGGGGGGGGGGGGGGCGGCGGGGGGGCGGGGGGGGGGCGGGTTGGTGCAGAGGCCCGTTTTGAGGGCGACGCAGCACGTGGAGCGACCCTTGCTGCTCTTCATCTGCAGGGCGCCCGCCTGCCCCAGCAGCGCTCCCGGAAATCAACATCAGCACTCATCAAACCGGATTCGATCACCCAACCTTTTTGAGCCTGCATTACCACAGCAGCACCGCTGTAGTAGTCAGCACCGCCTCCCACTCACCCAGCCCTCCTGACGCAGGGTCACGAACGCCGCCTCCCGGCGCGTCACCAGCTTCAAATATTCACGCACGAAGCTGTCACCCTGGCCTGTACGAGGGGGCAGCGAGGGGAGAAGACCGCCGGCGCCGCCTCTGGTTGGTGCACGAGAGCAGCAGGGACGGACGGTGCATGACAGCAGTGCAAGCAGGCGGGCAGCAGGCATATGTCACTTCTGGGTTCTCCCCCCAGCCCGAGCCCTGGAGGCAAGGGCAGGTCAAGGCTGCCCTTCTGTGCTCCGCAACAGCTCCCTATCCGGACGATCACGACACTGCACAACACAGGCAGCCTGTGCTAGCGTAGAGCAGGCAGACAGGCAGGTGGCGGGCAGGCAGCCAGGGCACCCACCGGGGAGCACTCGAAAGTTGAGAGTGATTGTGCCCATTGTGGGCAGTACGTTGTCCGCCACGCCACCCGCCTGCACCCCCACCTGCAGGAAGCTCAGTTGCAAGGGGCGTGGGAGGCACGGGTCAAGGGGCGTGCAGCTGCCGCGGCAGGAAGACTTGTGTTGATGTGTTGATGCATGGGGTCGGGGCCGGTCGGCAGCGGCGGCAGGCGGCGTGCAGCACGGGCGGCCGCCATGCACAGACCCGCATCGCCGGGGCAGCGGCGGGGCAGCGAAGGCAGCATGGGTGCCCTGTGGGAGAGGCACGAGCGACTCACCACAGCGGCGGTGGTCCGCACAAAGGGCGCCACCTCCTTGCCCAGCTGACCCATGAGCTGGCCCAAGATGGGGTTGACGACCTGTGGGCAGCGTCAAGGGGGTGGATGATTGATGTAAAGAGAGCGGATCTGTGGCTCGGCATGTGAAATGGATATAAGGAGAGGGCCCCCTGCTGCATCCGACAGCAGCATATGTGCCCCTGAAGCAGCACCCCCCTGCTGCCCACTTGCCCAGTTGTCCGCGCTCTGCAGCAGCATGCGCAGCGGCGCCCACTTGACCGCGGGAGCCAGCGCCGCAAACCAGTGGGTGGTGGGGGGGGCCAGCCGCGTCGTCGTGGGCTGCGCCTCAACGGCAGCCACGATGCGGGCGATGCGGGCGGCGACTGGGTTGGGGGGCAGAGGAGGGGGAGGGCAGGGTGGAGTTGTGCAGTATTGCTGTGAGTTGCGCCTCAGCCCTGCAACCCCAGCGAGTCCTCATACCGAGACTGCCCCTACTCAGTCCCCACACCTGAGGAGCCGTCGACCGGCGGCATGCTGCTGTGCCCGCCGCTGCCCTGCACCTCTATCACCCACGTCTCCCAGCCTTTCTCGCCGGTGCCCACCAGCGCGATCGGCTGCAGGTTTGAAGGTCGGGGGCAAGGATTGAGGGCGGTGAGTGCTTGGGAATGCCTGACTGCGAGGGGCCGCAGGGGTCGTGTAGCCACATGTAGAACGCACGCGCGCCTGCTCTGCTGCTGCTTCCCCTCTTGCACACCAACCGACGCACAACCCAAACACCCCTACTGCCCATGCGCGCCTGCTGCACCAGCTGCAAGTCGTTGGGCCCCTTGAGCCCCTCCATCATAATGAGGCCCCCCTCATCCAGCACAACCTCCAGCTCGACACCCCTGCTGCGCAGCAGCGCAGCGATGGAGGCGGCGCCTGGTGCAGTGGAGAGGGGGGAGGGGCCGGTGGGTGGGTGAGTGAGGGGGTGGATGCTTGGGCGGAGAGTTGGTGCGAGGTGGGAGGCTCAAGGAGGGGTGGTGTGCCGAGGAGCCACACTGGCACCTGGCGTTTCCCTGGCACCTGGCACCTACTTGCCGGCCCTGCTGCGCACCCTCCAGCCCGAGGGTGCCTCCCTCGCAACGCACGGCTCCCTCCGGCCCGGGCTTGCGCCCCTGCGAGCGCCCCCGCCTGCACCGCCACTCACCTTGCTCGCCCCCCACCTCTTCGTCGTGCCCCAAAGCAAAGTAGAGCGTGCGGCGGGGGGTGTAGCTGCAGGGTTAGCGGCAGAGGGGGCACAGCAGGAGACACACAGCTGACGCGAGGAGGCTACACCGACAAGGTGCTGAAGGCAGGGGGCTGTGCAGCATGCACGGGGTTGTTGCAGCAGCAGGCTGCTGGGCGCTGGCAGACCCCCGACTCCGTGTGTGCCGCACCCCGGGCGCGGCAGCAGGGCCGCTGCCCTCCAGTTGCTGCAGCGCCGCCGATTCGATGTGCCCCCAGTGGCTCTCTCGACCTCAACCACAGCCCCTCTCTACCCGCCAGGCCCCTCCCCCACCCCCGCTCACCCCTGGCGCAGCAGCAGGGCCACCGCCTCCAACTGCTGGAACGCCGCCGACTTGATGTCGAGGGCGCCCCTCCCCCAGATGAACCCGTCGGCGATGGCGCCGCTGAAGGGACCGTGGGTCCAGTTGTACCCGGGGCCGCTCGGCGCAGGCACCACGTCCAAGTGGCTCATGGCGCTGTGACAGGCACGGGGAGGTGGGGAAGGGGGAGCGCACGTGGTTTGGTGCGTGAGCAAGGAGTGCGGGCACAGCCACGTGATGCCAGGCCGCCAGCAAACGCAGCAGCAAGCACGCGCGGCGGCCGGCCAGCCGTGCTCTGCCTGCCTGCCGCACAGCCCGGGTGTGTGCTCGCTCACAGCAGGGGCCGCAGCTCGGGGCTGCTCCCTGGCCAGGTGAACAGCAGCGAGTAGACGTTCACCTGTGATGCGGGGGAGGGCGCTGAGAGGCAACAGCGTGGGAAACCGAGAGTCCTGGAGCGGGCAGGCACACGGGAGGCGGGCAGGCAGCACGGCCGCGCGCAGCACCGCATACACAACTCACAGCAAGCACCCCAAGCATGCCCTGCACAACACCCTCACCCGCTCGTGTTTCAGGCGCCGAAAGAGCAGAGGGAACGACGCCTCCAGCAGGTCGTGCATCTGCTTAAAGGGCTTTGCGTCGGGAACGTTTAGCGGAGCACCGCGCTGCGCCAGCGTCGGCAGCGCCAGCGCGGCAGCCAGGCGGCCGGGGGCGCCTTGGAGGATGTCGTCATCCAGGGGCACGTCGATTGACGCCACGGCGGCGTCGTCGGCATCAGGCGGCGCCGCCGGCGGCGACCGCAGCACCAGCGCCAGGCCAACGGCAAGCGCCAGCGCCGCTGCGCCTCGCAGAACCATCTTTTGTGGGTTGTGTAGGAGTGGCGAGAGGGGCCGCAGAATCCTTTGCAAGCGCTGGGCGTAGGGTGGGCGCCCTGGGCGGTAAAGAGGTGTCGGGAGGTCCACCGATGCTCTGGTTACATTCTACTGGAGCGATCAGATGTCCACCAACCAGCGCCCGGGGCCTCATCTTGCCTCTGCAGAGGCTGCAGAGCTCTGACTCGGCCACGTAGGAAGTAGGACTGCGAGCGACAACTGCGATCCTGCGCGCCCAAAACCACCCAGGATCACTTCACAAAGTGATCAGATCACTTCAGAAGACCTTGCGGGCGATGGAGGCCTCGCCCGCCGTTGAGGTTGGCGCGCGCTGGCGCGCTCCCCCCTGCCCCAGCCTGGCGCTCACCCAGCTGCCTCGTGACGCTCTGGTCGAAGTGCTGTCCCGACTTGGCGCGCGCAGCCTCGCAGCAGGTGACTGGCCACACTTCCAAACTCACTAGGAGCCTTTTTGAGCCGCTCTGAAGCCCGTACAGCGCGATCAGGAGGGCAATACCTGCCTCTGGCCTCAGCCAGCCGGCGCCCCAGGCGCGGTCGGTGGCGGTGGCGACGCCGACGGCGCCTGGGGCAGCGGCGGCGCCCGGCCCGCTCCCGGCAGGGCACCTACCCCTTTTTCGGATTTCCTTTTCCACCACGCCTCCCCTCCCCTTGCAGCTGCCTGCGCCAGCCGGCACTTGGGAGGGTTGGCAGCAGACGACCGGTTCTACGCAGCGCTGCTCGCCGCGCGCCTCCCGCGCCTGGTGGCGCTCCTCGCCGCGGTGCCGCCGCCGGCGCAGCCCGAGTGGTGGGCGGGGCGCAGCTGGCGGCAGCGCATGCGGGCCCTGGCGGCCGGTGCGCCCTTCCAGCTGCAGGTCAGAGGGAGGACGTGGGGATTGGGCATGCCTGCCCTGGGGGGAGCGCAGCAGGCAAAAGGGAGGGTCCCTTCATCCCGGCTGGCGGGCGACGTGTGGACGCATTTGGGACCACAGTTCCCAGCTGTCGACCCCCGCCTGACGCTCCTCCCCTCTCCTGCATCTGGCAGGTGTACAACCGGGAGCCAGAGAACGAGGCTGAAGACTTTATGTTGTCAGCGTATGATGCCACCGTCAGCCTCTCGCCTGCCAGCGCCGCCGCGCTGCTGGCCGACGCGCCACCACCCTCCCTTCGCGGCGGCACCATCAGCGGCGGCCATCCAGCGACACCGACGGCGTCAGCTGGAGAGCTGAGCTTTACTGCTCGGTACCTGCCCATGGGCGCCATGCCGGCAGTGGAGGAGGCGGCGGTGGCGGCGGGTCGCCTGCGGCTGCCGCCCCCTGGCAGCGCCCCGTTTGCTGTCTATGCGGACAGCGGGTACGCTGCTGGGATTTGATGCAACATGTTATGGGTGGTGTGGCGAAGACCCTGCAGCAGGCAGGTTCACGGCATCACCGGGTACTCGCCCGCTGCACCTGCCGCTGCCGCTCCACCTGCCGGCCGCCGGCCATGCACCAGGAGCAACACGTCTGTGCCTCCCGCCCGAAATACAGGAGCGCCTCGGCGGCGGGCCTCTGCGTTGGAGAAGAAGTGGAGGTGCAGTGGTGAGCCCGACATGCATGCTGCGTGCTGCCGCGTGCACGTATGCGCGCCCTGCGTGCTGGACGTGCGCACGCACATGCGCGCCCTGTCTGATGGATGTCCGCATGCGCGTGCACGCCCAACCATGGGTTTCCTTTGCTCTGCCGCCACCCACCTGACGCGGCGCCCGCCACCAACCTACTTGCAGGAAGGGCCGGCGCGCGCACCCTTGGGGCTTCTGGTTTGCGACCGTGCAGAGCGTGAGGGGCAACCGCCTGGCCCTGATGTTCAGGTTGGAGGGGGGGGGGCAGGGGTGTGGGAGGAAGTAGGGTGTGGCACGTGCGGGCGGCTGCACTGCAACAGCGCCAGTGGCACGTCTGAAGCACCGGCATCGTCACCCCATAACTTCTGCCCAACGCATGTACCCCTGCGTCGTCCCCCATCCCGCCGTCGACAGGCAGTACCCCCGCAGCAGCGTGTGGCACCGCGTGCGTGCGCCCATCAAGCCTGGGCAGGAGGCGGTGCTGAATGGGGACTGCAGCTTTGGGTGCGCTGGGATTTTTTGGGATCTGCTGCTGACAGAGTAACCTGTATGCTAGGAGATGGTGGTGGTGCTGCTGCTAGAGTCAACTCAACGTTGCTCCGCTGCGACTGCTGCAGCTGCTGCTGTTCGTCTCTCTAAGCTTCCTGCCACGCATCCCGCAATCCCGTCCCTCAGCTACGTCGGCGGGCTGCGGCGGCTGTCTGGCTCGGAGCGACAGGAGTGGCGGCGGCACGGCGCGCCCTGCCCGCCCGCGCCCGCCGCGCTGGCGGTGCTGGCAGCGGAGGACGAGTGGTGGAGCGACGACGAGGAGCTGGATGTCGGTGAGGCGGGAGTGCAGCCCTCCTCGACACTAGCGAAAGAAACCTGTGTGTGTGTTTGTCAGGTGCTGGGTCGACGCGTCTGTGGCGCACCTTGTGCGGCTGCAGACGCTCTCCCTCCTGGCTGGCGTCTGAGAATGAAAAAAAAGTAAAAAAAAGTCCAGGAGGCCCCTCCTCAACCTCATGGGCCCCTCTCCAACTGCCCATCCATTCCCCACAACAGCCGTTCCCTCCCCCCCGCCATTTAGATCTGGAGCTTGCAGAGCTGGAAGAGCAGGAAGCGGACGCGGCAGCGGCGCAGCAGGCGCTGGCAGCTGCCGCAGCCGTCGACCCTGCCGCGGCAGCCGTCGCGGGCACGGGCGCTGCGCCTGTAGCAGCAGCAGCAGCGCCCGCAGCAGAGGAGGCGATGCACGCGCCCGCAGGCCCTCCGGGCCAGCCGATAGCGCTGCAGCTTGGGCCGGCGGCCGCCGCCGCCGCTGTTGCGGCGGCTGGCTTGCCCGTGGAGCTGGCTGCCGCGCCGGAGGCGCCCCCTGCCCCAGCTGCCGCGCCGCAGGGCGATCAATGAGAGCACTGTTGGGCAGCTAGGTCCTGTAGGTAGCTAGGTGGCCGCTGCTGCGGCCGAAAGCGTGAGGCATGGCTGTGGCACTGCCCCATGCGGCACCTTCACCCTCCCACTCCTGTTTTTTGACGCTGAACCCGAATTCCGAATGGGATTGTTCGTCGCTTAATCAACCAAGCATTTCTTGTTGCGGTGCCATTGTGCCGCGCCTTGACCCCAAGTGCCCAGGGGGCCCCACCTCCCTGGCGCCCTTTTGACCTCACCACATTAGATGCACCCGCCCTGCGCCGCACCGTGTGGCGCACACGTCGGCACGGCGGCGCTACCCGCCATGTATGTATCACCGACCCTGTGCGTGCACTGTACGTAGTTCCGGCGTCCTCCGGGTCCCTTCAATTGTATATTTTGTTATTTTGTTTAGGGTTGACGGCGCACACCAGCGCCCCTGTACTGGCGCCGCTTGCCGGCGGCGCCACGTGCACGCCAGCTGCGGTGCTGCGGCTGCAGCCCAGCACCTCCCCTGTACTCTAATTCACGCCCCCTGTTGTGAACATTCTGGCATATGTGGTGAGCGCACAGGAACTTTGGCACCCAGTTGACCCCTCAGAGGCACCTGGTGACGTGCGCCGCCGGTTGTGGCCCGTCATCTGGAGGCAACCGCTGGCTGACCGCAAGTCAGTGCTTCGATAGATTGTCGTCTGCTGTCGCCTCAGGTGAGCCGGCCGCACAGGGAGTGTGCGGAAGGGAGGGGGAGGGCTGCGCGCCGTGTCCGACGCCTTGGCCGCTGAGCATCTACATCGGGCTTCTGCGAACCCAGATCGCTCATTTACAGCTCGCGAAGCCTCAAAGCTGCCTTGCTGCTCGGTGACCTCGCCGCCGGCTCACTGGCCTCTCACGCAGGACTCCCTGTATCGCCTCGGCGCTGCGTGCTAGAAGTGCAGCGTGTGTGTCAGGTGCGGTCGGAAGCGCAACCGACTTGGGGGCTCGCTGCTGCCGCCGCTGCCGCCACTGACGCCCTTCGCCAGCCCGCTGCCGCCACCGGCGCCCTCCGCGCTGCGCCCACTCCTGCTCCTCCTCCTCCTTCCCTCTGCACATAGGAACACCGCCTCCCATTCACAGCATCGACCTCTGTGTGCTGTGGCTGACTCTGTAGCAGCATCTAGCAGCCATGCAGGCCATCAGTAGTGCACAGGACCTGCACGCAAAGGTAGGCATGGCAGCGAGTGCAGCTGCTGTTCGGCCGTACCTGCATCTGTATCTCACGCATGCTTCGAAACATTGCACGGGCGATTCGTCTGTTCAAAGCCGGCGCCTGGGCTGTGCAACATGCGGGATGCGCCTGCAGCAGCACGGCTTGCTGAACCCTGCCTGTCTCTGCCGCCCGCCCAGCGCCCACTTGCTGCGACGCTACACGCTCTCCAGTACGCCACGCTCTCCCCTAGTTCACCCGGTCGCTTGAGACCACAATGAATCCCCTTGACATTGCGATTACTGTTGTAATAGTTTAAAACTGATTAATTGATTGATTGATTGTTCGATCATCACTCGCCCTGGTCACGCAGGATGTGTCGCTGCCCGGGCTGTGGAAGCAGCGCAAGAAGGAGGTGAAGGAGGTGGAGGAGCAGGCGGGGGCGCCAGGTGGGTGGGAGGCAGTGCAGCAGTGGGGGCAGGCAGGCGGGGGCTGATGATTGCTGGCGTGCAGAAGGAGGGAGGTCGTGGAGGTGAAGGAGCAGGTGGCGCCAGGTGGGCGGGCTCGTGGGGCAGCGGGGGGCGGGCAGGTAGGGGCGGCAGTGTGGGCGGCCGGGCGGGAGCTGGTGGTCGCTGGCGTGCGTGCGTGCAGAGTGGCAGTTTGGGAGGCCGGGGGGCTGCAGACAGTGTGGCAGGTGAAGAGAGGGACGCGGGGTGGCGCAGCGCCAGCCTTCTCTGCGCCTGTGCTGGCCGTGAGCTGCTCAATCGCAGTGCTGACACTTCCAAACGCCGTGAATCGCCTGCACCCACCATCATCACGCCCTCCGCCTTGCGCTGCATGCAGTCCTCGCCATGAGCTGGCTCAACCGCGGCACCAACTTTTCTAGCGCCGAGCGGGAGGAGCTGAGGCTGGAGGGGCTGCTGCCGCCCGTGATTGAGTCGCTCGAGTTGCAGGTGCGTCGCGCGCACACGGGCCGCACACAGCTCGTTGTGCCTGCAGTAATAGGTGTGCCTGGGTGCATCGTCGCGCCTGGGGCTGAGCTGCACGTGTGCACCTGGGTGGCATCTGGGTGACCCCTCCACTGGCGCTACCACGCGCCCGACTAGACCCCCCCCCCCCCGCCCCCTTGTATTAAAAATAAACACCGTATGCCTCCCCAGGCTGAGCGTGTGATGAGCCAGCTGCGCGAGCCCAACAAGACGGACCTGCAGCGGTGCGACCTCGCAGGGGGCGGGGCTGGGGCCGGGGCTGTGGGCAGGGCAGCCGTGCGAGCTGGGCGGGGCGGGGTGTGGCGGCGCGCGCGTGCGGGGTCTGTGCAGCGGACAGGCCCGCTGCATGCGGCTCCTTGCTCGCCGCCTCCTGCCCAGCTGCCCTGCCTTGTCTGCCCCAGCCCAATCTGGGCGTCGAAGCTGTTTGCGTCGAAGCTATCACAAACGTGCCCTCTCCTCTGTAATCCCTGCCAGGTACTCCATACTGAACCAGCTGCTGTCCAGCAACCAAACGCTGTACTACAAGGCAAGTGGAGGGCGGGGTGGGGGGCTGCGAGCCGCGGCGCTGGCCGGGGGCGATGACATGTGCAGTGCATGACGAGGCAGGGCGTGCATCCGGTGCGCCGCGCGCGTCCACCCATCAGTCCCTCTCTCTCACAAGTCAAGCCGGCGTGCGCTGTGCACGCCCGGCTCGCTGCACCTGCATTCGCTGCGCTGCACAGGGAGGGCATTGCGTGTGCAGGCCCGCCCTCCCTCCTGCTGGGGTTGCCTCGGGCCCAAGGCAGGCTGGCGCCAAAGCCTGCCTGCATGTCGTCTCTGAACGGCAGACATGTCATCTCTGAACGCCGCTGCCAAACGCAGGTGCTGTGCGACAACATCGAAGAGCTGGCCCCCATCGTCTACACCCCCACCGTGGGCGAGGCGTGCCTCAAGGCGAGGGGGCGCGCTGGCTTGCAGCAGGCCGCCGGGGTGGCGACCTCAGTGGGAGATCTGCTGCGCAGTTCAATTTGCTGTTCGCTTCGGAGGCGCCTGCGTGCGTGCTCCCCGCTCCCCGCCCACCCACCCCCTCGCCGCCCCAACGGTTTGACCGCAACCACCGCGCTCCCCACGCCCTTCACCACACTGTGCCGCTCCCCCATGCCATCCACTCCGCCGCCCCCCCCCCCCCCCCTCTAACAAACCGCAGTTTGACCGCATCTACCGCGCCCCCCTGGGCCTCTACCTCTCCTCCTTCCGCCACCGCGGCCGCTTCGAAGAGGTGCTCAGCAACTGGCCCTCGCACAACGTGCAGGCAAGCGGCTCGGGGGGGGAGCAGGACCGGACAGCGCAGGGGTGATACGGGGCGGCCGCGGCAGAGGGCAGCACCGGCGGAGGGCAGGGGCGGGGGGGGGCAGCCACGCCGCGCGGCTGGCATTCGACCGGGGGCCGCCGGCTGCGGGCGGGGGTTGGCGTGCGCTCCTGACAGGATTCCCACCTGCACTTCAGAAGCCTTCCCGTGCCCACTTGGCCCCCCTTGAGCAGATCATCGTGGTGACGGACGGCTCTCGCATCCTGGGGCTGGGGGACCTCGGCACAAACGGTGAGGCTGCAGCAACAACAGCAGCGGCTCCAGCGGCGAGGCGCGGGGCATGTGGCGGAGGCGGCACCTACCCCCCCCCCCCCCACACACACACACACACCACTCCCAGCCCCCGCAGGTAGGCCCTACCCCTACACCCCTACACCCCCACCTAACTCACCTCGGTTGCTAACCCCGGCACCTGGGGCCGTTGTCTCCCCACGCCCGTGCAGGCATCGGCATTTCCATCGGCAAAGTGGCGCTCTACGTGGCGGGCGGCGGGTGAGCGTGCCCCGCGCTGCTGGCGGCGAGCAGCGGTCGGCACAAAAGGGCAGTGTTGCACGGCTGGCCGGCTTGCTCTCAAGTGGCAGGCCGCGGCAGGGCCCTGCAGGAACGGCGCAGCAAGGGCTTGCACAAGCAGTCAGTGTCCCTGTCAAAGGGCACACTGTGCTCCTCCCTCTCGCGTGCCTTTTCCTCCCCACATGCGGGCCCTTTCGCCCACCCAACCCACCCGCCCGCCCACCCCTGCCTGCAGCTTCCACCCGGAGCACTCGCTGCCCATTGTGCTGGACGTCGGGTGCAACAACCCGCGCATTGTGGAGGACAAGTTCTACCTGGTGAGCGCGCGAGCGAACCCGCGGGTGCCTGCGTGCAAGGGCGCTGAAGGGAGCGCGGCCGAGGTTGAAACGGAATGCACAGCGCTGCGCAATTGTCCGACTCCCAGCCACCCGGACACAAACAACCACAGCGCTGTCCTCCCTGCTCTGGATGCACCCCTCGTTGTGCGCGCTTGACATCGCGGCATCTCGCTTGCCCCCCGTGCTCCGTGTTTCCCCTGGCTTGCCTCTGTACGGCCGCTGGATGGGAGGCACACCCGGCTTGAACGTGAAGAGGACTGTGGTTGGTTGGTTGATTGATCGATTGATTGCAGGGGGAGAGGCGCCCGCGGTTGGGCGGCGATGAGTACTTCGGAGTCATCGATGAGTTCACCAAGGCAGTCAAGGCCCTGTGGCCCAACGCGCTGCTGCAGGTGAGCCCGCCCCCCCGCCCCTCCCCCCGCTGACGAGCTGGTTGTGTGCAGGGGGGCGTGCTGCGGGTTCGCGGGTGTGCTGTGTTGGGTTGCAGCAACGCGCGGCATCGAAGATGGCCCACCAACACGCACAACCAACGCACGCGTCACCTCCAACGACCCGCCGGCAGACGGCCACATCTGTATTACTTATGATATCAATATTACTCGAACCGACTTGGTTTGACACCCTCTTGTGTTTCACGCCCTGTTGCGAGCCGTTGCAGTTTGAGGACTTTCAAACGGAGCGCGCCTTTGAGATCCTGCACCGCCACCGCAGCAAGCTGCTCTGCTGTGAGCTCTGCTGCTCCCGCCGCTGCTGCGCTGAGCTGTAGACGTGGTGATGCCGCCGCCGCCGCCGCTGCTGCCGCTGCTGCTGCTGCGCTGCTCTGGCATGGCAGCAGCGCCTGCGGCTGCTGCTGCTGCTGCTGCTGCTGCTCACTGCCCCGTGTCTCAACCTCCGCCCCGCATGCAGTCAACGATGACATCCAGGGCACCGGTGCTGTCGTCACGTCTGGATTCGTCAACGGAATGAAGTGAGCGGGAGGGAGGGGCTGGAGGCCTGCTGCATGCCCCGCTGCTGCTGCGCTCCGTGCTGGCCCGTGCCTCGCCCGGGGACCCCCCCCCCCACCCCCACCCACCCACCCACACACACCCCGCAAAACAAACCCTCGGCATGGCCGACCGACCGACCGATCGATTGCATTTTTACTATCAACTACATTTCTTGCTACTTCACAACCCTGGGCAGGTTCCAGAAGACGCCGCTGGACGAGGCACGCGTGGTGTTCTACGGAGCGGGGTCGAGCGCCGTGGGGGTGGCGGATCAGATTGCCACGTACATGCAGCAGAAGGCGGGCATTAGCAACGAGGAGGCGCGCCGCCGCATCTTCATGGTACGGGGGCGGGCCGGCGGGGTCGACGGCCTGCCAGCCTTTCCTTTCCTTTTCTTGTAAGTGCTTTACATCTGTCTAACCACAGGAAACCTGTCGACCTGCTTCCTCGGATGCATGCGGAGGCTCGCAGAGCGGCGGTGCGGGCACGTGGCATCTGCTTTGGCCCGTCGGCTCCCGTCTGCCCTGCCCTGTGCACGCTGCCCACCCGCTCCCTTCCACCCTCCCCGCGCCTCTGCCCTCGCCTGCCCGCCCCCACCAGTTCGTCGACTCAAGGGCCCGCCTGCTGCTCCCTGCCCTGCCTCGAGTGCTGCCCACTCCCCCCCCTCTCTCCCAGGTGGACTCAAAGGGCCTCATCACCGCCACACGAGGGGACAAGCTGCCCGAGCACAAGCAGCGCTACGCACGCAACGACGGGACACCCGACATGAAGGCGGGTCGGGGTGCACTCGGCCGCAGCGTGGGGAGCCGGCGCGGCGCTGCTGCTGGCCGCTGGTGCTGCTGCTGTGCTGCCGCCGCGGGGAGCAGTGCTGTGCAGCCGGGCGTGCACGGCCGGGTGGGCCAGCAGGTGTGCGTGCCATCTGTGCCGACGACCATGGAGGGCCTTCTGTCTGACGCCCATGTGCCTCCCTGCCTGCCCCTCTCTGCTTGCTTGCTTGGTTTCAGGATTTGAAGGACATCATCGCGCACGTCAAGCCGCACGCGCTCATCGGCCTGTCAGGTGACTGCGCGGCGGAAGCTGCTGCCGCCGCTGCCCTGCCGTCGCGGCCATCCTGTCCTCACGTTGCCGCGGCCCGGCGCCGCGGCATGCTGCCGGCGGCCTGCCCGCGACTGTTCACCTGCAGCTGTCCACCAGAACCGTAGTGCGCATCTGACCGGCATCGCAGCGCTCAAACCTCAACACCTGTACCGTGCTCTCCCAACTGAAACTCCCGCACGCCCGCACGCACGTCTGGGTGCAGCGGCGGGCCCCTCCTGGCCGCAGCCCGTGATCGAGGAGCTGTGCGCCCACGTGCCGTGCCCCCTCGTCTTCCCGCTGTCAAACCCCACCGACAAGGCGGAGATCACGGCGGAGCAGGCGTACACGTGAGCGGGAGGGGTGATGTCGGAGAGCGATCCTTGCGTTGCGCGTCGGGCTGCCGCGTGCGGTGTGCGTTGCGGTGCGGTGCGCGAGAGCGCCGCGGAGCAGGCGTGCACGTGAGCGGAGCATCGATCGCTGCGCTGTGCGTGCGCCGCGGTAGCAAGGCTTGCATGTCGCGCGTGCGGGTGGTTTGGGCAAAGCAGCACTGCCTGTGAGGGTCATCCATGGGTGGGACGCTCGCGGGTCGTTGGGCAACAATTGGGCACCCTGGCTCGCTGCGCAACCTCCGCCTCGTGTATCCCCTTTGTGCGTGCTGCAGCTGGAGCAAGGGCCAGTGCGTGTTTGCCAGCGGGTCTCCCTTTGCGCCGGTGGAGGTTGGGGCGGAGCGCTACATGCCGGGGCAGGCCAACAACGTGTTTGTGGTGAGCTGCAATGCTCTTCCTGCAGGGCTCACAGGCAGTCGGTCGGTCGGGTGGCCATGACTGCTAGCGCGCGCGCGCACTGCTGCTGCTGCCCCCGCCGCTGCCGCCGCCAGCGTCTCCCCCTGCCGCCCGCCTCCCCTGCTCCCCCTGCAGTTCCCGGGCATTGGGTTTGGGTCGGTGATGGCAAAGGCCAAGGCGGTGACTGATGAGATGCTGGTAGCTGCCAGCCAGGTGGGTGGGTGGGTTCAGGCGCGGGGCGGCGGCGGACGCAGGGCGTGCCAGCAAACCTCTGTTGCATTGCAGGTGCGCCGCCAGCGGCCCTGCACACTTTTCGTAGTTTTCCGCCTGCAGGCGGCGGCGGACGGCGGCAGCAGCTGTGGGCTGCCGCAGCAGCCCACCCCCTGCCCACCCCCTGCCCCGTCCCTGAGCACGTCCGCCCCCGTCCTCATGCGACCCACCCGCAGGCTGTGGCGGACGCGGTGAGCGGCGAGCTGCTGGACCAGAAGCAGATCTACCCCAACATCTCCGAGGTGGGTGTGGGGCGGGGTGGAGTGGGGTGGGGTGGGTGGCTGCTTTGCTTTGCCACTGCGGTGGGGGTTGGTCAGTCAGCTATATCTGGCCACGCATGGGGCCGTTCACTGTGTAAATGACAATCAGTTGTTTTTAGTTCTTTTGACCGCGTGGGCGGGTTAAGGGTGGGGTGGCGTGCCTGGTAACTGCTTGAAACTGCCTGCTTGGCAACGCCGCGCGGTGTGCGCAGCCCAAACCCCCCCTTTTGTGCTGGCCAGCGCCCAATCTGCGTGCCCCGTTTCACGCCTCCCTCGACCGTGCAGCTGCGCGAGGTGTCTGCCCAGGTGGCGGCCGCCGTGGCGCGCGCAGCGCACGAGTGCGGCGTGTCGCAGCTGGCAGAGGCCCCTGCCGACTGGCTGGACTACGTGACCAGCCGCATGTGGGCCCCGGAGGGTCGCACCACCAAGGCCAGCGGCATGGCAGTGCACGCCGTCAACGGCATGCCGCGCGCGCGCTCGGGCCCGCACCTCCGCCCGCACGCCCACCCCTCGGGCCTGCCGGTGCACCCCTAGCGACGGGATGTTGCCTGAGCGTATCTCGGTGGTTGCGCAGCGCTGTATTCCTTCGTCCGTTGTAACGCTCAGTGCATGCAGCGAGCGCAGGAGAGATGGCGAGTTCCACAGCAGGCCAGGCGGTGGAACGGCGGCGGCGGCACCACATATTGATGTCTGTGAGCGTCCTCGCAGGAGGCTCATGTAGCGACATCGCTATTCGACGCTCCTTTCAACGCGGCTGCTGGCTTTTGTGTGAGCTGCTCGCGAAAAGCGCAGGGCGCTCTGCCCAATCCAGCCTTCCCTGCAACGCCGCTCTCGACGATGTCGCGACAATGTGTGCGTGCATCGCAGACGCTTGTAACAACAGCAAGCGCTCCTGCGCGCCGAGCGAACTCGCAAGTCGCGCCTCAGCGCCCCAGGCGTCGCCAAGTTCGCGCTGATGAGCGCAGACGCGATGTCGGTTATCCTTGGCAGCCGGCGCATTGCCGCAGAGCAGGTGAGCGGTGTGGTGTTGCCGCTGCCGCCGCTGCCACTGCCGCCGCCGCCGCCATCGCGGTTCGTTGCCTCCTGCCCTCTTCGCCTCACTTCTTGGTGTCCGCTTTATCACCCTGCAGCATCAAGCCGTGGAGGCATTGCAGCAGCAGCCGAGCCGGCCGCAGCAGCAGCAGCGGGCGCAGCACCGCCAGCGGTGGAAGTTTCGATGGTGCTGGCAGGCGCTGTCAAGACGCAGCTGCTGCGCCTGGACCTGCCCGCTAGCAGCAGCAGCAGCGGCAGCAGCAGCAGCAGCAGCCCCCAGCAGCCGTCCACCCTGTGGCTGGCGGTGACAAAGGCGCGGGGCGGCCGGGTGGAGGCGGTGTGCGCGGGCGAGGTGCTGCAGCTGTCGGCGGCTGAGGACGGCACGCTGGTTGCGGCGGCGGCCGGGTTTGCGCCTCGGCTGGACGAGGCCTGGGTGAAGGGCATGCCTGGCCTGGCAGACAGCCTGAAGAAGATTCGGCAGCAGCAGGCGGCGGACGGCAGCCTGCCCTCGCAGCTCATTGAGGCATGTGGGGGCGCGGCGCTGGCGCCGGCCGGCACGTTTGCGGAGTTTTGCGGGCGCGTCGCGGCAGACCCGCGCCCCTGGTGCGACGGCACTGGCCCCGGGGACGCGCCGCTGAGCAAAGAGGAGCAAGCGCTGCTGACGGCGGGCGAGCTGGCAGCTTTCCTGGCGGGCCGCCGAGGGGTCTGCCTGCTGCAGCTGCGCAAGGGGTGGGGCGACGCCGGCGGCGGCCGCCAGCCGCTGCTGCGCCCCTGGGTGCTGACCCTCCTGCAGCAGGCGGCGGGCCACCGCGGCGCCACGCTGCTGGCCTCGGCGGCCCCCGGCGACCCTGCGCTGGGCGCGACGCTGGTGCTGTGCGCGCGGCAGCAGCCCTTCCTGGCGTGGGGCAAGCGGCTGGCGGGCCTGGGGGTGCAGTCTTCCATTGTGGCTGACAGCCCCTGGTACAAGCTGTTCATTGGTGAGCAGCGCTTGCTGGGGGCAGGTGCACACAAGTTATGTTACCCTGTCTGCTGAGGACAGGGTGCTGGCAAGCAAGGGGGAAGCGGCGGCCAGGCGCATACGGTCTGATCGAGGTGGGGGGTACTCGCGCGCCGTGCATGCTGCAACGTAGCACAGGCCAGCCTGTGGCAGTGCCCGACCTTGTGCCTCCGTCCTCCCTGCAGGCCGCATCCTGGGGTACAAGCACGACAACATCGCGCACCACATAGAGGTGGGTGGGTGGTGCAGGGTGTTGACAGCAGTCTGCGCCTGCAGCCTGCCTCCCTGTGAATGCGACTCCCACCCATCGTCCAACCAGCTCCCATCGTCCTGCCGGCCCCCTGCCCTGCCGCAGTCCACCGGCGGTCGGCTGAGCAGCGAGGTGGTGGAGGCAGTTGAGAAAGAGCTGGCGGCGCTGAGCAGCGCGGCGCCGGCCCTGCCCTGGGGCGGCGGCGGCGGGCGCAAGCGCTGATGACGCAGCTTTGAACGCTGTGCCTGCCCTTGCACCCTATACGCACAGTGATTGTTGTGTTGCAAAGCAAGTTTATCGACACGTGACCTAGCAGGCAAGCGTGCAAGTAATTGCGGTGCAGAACAGCAGGCAGAGGTTGGGGAGCTAAGAATAAAAATACATTGCGATGCGGACTAGCGCAGTGTAGCGCTGCCTGGCCGCCCAGGCTCTACTCCTCGGCGTCCATCCAGGCGGCGGCGCGAGCGGCAGCGCCCGCCTTGGCAGCAGCTCCTGCGTCTGTGTCGCCGTCGGGGATCAGACTGCGCAGGTGGTCATAGTCGGGGAGGGCGCCTGCAGGGAGGGGGTGGGCGGTGGGGGTGTATTTACTACCACTGCTCGTGAGGCTGCAGCTTGGGCTGCGTTGGGTCATCTGTCCACAGGGCAGTTGGAGCACAGGGCACACCGCCGGTGCCTCCCCTCCCCCGCTGCCGCCAGGCTGGCCCCACCTGCCGGCAACCCGACGCAGTAGTCCACCCAGCCGCCCAGCCAGGCGGGCACGCGGCCGTCGGCGCGCGCCGCCCCCAGCGCCGCCCGCCGCCGCGCCAGCATGCCGTGCAGCGTGGTTGCGCTCCAGTCGCTGATCTCCGCCTCGGTGCCGGGGTGCCGGGTGATGTCCCTTCAGGGAGGAGGCACACGATGAGCAGGACGCGTGTGGGGAAGGAGATTCGACGCGGTGGGAGGGATGAAGGCACTCCACCCCCCTTGTGCACCAGCACCTGCCGCGGTTGGATGCGTTGGTCGGTGGAACCCGCCCACTGCTACTGGTGGAAGCCAACAGCACAGGGAAGCAACATATCGTGTGCGCAGAGCGAGGTGGGCGGTGCCCACAGGCTCACCATGGCACCTGCCCGGCAGCCAGCTCCACCAGGGTGTAAGCCAGCGCTTCCAGGTCGTCGGCCTGCCCGGGGCGCCGCCCCTCCAGCGCCACGCTGTGGTTAGAGGAAAGTGGTGCGGAACGGTAGTGTTGAGCAGGGACGCGGACATGGATGCGTGCTCGGCCAAGGCGCCGCCTCTCTAGCGCCATGCTGTGTGGTGTGGTGCAGGGGCAGGGGCAGGGACTCGTTGAGGCGCCGCCCAGCCCTGCCCCTGTGGCATGCAGTCCCACTGGCACCCAGATCCCCCCACCTGGCCGCAAAGTCGGGGGTGCCCACAAACGGCCAGGGCTGCCCAGCCTTGGCGGGGTCGGCGCTGCAGGGGTGGGCAGGGCAGATGGGGTCCGAGCGTGGCGTAAACAGCAGACCAGATGTCAGGCTATAGCCATGCGGGCGCCACAGCCCTCCAGGTGGCAGCTACTGCAATGCATTGCCCCCCTCAGTCCCCTTTCTCACTCGAACGCAAACCCGAAATCGATCAGCAGGATGCGAGGCGGCGGGTGCGACTGTGGCGGCGTCTCGCCCTTGGGCAGCCGCTGCAGCGGCGGCGCCAGGTCTCCGGGGGCAGCAGGAGCGGCGTCAACGGGCGGGCTGGGGTCGAAGCCAAGCGGCACCTGGCAGGGGGTGGTGAGTGGGGGAGGAGTGGTCCGGGTTGGGCGAGGAGAAGGCGGCGGTGGAGGACAGCGTAGCGTAGCACCAAAGCAGCCGCTCCCATCACCCACTCTGGCAACCCACCACGAAATTGGCAGGCTTGATGTCGTTGTGGATGAGCTGTGCAGCAATAAGGGAAGGGGAAGGGCAGAGGAGAGCAAAGGGTTCTTAAAAACCCGAAATGGGGGTGCAGTGGTGAGCTGCAGCAAGCGCACGTCTCCACTTTCCCTTGCTTTACCCTCCCCTCCCCTCCCCTATGCCCACCCCGTGGCGGTGCAGCCCCTCCACCGCCGCCAGCATGCCGCGCGCGTAGGCAGGAAGGTGGTCGACCACCGCGGCGCGGCGCTGCTGGTTGAGGGTGTGCAGGCTTGGGCCAAGCAGCGACAGGGTCATCCTTGATGAGGGGAGGAGGGAGGGGGAAGGGTGAGCAGGAAAGGTAAGATGGGGTTGCAGGGCGAGGCACAGCGGTGCGACGGGCACAGAGGCAGGCGACGAAGCTCGTGCACCAACTCCTGCTGCAGCATACGCTTTGCCCCTGCCCACGCACCAGGGGGCCACGCCGCCGCAACCGTCCTCCCACAGCCCGCACTCAAAGGGCTCCGCCATCCAGGGCAGCGGGCCGCCGGCGCCGCTGGGGACGGCGGCGGAGGCAGAGCTGGTGGCAGAGCGTGAGGGCTGGGCGACGCTGTAAGGCAGCAATGCTCTTTCTGAATGCCCTTGACCACACCCCACACGTGTGCACCGCCGGCTGGCTCGCTCACCAGGCGGCGCCGCTGGCGGCGGCTGCGGCGGAGGCCAGGTGTGCGTACGCGTTCCACTCGGTCTTGAAGGTGGCCCAAGTGAAGTCGCTGCGGGTGGGAGGGAGGGGAAGGGTGGGAGGGAGGGGTGAGGGGTCAAGTGAAAGAGGAGGGTTGTGTTTTCCAAGCTTGTGTTTCTTGGTTTTTCTGCACAGCGAGCTTGCCACAAGAGCCATGCATCAGATGCACTGCCCCCCCTTCCCCCCCTGCATCCTCACTCTGCGCCGTTGCGGGGGTCAAAGGCGCCACCTAGCTTGAGCGCCACGGGCCGGCCGCTGGGGTGGTGCACCGCAGCGTACACGCGCCCCAGGCCGCCAGACCCCACCTGCGCACAGTCAGGAGAGGAGGGAGGGCAAAATGTCTGATGTCGGGATTGCACAGGAGGCGGGGATTTGAGCACGCACATTGTTGTTGTGGTGCACAGCGAATCAGCGAGCGTGGGTGGGCAGCCGCACCCACCTCGTTAGCCAGCACCTCGTAGTCGGCGATGGGGCCAAACTCGCTGGTGGAGCGTGGCGCAGCCGCCGCATGCGGAGGCGGCGAGGGCGACGGCGAGGGACCCTGAGGGACGTGACGGAGGAAGTACGAGAGAGGGAGGGCAAGTGGGCAAGTTGGCAGCGAGGACAGCTCAAATGACTGCAGGCGCCCATGCCCAGCACCCAGCACCCACCTCCTCGGCGCAGCTGCCGCTGGTGGTCCAGCCGCCGTGCACGCCAGAGGGCTGGCTGTCGGTGGGCGAGCTGGCGGAGTAGGGCTGGCTGGCGGGCTGGCTGGCAGGCTGGCCGCTAGAGGCAGAGCCAGGCTCGTAAAAGTCGTGGTCGATGCCCTGTGCAGGGGGAGGAAAGGGGGGGTGGGAGGAGGGGAGGGGAAGGAGTGCAAAGGACAAGAGGTTGAGTAGAGTCCAGCGGCGTGCACGCAGTGGTGCAGCGATTTCCCGCATAGCACAAACCCCAGCAGCGCAACGCCCCAACAGAGCAAAAGGGGAGGGAAGACGAAACTCACCACCTTGAGCATGTTGACGTGGGTGCTGGGCTGACCAGGCTGCTGGCTGTCGTCCAGCGTGCTGTGAATGCTGGGTGCCGGGCAGCGCACCAGGAGACCGCCACCCGGCGGCGGCGGGTGGGCGGCAGCGATAGCAAGCAGGGAGGCGACGCAAGCAGGCGGCGCAGCGGCATCGGTGGGCGGCGCAGCAGCGGCAGCATGCAGCGCCGGCAGGGGCAGCGGCTCGGTGGGCGGCGCGGCGGCAGGCACAGGTGGGGAGTGGTGGGCAGTGCGGGCGGGCTCAGTGGCGCTGCCGGGCGCTGCCGCTTCCTCTGCTGCTGGCTCCTCTGCAGCGCCGTCGCCGCAGGTAGGTGCTGGCGTGTCGACCTCCGCCGTCTCAACCTCCACGCTGCTGCTGTCATCGCCGCTGCAAACCGGCTGCGTGGCCTCCAGCCCCACCTCTGCCTGGGCCCAGGTGGATTCATCAGAGGGCTCGCCTGCTGGGTGCTGGCCAAGGGCTGCTGCACCCGCCGACGACGACGGTACAGGCGGTGCGAGCTGGGTGCTGTGCAGCGGCTGCTCCTCCTCGCCGCCGCCCAGCAGCTCGCCCACCGCCGCGTCCAAGTCCACAGCGGGTGCGCAGCAGGGCTGCGTGGGGGCAAGGCCTGCTGCCGCCGCAGGCAGCGCAAGTGCGGGGCTGCGAGCCGCACCGTTGGGTGCTGTAACGGGAGGCTCTGCCGCAGGGCTAAGTGCGGCGCAGGTGGGTGCTGCTGCTTGCGACGGCAACACAACCGCAGAGCAGAGCTCCATGGGGGCAGGAGGTGCGGTGGCGGCAGGCTGCACGGCCGCGGGCTCGGTGGGTGCTGCGTCGGCGGCCGTCGCGGCCGACGCGGCAGCGGGGGCTGCAGCAGCCTGCGTGGCTGCCGGCGAGCCCAGGTCTAGCTTGAGCTTCTTGGCCGAGGGCGGCGCACCACCAGAAGGCTGTGGGGAAGGGGGGGTGCAAAGGGGAGGGAGTGAGCGGTCGGAGGCGAGGCGTGCGGTTGACCGCTGCCGCCGCCGTCGCGCGCGCACCCCGCCTCGGCTCACCGGCCCGCCCTCCTGCTGCGTCGCTGGCTTCTCGGCCGCCGCGTCCGCGTTAAGGCAGCGCTGCTCCTGCCCCACGCTGGCCAGGGGCTCGTCTGGCAGCTTGCGCTTGGCGGGGGGCGACGGCCCCAGCGCCTCGGTCACGCACGCCTCCAGCATGCCATGCAGGGTGGATTCCATCGAGCCCAGGGAGACGCCCATAATGGCGAGCTGGCGGGAGAATGGTAGAGAGAACGCGGCGGCGGCGAAGAGAAACGGCGCGCTGCGCTGTGGCGCCGCATGGGTTGTCGCCGCGGGTTCAGTGCCCATATCTTCCGCTTCTTTTCGCCCTTCGTCGCTTCCCCGCCGATCCTTTCGCATCCCAGCGCCATGTCTTCGCTCTTCAACGCCAGGTTTGGCGGCCTGGGAGGCGCAAAGCCCCAGGACCCCGCCTCGGACATTGCTCGCCTGCTGAATCAGCACACGTCGCAGTGGATGGCCATGGGTGCGCTGGAGGAGGGCTGAGGAGGGTGGCCGCTCGTCGGGCGGCGCCGCGAGGCCGACACCTCCGCTCCTTGCATCTGTTGCGTGCTGCGTCAGCCCTCTGCACCCGTGGACCCCCCGGCTTGTAGCGGCCCCTGATCACGTTTTCGCTCTTCCCACATCCTTCAAGGTCATCTCACATCCTTGTGGAACCCTCCCGCGCCCCGCTCCCGCCCCCAGTTTAAAATGGCTGCTGCAGCTGCAGTCAAGCAGCAGCTGGAAGACAACTGGAGCAACAGCCGCCAGCACAATGTGTTTCCGCTTGCTCAAATCGATTATATCATGCGCCGCAAACGGGCACAGCAGGGCCTGACGGTAACGCAGGCACCTGCCGCCAGCGGGCGGCGGTGGCGGGGCGCGGGAGGGGACCAGGAGGATGCTGAGCTGGTCCTGCCGCGTTGGGATGTGGAGGTGAGCATACTGTATCTGTAAGCAGGGCTGGAGTTGCTGGATGAAGCGGGGCAGGGTAGCACGAGGGCAGCAGGAGGGCAGCAGGCATGGCAGAACTGTTGATGCCGTGCCCATCATTAACGGACACATCCCCCGCTGTGCGCTGCCCACGATTGCAGCCCAAGGAGCTGAGCAACAGGTTGCTGCGTCAGTTCCATCTGGACAAGACAATTGACGGCAAAGAAGTCCTGCTGCGCTCGGTGTCCCGCAACGACGAGCTGGGCATCGCAGTGTCGCGCAAGGTGTTGGTGGTGGCCGCCGAGGAGGTGCCCGCCTTCTTCGCCAAGCATCACGGCATCCAGGGCCAGGGCTGGAACTCCCCTGCCCGCCTGTTCCACCACGTGCGTGCTCAATGGTGGTGGTGCAGACTGCAGCATTGCGCCTGTGCGAGGCAGCCGATTGTACAGCCTGTCGCGGCCGCCACCGGCTGCCTCCGCTCCCCGCACTCTACACCTCTGTGCTCCCTTTCCACCCGCTGCTGCGCAGCTGCACCACGCCGTGCCCACCCAGCTGATGCCTGCACCAGGCGGCCAGCCGCGCCTGGTCCACGGTGCTGAAGGGTTCACCGTGGAGACCGCCAAGGCGTGGTGCACCGAGTGCCCCGTGCGTGCCGACATGGCCGCCAAGAAGCCTGCTGAGAAGCGCGTCGTGCACCCCATTGTGGCCATCATGACCCTGATGCACCTGGCGGTCAGTTCAGCTGCAGGGTTGCAGCGCCTGGAAACTGCTGTGAAGCTGGTGTGAAGCTGCGATGAAGCTGCAGGGATGTGCTGCCCACCACTGTCACACCCAACCACCTCTTCTATACCTGCATGCTCCCACCCACAGGCCGATTTGATCGACCTAGGAGCAGGGCGTGACGAGCGCTACCGCTACGTGCTGGTGGTGATCGACGTCTTCAGCCGCTATTGCTGGCTTTACCCGCTGGCCTCCAAGACGACCATTGGCGTGGCACGGCATGTGAGCTGCCAACACTTGCTGCCAGCGCTTCCTCCCAGCGCTTGCTGCCAGTTTTTGCTGCAAGCACTTGCTGTCATTGATTGGTGCCAACGCTAATTGGCATCGCTACCGGCCAGCGCTGCCGACCAGCGACCAGCCGCTTCGCTTGCTTCATGCCTCGTCTTGCGCTCTCTTTCACTCTGCCCCACCCCACCCCCACCCCCACGCACCCCTGTCGTTCCCTTGCAGCTCTACTTTCAATTCATGCGAACGCAGGTGCCTGCCAAGCTACAGACCGACAACGGCCTGGAGTTCTGCGGCAAGGAGGTCAAAGAGCTGTGCGAGCTGTTCAACGTGCGGCACGCCAAGAGCATGCCCGGCCATCCTGAAACCAACGGTTGCGTGGAGCGTAAGAACCGCGAGCTCAAGAACAAGGTAGGAGCCGGGCAATGTGCGAAGAGGAATCTGGTGTGCTGCTGCTGTTGTTGTTGCTGCTGGTGGCGTTGAGGTGGTCGGAGGTGGTCGTGTGTGGCAGCGGTATGGCTGATGCAGCGGCAGTGCTGCAGGTCCAGCCCACAGCTCTCTCTCTCTGACCGCTGTGTGCACATCCCCTACCCGTCCCTCGTCAGATTCGTGCGCTGCTGATGGCTTGCCCGCTGTTCGAGTGAGTACAGAAAGCTCGTGCTGCTGCCCCTGCTGCCCCTCCTGTCCAGTGCTGCTGTGCTGTGGTTCCTGTTTCCACGCTGCAGCTTCTGCTGCTGCCCCACCTGTCCAGTGTTGTTGTGCCTGCGTGCATTGCAGCTCGTGCTGCTACCCCTCCTGTCCAGTGCTGCTTGCACGCTGCTGTCGTGTTCCTGCCGCTCCTGTCCAGTGCTGCTGTGCTGTGCTGTGGTTCAGCGCTGCCCCCCCCCCCCCCCCCCCGCCCCCACGCCACCCCACCCACACCCACACCCCACCCACCCACACCCATCCCCTGCACTCTGCAGCTGGGCGTTCCACGTCCTGACAGTGATGCAGATGGTCAACAACTCGCCCACCAGCGCGCTCGGCGGCATGGCCCCCACCAAGGCGCTGTTCGGCACGCTGCCCTCCAACATGAACTTGCCACTGCTGGATGACATTGTCCGCCTGCTGGGCTTCACCTCCTCGGCTGAGGCGAACGATGCCGACACCCCGCCAGCCCCTGCCACGCGCAAAGGCAGCGCAGCGCAGCCCAAGCGCCGCCGCACGCTGTCAGAACTGGTGCTGCCCTCGGATAGCGAAGACGAGGCAAGCGACGATGCAGCGCTGGACGAGGCAACGCTGCAAATTGCTGCCACCGCTTCTCCCCTGGGGCGGCGCAGTACCCGCACTAATGCAGGCGGCCGGCTGAGCCAGCTGGTGGCAGATGAGCTGCTGGACGAGGCGGGCGAGGTGCCCACTCGTGCGCTGCCGCAGCGTGCTACAGCCATGCGCAGCCCATCAGGCAAGCGGCGGGCAGCGACGAGCCTGCTGGATCAGCTGGCAGCCATTGCAGCAGAGTGCGACGCTGCTGGTGAGTGTGGGAGTGATGTTGGGAGCGGCGGGCAAACCATTCGTTGGGGGCCTGCCTGCAAATGGGGGCGCATGAAGCAGTGGCTGCTCCCACATGAGCGCTCGTACCTCCATGCTGCAGATGAGCTGGATAAGGTGGACGACAGCAGCGATGGAGCTGGCACCAGCGCTGATGCAGAGGCAGCGGGTGAGTCTGACTGGGCTGTTTGAGCTGGGGTAGACATAAACAGAGTTGGGCAGGCCGGCTGTGGTGCAGTGCGCACGCCCACCATCTCCACCCTGCATGTCAATTGCTGCTCTTCTCCTCCTCCCCCTACATCGACAGCCATCCTCACCGCCCACCACGGCGCTCACCAGGAGCAGGTGCTGGCACTGCACGTGCGCAACCGCCAGCGCATCCGCAGCCAGGGCGGCAAGGGCGGCGCTGAGTTCGACATCGGCGATGCCGTGCTGCTGAAGCCTGCCAGCATGGGCAAGGTCGGCACCAGCACCATTCAGCGCAAGCGGCTGACGTGCCGCGTGGTGGGTGTGGCAGAGCAGACCGGCAAGTACCACCTGCGGTGCAACACCGGCCTCCTCAAGGGCACCTACGGCGGCGGCGAGGTGCTGCGCCCGGCCCCCGCCGAGTCTGCAGCCGAGCTCAACTTTGCTGCTGACGCGGATTCCTCTGAGGCGCCGCTGGTCACGCTCACTGCGGCGGTGAATGCAGAGCTGCTGGTGACGGCAGGCGGCAAACGCCGCCGCACGTGAAGCACCGGCGGCGCTGCCCGTGGGCTGCAGTCCACCTGTCTCCAGCCAACCCAGCTTCGCCCTGCAACAGCCTGGACCCCTCCTGTCAGCTCTGGTGCAGCAGGCAGCCATTTAACGCAGGTAAGTTGGGCAGCAGCTGCGCTGTGATGCGCGCTGCTCCTGCCGCCGCTCACGCTTTCCTTGCCCGACAGCCTGCCCTCTGTCCCACATTCTCGCTTTGCTTTGCACACTTCTCCGGCCTGCCTTGCGTTTCAATTGCGGTGTAACAACGCTCTACTGCAGCGGGCGAGACCAGGGGGCTTGGCTTGCGCGGACCCGACCATCCCCTCGCTCTCAGCAGCTTTTCCGGCGCGGCCTCGCGTCTCTAGAGACACTCTGTGGACCAGGTAACAAGTTCAAAGTGGCGCCGCTGCGCCTCCTGCAGCAGGCAGGCCAGGGGGTCGACCGGTGCAGGGGTCGACCCAGCACGCAACACATGTGCGAGGCCGTGCTGTGCGGGGCCCGCCTTCAAACAACGCCGCTTTGCTTGGGATTCGCCTCGGCGAGCTTAGACGTGCTTGCGAGGAGCACGCCAGGCCCTGCAAGCGATGCAGCTGTGCGTCCCCGCGCTTTGTGTCTCCTGCGGCGTACAGAGCGAGCAGGGAGACCGCGTATGCACCGCGGTGAGCCACTGCAAAGGGCATGCAAAGTATCGCAGCCGCTGCAAGCACCCTACTCTCGCCGCTGCCGCCGACGACACCGCTGCCGTGACTGCTGCCCGCTCCTTCCCCCCACGCCCACGCCCACCCTCATCTCTGATCCTTCACTTGCACCCTGGCCCCATCCCCAGGACGATGGATTTTTTGGAGCACAGCAGCATCTGCAGCAGCCCTGCATCGTGCACCTAACCTGCGGCACAGCTGCAGGCACAATGGTGACGCCACGCAGCGGCAGCGAAGTTCTGGTGCGTGATGCGCCACCGCTGCCCCAGTTGTGCCGCTTTTGCACGGACAGCATGATCCTGCACGAAATGTCATTGCTGTTGCTACTCAATGCCTGCTTCGTGCACAGGTCGCTCTGCTGGGCGACCCCTGCCCTCTGAACGCCCCAACACGCACCGCCTACTACTCTTGTGTGGCAGGTCTGCAAGCACTGGCGTGCGCGTGGCTACTGCCTGCACGGCGAGCGCTGCCTCTTCCGCCACCCGCCAGAGCGCTTCGCTGGGCGGCAAGCGCAGCTGTTAGTGTCCGTTGCAGCGCGGCGGTGGGGGGCTGGCCACGCTTGCTGCCACAAACATCCACCCGCACTTGCGACGCTGGCCACAAGCCCTGCCTCTAAGCTGCTCAATTGCGCCCGAACATTGCAGGACGGCGTCGGGCAGCGGCGCCGGCGGGCATGCTGCAGCGGCTGCGGCTGCAGAAGCTGCGGCATTTGCGCCGCGCCGGCGACGCGAGGCTCGCAGCAGCAAGTTCCGGGCCAGCGCTTTCCGCAGGTGTGGCTCGGTGGTGGAAGGTGATGCGCCCGTGCAAATCGGCCCCTTGGTCGTGCGCTGCGCTTGGCTGTTTAGCCAGCCTGATTCGCCCGCTGGCCGACCGTTTGGCCCCCACCCCCACCCACCCAGCCCCTCCCTTTACCCTCCCTCCCTCCCTGCAGGTTTCTCCAGACCACCTATGGGTGCGAAGCGCTGCGGCAGGGCGCAGGGGTGCTGGACGTGGCGGGCGGCCGGGGCGAGCTGGCTTTCGAGCTGCGTGAGTAAAGCGGAATGGGGGTGGCTGGGAGGCTCATGCAGCGGGGGTGGCTGGGAGGCACACCGGGAAGGCGCCTTGTGCTGTGCCACAGCTGCGCCGTACGCTCACCCCGCGCCCTGCCCGCCCCTGCGTGCATCCCAATCGTCTCTTGCAGTGAACCTCAGCGCCACGCCCTCCACTGTGGTGGAGCCTCGCCCGCTGGACCTGGCGCGCCGCGTCAGGCAGCACGGGCAGCAGCAGCAGCATGCACTGTGGCAGGAGGAGCAGCAGCAGCAGCAGCACGGGCAGCATCAGCCCCAGCAGCAGCCCCAGCAGCAGCACGGGCGGCAGCAGGCCCAGCAGCAGCAGCAGCAGCAGTTGGCCTGCGCCCCGCTGCTGCCCGACCATCTGCGTCTGATGGTGACGCCCGCGCTGGCTGCCTGCCTCATGCAGGGCTCCAGCCGCGGCAGCACGCCCTGCAGCGGCAGCCCCAGCCTGGGCGAGTCGCCAGGCAGCAGCGCGGCCAGCACGCCAGCCAGCAGCCCCAGCCGTGCAGGCAGCGGCAGCATCGACAGCGCCGATAGCCCTGGCAGCTCCTCAGCAACCCTGCGAGACCTGTCGGCGGTCGACGGCGAGCCATGCTCGCCTGTGCTGCCTGCCTCTCCGGCATGCAGCATACCAGGGGACAGCGGCGCACCGCCGCCCGAGTGGCCAGCTGTGTTTGAGCAGGCGCGGCAGGCGGCGCGGCAGGGGCGCTGGGCCAGGCCAGGCTCTGCACATAAGGGCGAGGCGGCATCAGCAGCAGCAGCACATGGCTCGGACCGGCATCAGGATTCGTCAGGATTCGTCACTGCGTTGCCGGCTGGGCTGCGGTGGCGCAAGGCAGTGGCGTGGAGCATACCCGCTGACACTGAATCAGAGGAAGAGGGAGAAGCAGATGCAGGGGCGGAGGGCAGGCGGCAAGGCAGCTGGCCGTGCAGCAGCGGAGCGCCAGGCAGCGTCGGGCAGCTGCGGCGACCACCTGTCGGGGCAGCAGCAGGCGCAGCAGTTGCACACGAGGGAGAAGAGGGGACGCTGCTGCCGCGAGAGGTGGCGGATGCAGGGGCGGCGTGGCGGCGCTTCACGCAGTGCAGCTGTGAGCGGGGCGGGGGGCGGCGCTGCCGCCACGGCACGTCCTGCAGGCTGCCTCATGTGGTGCCTGCGCGCACCACCCACATCTGCTTGCTGTCCCTCATCGGCCGGGCGCGGCGTTGCCCACGCATCCAGGCGTGGACGTCCGTACATGCCCTCACACCCCCGCCACCCTCTCCCTCCCCTGGTGCAGTGGTGTGCGGCATGCATCCCGACGGAGCGACGGAGTTCATCGTCGACCTGGCGCTCGCGCTGGACAAGCCCTTTGTGGTGAGTGGGCTCGAGGGCGTGGGCTGAGGGAGGGGATGCTTGCCCGCACCCGCGTGCCTGCCTCTGCGTGCTCCGCGCCCTCCCACCCCTGAACCTCGTGGCCCCTTCCCAACAAAACAATAAATTAAGACTCCGACAAGTGAAAGAGTAGAAATGACAGGCATAGATGTATCGTTGCAACCCCCACAGGTGGTGCCGTGCTGCGTGTTTGGACACGAGTTTCCACGGTGGGTGGGTGGGTGGGTGGGTGGTGGTTGCTTGTGTTTCAAAAGTGCCCCCGCCATGCCGTACGGACGTGCCGGGCAGGAGCGGAGCACCAGCAGCGCTCACAGGCGGGCCAGTACGGCATCCCCTCGGCGTGCGTCGACGCCTTGTTCCCCTGCCTCCCATTTGGCAGGCGCCAGCTGGGCGGCGCGGCGGTCACCCAGTACGAGCAGTACTTGGCTTTCCTGCAGGTGTGTCGTGTGTATGCTGCCCCCGTGCCTGCTGCTTGCATCTGGCACCCATGCCTGGTGCCGCCTCCTGCCGCCTCGCTACTTTGTGTGCAGCACCGTTTCCCTCCCCCCACCCGACAGGATGCGTGGCATGCTTGTGCTTCGGGCGTTCCTCGACAGCAATTCCAGCGTGTGCTACAGAGTACATGGTCAGCTAGGTTTGCTGATTGCCGCTGTTGCCTTCCCTGGCTTCCATGCAGGCCAAGCACCCCTCCATCCGCGTCGCCACCCTGCCCTTTGCGGGGCGCAACACGGTGCTGTATCGGCTGTAGCGCCGGCGGCTGCACAGCACTGTCGCGCACCCCCACTGCCAGGCTGGCTGGTCTGGCCGCCCAGCAGGGCGCAGCGCGTGTTGACTGTTGGAGTGGAACCTGCGGTGCGGTGCTTGCCAGATGTAGTCGTAGAAGAGTTGAGTTGCCTGTTGAGCGTAGGTGTTGCAAAGTTGCCGTGCTGTGCCTAAAACAAGCTCCGTGCGAGCCTAATGTTAGCAAAGTTGTTGCTCCGTTTTCGTCAGGTCCGTTTAGGGACTGAAGTGTAGGAGCTGCAAGCTGTCAGCGTGCCGTACAGGGCGGGCAGACGGTCGGAGGGGGATGCAGCATGTGCGGACGTTGGCTGGGGGCGGCGTGCCTGCCGAGCGCAGCATCGGTGGTGCGTGCCTTTCAGCATGCCCACCACCTCCCAACAATTTGTTGCTCCAGCTGCAAGTGCGACTTGACTTGCAACAAGTGCTGGCTTGGGCGGGAAGACCACAGTGGTGCCCCAGCTGGGGCTCTGTAACAGAACGCATCGCAGCTGGCAACATTCGGCAAGCAACGTCGGGTGCGCGGGCAGGGCTTGCTCTGCGCGTTTGGCCATCGCAGCGGCGGCAGCAGCGGCGGCGCGCCATGCATGCGCCACCGTCTTGAGCTGCCATTTCTCCGGACGCTTTCAGACCACCGCCGAGGCTTGATCAGCGCGCGTTGACGTAGCAAGGGCCGCTATGTCGGTCGCGAAGGCCGCCTCGCGCGTGTGGTGCGGCGCGGGAAGCGCCGGCCCGGGCCAGCGATTCAGACGTAGCGCCGGGAGTGCAGGAAGTTCGCAGCAGCGCTCGCGACAACCGCAACGCGAGCCGGGCGAGCAAGAGTCGCTGGACAAGCGTAAGAACCCGTCGCTCTACTCTCTGACTATGGAGGATGAGCAGGCGAGCGCAGATGGCGGCAGCAGCAGCAGTCTTCTGGGAGGCGCTGCCCGGCCGGCGGCGGCGCGGCCGGCGGTGGTGACGCTGCCGTCCCACAAGCCTGAAGTGCTGGCTCCTGCAGGTGAGCATTACAGGGCTGGGCTGTGTCTTACTAGGCAGAGGAAGAAGAGCAGAGCTGTATCGGGGGCCTTTCGAGTGCACGGGGGAGTGTGCAAAGCTGCAGTCACGCGTCGCTCGACGGCGGCAGCGGTGCCCGCTGCTTTCCCAGGTCTGACGTGCGCCCACCTGGCCGCCCACGCAGGCGGCTGGGCGCAGCTGCGGGCTGCCGTGGAGAACGGCGCTGACGCGGTTTACTTTGGTGAGGGGTGGGGGCGCTTGGCGGGCGGGCTGCCGTTGTCAGCAGGCTCGCTGGCCGGCCCGGGCGCGCCGCCGGCCGGGAAGACCGTCCTACAAAACCTGTGCGCCAGCCTGGCCCACTCGTTTCTCGGCTCCCTCCCTTCACTCCATGCAGGGCTGTCGGACTTTAACGCGCGCGCCCGCGCCGCCAACTTCGAGCCTGACGAGCTGCCCCAAGTGATGGAGTACTTGCATGCCCGCGGCGCCAAGGGCTACGTCGTCCTGAACGTGCTGGGTGGGTGCTGGGCTGCAGGTTGTGGGGATGCTGGCTAGGGCGATGACGGAGCTGCTGCTGCCGTGCCGCTGCAGCAAAGGATGGGAGGACCGGGCGTGCAGGCAGTACTTGCAGGCAGTACACGCAGGCATGCCCTCCTTGCAAAACATATGCTGCCGTCCCGCCATTCCTGCCGGCCCGCCCCTGCCACCACCCCACCCATGCCTTTCCACCCACCCCGCCCGCCCCCCGCAGTGTTTGACGAGGAGCTGGCGCAGGTGCAGGAGCGGGTGCGGCAGGTGGCGCGGTCGGGGGTGGACGCGGTGATCGTGCAGGTGCGTCGTCGGATCGTAGGGATCGTGGTAGAGAGACTGCCGGGGTGGGTCGCTGTTATGTACGGGTGGGGTGGGGGTGGGGAGGGGCCCCTGTTTGGCCGCTGCTTTTTCAGCCCCCCTTGCCCTGGCCGCTCGCCACGTGTACTGTTGGCTGCCCTCCCTGGCAGGACTTGGGCGTGGTGGAGCTGATCCGCAGCGTGGCCCCAAACCTGCCCATCCACGGCAGCACACAAATGTCCATCGTGTCCCCAGAGGGGGCCGAGTTCGCTCGCCAGGTGTGCAGCTGAAAGTGGTGGTGCCCAGCAGCACGTTGGGAGGCGTGGCATTTCAGTACACCACAGTGTGGGGTTGCGACGCAGTGGGGCCCGCGTGCAGCGCTCGCCGACGCAGCAGCGCACCATCGGCACTGATCCTTCCCTTCCCTCAATCCCGCTCCTGCAGCGCGGCGTGTCGCGTGTGGTGGTGGGGCGCGAGCTGTCGGTTCGTGACATCTCAAAGGTGTGCTGTGCTGCAGAGAGGGCGGGGTTGTGCAGGGCGGGGTTGTGCAGGGAGGGGTGCAGGGTCTGGCGGCTGCGTCGCCAGAGCTGCAGCACGCGTGCCCGTGCGTGCCAGAGCTGTACACGCACATCACAGCGCAACGATGGCAGCATTCCTGATAGAAAAACAAACTCGCGTTTCGTTGCAGGTGTCGGCCGGCAGCGGCGCCGAGGTGGAGGCGTTTGTGCACGGCGCCCTGTGCGTCAGCTACTCTGGCCAGTGCTACTCCTCGGAGGCCTGGGGAGGGCGCTCAGCAAATCGCGGACAATGCGCGCAGGTGCGCGGGGGCGACAGCGCTTCCGCCAGGGGTGCCTTGCCGGCCGCGTGCAGCTCTGTGCTGCCTCCCTGACGTTCTGCGTCAACCACCGGCCCACCCACCCACCAACCCGCAGGCCTGCCGGCTGCCCTATGGGTTAATCGTGGATGGGATCATCCGGGAGCTGGGCGACGTGCAGTACCTGTTGTCGCCGCAGGTGAGCGTGCGTGGTGGGCGCAGTTTGAAATGGCTGAAACAGTATATCAGAGTATGAGCTTTGTACGTGCTTGTGCGCGTGGGTGTGCGGTGCCTGCGCCACCGCGGTGCCTGCTCTCACCGCGGTCAAGCTTGCGGGGGAAGGCGCGCGCGTTGCAGCAGCGCGCCGGCACCACAACAGGGTGGCTCCTCGTCTCTCCCTTGCCTGCCTGCCCGCTCCTCGACCCACGCTCTGCCAGCTCCACTTTCTCTTACGTGTCTCTGCCAACCCGCTGCCTGCCCTGCTTTTCTGCAGGACCTGGCGGCGGTGGAGCTGGTGCCCGAGCTCATACAAGCCGGAGTCGGCTGCTTCAAAATCGAGGGTGGGCGCACGGGTGCCCGGGGGACAGCTCGACAACACCAGCGCCGCAGGCGCTTGCGAGCTGGCCGCGCTCGTGCGTGCAAGCAACTAAAAAAACTGCTGCTGCTGCCCTGCCTGCCGTGCGTTCTGCTGCTGCCTCCTTTAAAGTCACGTTGCTGCACCGCTGGCACCCATGCCCCTGGTCAGGCCGGCTCAAGGGTCCAGACTATGTGGCGGTCACGACGCAGCTGTACCGCCACGCAATCGACGCCGCCTGGGGGGTGGTGACCGCCGATGCAGCAGCGGCGGCAGGGGCGGCAACGGAGGCGGCAGCAGCAGGAGCAGCGGAGTTGGCGGTGCCAGGAGCGGCAGCGGCACAGGCGGCAGAGGCGGCGGAGGCCGGGCGCCTGCGGCTGAGCGACGGCGAGTGGCAAGACCTGCAGCAGGTGCGCAAGGAGTTGCGGAGCGTGCTGATCTGCGCTGCGCTGTGCTGTGCCCTGCTGTGCCCTGCTGTGCCGTGCGGGTCGTGCTGTGCGGTCTGGCGAGTGAGTCGGGCTGCGTGTCGAAGCAGCTCGCTTGCTGGTTGCTGGCCTGCCCGCTGCTTTGCCTTGATCCAACGTCCCCAGTCCTTTTATCCCACGCTCTTGTGCGTTACATAGCGTTCCCCTTGCTCGCCGTTCCCCTGCTGCCAGGTGTTTGCACGCGGCCAGGACGGGCAGCACGGCGGCCTGACCCCGGGATTTCTCGAGGGCAGCAGCCACCAGCGGCTGGTGCGGGGGCGCAACCCACGGCACCGAGGCAACTTTGTCGGCAGCGTGCAGCGGGTGCGAGGGGCCTCGGGGCTGGGAGGGCAGGCGGGCGGGCGGGTCGGTCAGACGGGAAGCGCGTCAAAGCGACGTGCTAGGCGGCAGCGCAGGGTGCTGGGCACAGCGGTGCTACAGCTAGTCTGCCTGCTCTGACAACCCATCCCCCCTCGTGTGTGCTCTGCCTTCCCCCTGCAGGTCACCCGTGGCCTCGTCTTCCTCCGGCTACAGCAGCCAGTGCAGAGCGGCGACGGGTGCGCGGGCCTGCAGGGGCGCACGCTTGCCTGAGCGGGGCGCCCGCTCGCTCGCTGGCCTGGCGGGAACTGCCCCGCACGCGTGCTCGCTCGGCTGCGCGGCAGCCCACGCGGCGGCGCTCCTGCTGCCTGCGCGGCGCTGCTGGGCCTGGAAATCCACAGGCCTCGACAAGGCAGCCCGCGCCTCTGCGCTCCGCCTCTGGCCTCTCACACACACCCGTCCCGCCTCGGCTCCCTCCGTTGCTGCTCTTCTGTGCAGCCTGGTGTTTGACGCCGGGACCCCGCAGCAGGCGGAGGAGGGCGGCTGCGTGTACGACGTGCTGGATGCAGGTAGCGGCGCGCGGCTGGAGGACGGTGGGCAGCCAGGTGGGCGCAGGAGCGCTGCTGGCGTTGTTGTGCCCGCGCGCAGCGCAGTTTTCTGGTACTACTGCATGCTGCTTTTGACAGTGGATTGAGCGCTTGATTGACTGATTGCGACGTCCTGGCTACGCCTGCAGGCTCGACCGTGGCGCTTCTTTTCGGGCGTGGCCAGATCGACCTTGGTGCGGTGCAGCCGGGGGACCTTGTGTGGAAGAGCAAGGACCCAACTCTGGAAGGTGGGTGGGTGGGGGTGGGGGTGGGGGTGGGGGTGGGTGTGGGGGGGGGGCGGGGGGGGAGGGGGGGTGCGTCTGTGTGCACCGTGTGATATTAACGTGGTCGGTGACTGGGCCTGTATTGAAAATACCTGCCATGTAAAGCATGGGCACCATAGGCTGCACAGCCCAGGCATGTTTGGTGGCCGTGGACCAGCGGAACGCGTCCCGAGCCCTGGCGCATCCTGCACACAGCCCAACGCAGCGTGCGCCCTTCACGCCTGCGCTGCCCCTCGCAGGCCGCCTGCGCGCCAGCTGGGACGGCCTGTCGGTCGGGGCGCAGCGCCGCCTGCCGGTGGCGGTGACGGTGCACGCTGCGCTGGGCGAGCCGCTGCGCGTGACGCTGACAGACGAGCAGGCAAGGCCGCGGTGCTGGGCCGGGTCGGCGGGCTGTGCACGGCGCTGGCACCGCTGCGCCTGCCTGCCTGCGCCTGCCACGCACAGCTGTGCCCCTCGCACCGCCGGCCGCTTCGCCCTGCCCACCGCACGCGAGCAGAGGCCTCCTGCCGACCCCCGCCGGCCCCTGCCTCTCCCCCCTCCCTCCCTGCCCTCCGGTGTGCAGGGGCGCAGCGGCACCGGCGCGACCGACGTGCCTGCAGAGCCTGCATCGGGGGGGCGGCCGCTTGGCCCGGCCGAGGTGCAGAAGGCAGTGGGACAGAACCTTGGGGGGGAGGCACCGCTGGCGGCGGCCTCCTGGGACCTCTCTGGCTGCCGGTTTGACAGCAGCCTGTTCGTTCCTGGGTCGGCCGTCAAGGAGGCGAGGCGGCGGGCGGTGGCGGCGCTGCTGGGTGCGCGGCAGGCGGCGGCGGCGGGCATGGCCGATGGGCTGCAGGAGGGGGATGTGCTGGCGGGCATGCTGGCGGCCGTGCGTGCAGCAGGCAGCAGCAGTGCCGACACCACCAGCGGCAGCAGCAACAGCGGCGGCGAGTCGTCGCAGCAGGCGGGGGCGGCGGAGGCGGCGGGCGGAGGCGGCGGGCGGCCCGGAGGCGCAGCACCAACAGCAGCAGGCGCAGCAGGCGCCCGTGCTGCGCGTGCTATGCCGCAGCAAGGCGCAGGTGGATGCCGCGCTGGTGCTGCCCTGGCTGCAGGAGGTTGTGCTGGACTTTTTGGAGGTGAGGACTGGGGTGCACCTGGGATGTGGACGGGGGGATGTGGAGCCGGGAAGCACCGGGGGTTTGAAGCTGTGTCACGCTTGCTCGCATTCAAAGTCTTTCAGGCCCCAGCTGCTGCTGGTGCTGCTGCTGCCGTCACCCTGCGCACGCTCTCCTTGCCACACCCTCTCCGTGGCCCCCTGCCAGGTGCACGGCCTGAAGGAGGCGTGCGCTGCGGTGCGCGCCGCCGGGCGCCGCGCCGTGGTCGCCACCCCGCGCGTGCTCAAGCCTGACGAGCAGCGGCTGTGGGTGTTCTACCTGCGGCTGGGGGCCGACGCGCTGCTGCTGCGCAGGTGGGCCGGGCTTGGGGGCCCAGCTGCTGGATGTGTGGGTGGGTGGGTGGGTGGGTGGTGGGGGGGGTGGGGGGGGTGGGGGGTGGGTGTGTGGGTGGGGGGGGTGGGGGGGCTGGGAGCCTGCTCGTGCTCCTGTGCTGTTGTGTGAGCACTGCACGGCACGCCGCTGCAGGTAGGCACAAGCGCACGCACCCAGTCCTCAAACACGCACCTTCTTACCTCCCTGGCGCGCGGTGCAGGCCTGCTGCAGGACACCCTTGCCTTGCCCCTGACGCACTATCTCCGTACCTCCTTTTCACATGCGGTGCTGGCCTGCTGCACACTGATTCCGCCTGGCGTGCAGCGTCACCCTGCTGCAATGCCTGCCTGGCATGCAGCATCACCCTGCTGCAACACCTGGTTCCCTTTGATGCGCAGCGCCGGCCTGCTGCACCACCTGATGGAGCTGGGGGGACCCGGGGCGGTGGTGGAGGGCTGCGACCACCCGGTGCCGCAGCTGGAAGGAGACTTCTCGCTCAACGCTGCAAACGCGCTGTCGGCAGACCTGCTGCTGAACAGCGGGCTAAGGTGGGACGGGGTGGTTGGGGGATGGTTGGGGGGGGGGGGGAGGGGGGCGCGGGCGCAAGGACAAAAGCAACTCGGGGCTGGCGAGGAGGGTCCAAGGCAGGGGCGGCGCCAAATGCAGTAGCACGGTGCCGGCGCTGGCCCGCCCTGCTTCTCACCTTCCTTGCCGCCTTCTCCCCCGCCGCAGCCGCCTGGCGCCCACGCACGACTGCAACGCGACGCAGCTGCAGGGGCTGGCGGGCACGCTGGGCGAGCGGTCGGCGCAGCTGGAGCTGATCCTGCACCAGCACCTGCCCATCTTCCACATGGGTGGGGCCAGGGCAGGGGGGGGTCATGCCTGGGCTGCTGGGTGTGCTCTTGCAGCAGCACCAGCGCGCCGCTTGCACCCCACTCCGCATGCCCATCGTGAGCGCCCTTGTTCCCAAGGGGCCCAGTGGCAGCATGGCGCGCCTCGTCCACGGGCCCCCCCCCCCCCCCCCCCCCCCCCCCCCCCCCCCAAGCCCAGTCGCTGCACCTCTTCCCCAAGGTAGCATGGCGTCTTGACCAATGAACGGAAGGGCCTTACGCTGCCACACAGGGCCTGACCCCTCCTCCCCGCCCGCCCCCTGCTGCCGCAGAGCACTGCGTCTTCTGCCGCTTCCTCTCCGAGGGGTCCTCCTACCTGGACTGCGGCCACCCCTGCGAGTCCCACACCGTGCACCTGCGGGACGACAAGGGTGAGAGGGGTGGGTGGGGTGGGGCGCGCTCTGCCTGCTGCCTGCCCCGATGGCGGCCACCCCTGCAGGTCCCACACCGTGCAGCTGCGGGACGGCAAGGGCGAGGAGCTGCTTTGGGTGGGGCCAGACTGGGCGGTATGCTGCCCGGTGCACTGCCCGGCAAAAGCCCATCAGGTGGTAAGGCGGGATGCTGCAGGCCCATCGATTTACAGGCTGGTGCTGTCAACCACCCTCGCTGCCTCTGTGTCGCTCAAACACACAGGGAAGGACCACCTGGTGCTGGCCGACCAGGGCTGCCGCAACACCGTGTATAACGCGGCCGCGCAGTCGGGCCTGCCCTTCCTGCCGCGCTTCGCGGCCGCCGGCTACGGCTGCTTCAGGTGGGCGGGCGGGCCGCAAGGGCGTGCCCACGTGGCAGCAGCGGCGGCCGCTTTGCCAGCGGGTGCGCGGGCGTCTCGCACTGCGCAGCCTTCTGTTCCGTGCGTCCTTGTCATTGCCTCTGCTCCCCCGCTCGTCCACCTCCTCATGTTCTCGTGAATATGCAGGGTTGAGCTTGTGGACGAACCAGCAGAGTATGTGGGCCCTCTGCTCGAGGGCTACCGCATCGCGCTGCAAGAGGCGGCAGAGGGGGGCGCTGGCGGGTCCAGCTGGGATGCCGCCACGAGCAGGGGAGCCGCACCCCCCGGGCAGCACGCGCGCGAGATGTGGCGGTGGATGCAGGTGGTTGGGGGGGAGGGGAAGGGGAGGAGCGGCTGGCACGGCTGGCTGGCTGCCCGCTCGGGCCGCTCCCGCGTGCACCATCCGCCCCCTGCCCGACAGCTCGCGACCTGCTCACGCTCCATCGACTCGACTGCTCCTCCTCTGCCGGGTGGGGGTGCAGGGCCTGCCGGATGCCAACGGGCGCTCGCACGGCGTGGGGCTGGGCTCCCTGGAGGTCACGGCGGAGCGCAGCGCCGCAGAGATGAAACCCACCGCCGCCTCGCTGCGCGCGCTGTGACGGCGCGTTTGTTCAGCTGTTCGCCGATGACTTGTGTCCCCCACGCATCATCCGTGTTCTGCACGTCCTTTACGCAATCGCTCCTTCAGAGTTTAATACATGTTCTGTGTAATGTATCGCTGCGCTACCGTGTGAGGCAAATGGGCAGGCCATCAGCGCATGCATGCTGATTGGCGCGGATGCGCCTCTGGCCGGAGCACTTACAGCAGCGATGCGCCGTTCGCCGCCACTCATCATGCTGTCTTCAACAGCCAAGGCGTCCAAGGCCCTGCACTGCGCTCCCGAGACCCACGCCATGTCCAGCCCGCCCCCTGCAGCCGCTGACAGTGCCACGGCGCCCCCCGCGCTCTTCAGCAACACCAGGGCGCCTGGTGAGCCGCTGCGCTCGCCTGACGAGGCTCTGCGGGCGGCAGGCGTCAACCCTGCCTCGGGTGAGGCGGGGGACGTCAAGGGGAAGGCTAGGCAGCCAAGGGAGGCGGCTGAGCGCGGCAGCCGCGGGCTGCGCCGACGGTGCCGCTCAGCGGGTACCGGCCGCCTGCCAGCATTCAGGAGGCCGCCCACGTCCGCCCCTCGCCCTCCCCACCTTGCTGTGCCGCAGCCAAGGCGCAGGAGGTGCGCGAGACGGGCATGCGGCCGCTGCCGCCGCAGCCGCCCGCTGGCGGCCGCCCAGCGGTGTCGGTACAGCGTGCCGGGGGCGGCAGCGACAGCCTGACTCAGCGCCTCACGGCAGCAGCGGCAGGCCCTGGGGAGGAGGAGGGCAGCGACAGCAAGCAGGAGGACCTGGGTGAGCGCTTCGCTGGCACAGAGGTTGCAGTGACCGAGCGTCTGGCGGGCGGTGAGCCGGCGGAACAGGCAGCAGGTGCTGCAGAGGACACGGCAGCTGCGGCCAAGGCGGCCGCTGCTCGCGCCGCCTCGGCTGCGCAGGCGGGCAAGGGGCGCGCGAGCGGGGCCGGGCAGGCGGCCAAGCAGCGCGTTGTCCAGGCAGCAGAGGCCACCCAGGAGGGCGGCGGCTCGGCGGCGGCGGCAGCCAAAGAACGTGCCGCGGAGCTCGTGAGAGCAGCCAAGGAGCGCGCCGCCTCCGCAGGGCTGGCTACCAAGCAGGGGGCGGGCTCGGCGGCGCAGAGCACGCAGGAGGCTGTGAGCAGCACCCCAGCAGGTGCAAGGCAGGGGGCATGAGCAACAGTCCAGCTGCATGTGGGCCGGTGGGTACAGGCAGCTGTTCTCCGATGCCCGCTGCCTGCGTGCACGCAGCAGTCCTGCTCTCCCCCGCGAGGGTCGCCTCCTTGCATGCAACCGCCGTCACGCACCTTCTCACCACCCAAAGTCCTTTTGCCGTTCAACCCTTGCAGGCCAGGCCAGCCGTTGAGCAGGCGGCCGAGCCGGCCCAGATGCCCCTGCACTGCGTGCTCCGTTGCGGCCCTTCTACCCCCCAAATGCTGCTCTTTGGTTGCCCCCTTCCTGTCGCTACACCTTCAGGCCCGGTCGCTGTGGAGAAGGCACCATGCCTCTTGGCAAGCCCCTTCTCTCCGTCTAAACCATTTCCGCCACTACCCTTGTCCAGGCCAGGCTGCTGTTGAGAAGGCGGCCGAGCTGGCTCAGGCAGCCAAGGAGGCGCTGGTGGCAAGCGGTCACAAGGCAGCCGAACTGGCTGCTGTGGCTGCAGAGAAGACCAAGCAGGCAAGGCGCTGGGGCGGTGGCGGGGTGCAGGGGAGCAGGGGCAGGAGGGGCTGCAGGCAAGAACAGGGGAAGCGCATGCTGCCGACACACGTTGCGGGCTCACTGCCTGTGCATGCGTCAATGTAGCCGCACCGTCTCTCAGCTGCCAAGTTCTGCAGGCACTGCTCTCCCACACAACAACCCGCACAGGTGACCAAGCAAGCAATGCTGGCTGCAGGGGAGGGCCTGAGGTCGGCGGGCGAGCGAATGGAGGTGGGTGGCACCGGCAAGGAAGAGGTGGGCGGCACCGGCCAGGAGGAGGGGGGTGGCAGCGGCAAGGCAGGCGACAAGCCGGGAAGCAGCCTGCAGGCGCACGGCGAGGGGCAAGCTGGCAAGGAGGAGGGCGGCGGCGGCGGCGGCGGCGAGGGCGGCAGCGAGCGTGGTCAGCAGGGGCAGGCCGGCAGGGAGGGCGGGCAGGAGCGCCCGGGCGGCGACGGCAAGGCGCTCAACCAGCCTCGCAGCAAGCTCTGAGCGTGCAACACGCTGCGCTGTGCCGTGGACAGCGAGGCGCATGCTGGGCTGCGGCAGCAAGCTACAAGGCTCAATACCCCAGTTGTGCTGAACAAAGCTTTCTATCAACGTGTCGATTTCTCCACAACCCGCCCTGCATGCCAATGTATCTTTTCATGTGCTTGCTTACAAGTTGAAACGAGTTGGAAAGAATGTCAGTTTGCAACAACAACTGATGCAGCTGGCAAGCAAACGAACAAACACACAGAGGGGTCCTCCAGAGGGTGGCTGCAGCCGAAGGTGCACCACAACCCTGCGCATGGCAGCACTCGCCGCATGCTCATGCACTCGAAACCGCGACGCTGCTGGGTGGCCTCACCATCACCCGCAGCACCGGCGCCCCCTCCTCTCCCGGACCTGCCGGGGCGGAGCAGGAGTGCACAGATGTTAGCGTCAGTGTGCACCCTCGACGGTGCCTTGCCGGGATCGCAAATCGCAAGCTAGCCCTCGCACCATGCTGCAAGCGAACAACTCGGCACCGGGAGCAGCACAGGGCATCGCCCTGTGCCCCGCTTCCGCGCACCTCCCAGCGGCTTGTCTGCGACGCCGACGAACCCATGGCGCGCGTACAGGGCGGCGGAGCGGGGCGTGGAAGCTTCCAAATACAGGTGCTTGGCTGCGGCGTCGGCCAACGCGCACAGGTGGCGCAGCAGCGCGGCCCCCAGGCCTCGCCCCTGCCGCTCGGGGTGGACCCCCACGAAGTGCACGCACAGCGCGCCGCCGTGCTCCTGGCGGGCAGATGGGAGCAAGGGGAGAGGAGGGGCAGGGGGGAGCAAGAGAGGAGGGCATCAAGCGGCGGGAGGTCGTCGGCAGCGAGGGAGGCGCGGAGCAAGGCCAGCCGCATGTGCTCCACGGCCTCCTGCCCCAGCCTTCCGCGCCTTGTACACGCGTCCCCTTGCGTCCCCTTGCGTCCCCTTGCGTCCCCTTGCGTCGTCCTCTCCCACCTCTGCCAAACGCTCCAGGTGCGGCTGGTGCCCCAGCCTCTCCAGGGCACCGTGCCTGCCTGCACGGGCGTGCCTCAACAGCTCCTCCTCTGCTCCGCCCTGCACGTGCTCCTGCTGCCCGTCGTGCTGCCCGCCTCGCTGCTGCTCCTGCTGCTGCTGCCCGCTATACTCCTAGTTCCTCTCCGCCCACACCGCACCCAAAGTCGGCGGCATGGAAGAACCGCTGCCGCTGCCCGCTCTGCAGGTAGCTGTGCATAACAGCATGGTGGAACGAGTCCTCCGAGCCGGGCGCAGCCAAGTAGAGAGACACAGAGTCGGCCATCAGCGCCTGCAGCAGTGCGCGAGTGCACAACACGTGTTGAACATCTTTGAATGCATCCTCCGAGCCGGGCGTGGCCAAGCACAGGGTTACAGAGTCGCGCATCAACGCATGAGCAGCGGGGGGATATGGCGAGCGTGAAAGGTATGGCGTCGCACGCGGGCCGACGGTGCGAGTGGTGGCGCGTTGCCGGCTGGCGGCGGGTGGCAAGTGGCGGCGGGTCACGCACCTGAGAGATGGTGGCCATAGCGCGCTTGACATCTGCGTCGCTCACCTCCTCCAAGGCCGGAGGAGTGGTCATAGCGCGTGGGTCGGAGAGTGCTCAGCGACTGCTCTCGGCGTGAGAGGCGGAACTCCTTGCCGGGCAACCAGACACTAGCGGCAATGCAAGGATGAACATGCGTCGGTGCGTCACGTCGGCTTGAGGGTGGCTGGACCTGGCCGGGCGCCGCCACCGTCGGCGGCCGCAGCGTGCGGGCGTAAGTCGCCCTGCCCTGCCCTCCGCCAGCACCCACCTGCAGCACCTTCAACTTGCGGACGTGAGGTGCCAGCGGTCAGATGCACAACAGCAGCTACAGCGATCACCGACAGCATCTCTGCCTGCCTCCGCCAGTGCGCTCCCCGCCCGCACCCTTGCAGCAAACGCTACTCAATTACAACTACCCACATCCAAGGGGACTTTTAAACCGGTGGCAAAGGAGGTGGTCACGCGTGCAAAGCTGCTCGGTATCACCACCGCGGTGGCCTCATTTTGAGACTGACTCACGGGTGCTCGGCTACTGGCGCGGCTGCGGCGGGCTGCGATGGAGGCGAGTGTGGAGCGCCTGCATGCATCGGGCTGGCTGACGGAAGGAAGGACGTCTGACTGCAGACCCAGCGTCGCAGGAGAAGGGGGCGGGTGGGGGAAGGATCCTGATGAAGAACGTTCCGTGCCTGAACCAAAAGGTTCAATTGGTAAGGAGGAAGGCAGCGGCAGCGTGCACCGCGCGCATGCACGGGTGGAGAAAAAGGGTTTAGGGTTTTTTTAGGGTTTTTTTAGGGGGGATCGGCGGTGATGGCAGGAGCGCCTGCAGTTGTTGTGTAGGAGAGGGTGAAGGAGCGACAGCAGAGGCGCTGCGCGCCCGTTGCGGCCACGCCGCGCAACGCAAGCCCGCTGCGCCAAGATACCACCACGCCCGCACGCCGCCGCGGGCCCAGGGGCAACCAACCTGTCGAGCGCCCCTCCGCAACCTCGCACCCCCCTGACCCACCACCCTGATGGCAAAAAGAGCTGCGCAGGGCCGCGAGGCAGTCCGCCAAGCTGGGTGGCTTGCTAACTCCTTGCTTCGCTCATAAGCCTACTTCCACGGCACCCGCCCCACACCAGCGCCCCACCCCCGCTCACATCGTCCCAGCATTCGGCTCCAAACCTCCAGGCAGCGCAGCCTGCGATACAGCACACCAACAGAAGGAGGCGGCGCATCTCGTGGAGCGGGGGAGCGACCACAGGTGGCGGGGGTGATTGGGTAAGGGGTGATCGGGTTCGGGGTGATTGGGAAAGGCGTGAAACTGGGTCGCAAGCGCCGTCCCGCGAGTTTCGAAACCACGCGGCGTGCCAGCTGGACGTTGGCCCATGGGTATGTGGGCTGGCGCTTCCTCCCATGGGTTGCCGGGCCAGCGGCGGCCAATTGGGGGTCGACACGGATAGTGAGAGTGTCGGAGGGCCCGCAGGGCCTCGGATGGTGTGGGTGTGGTTGACGGCGGTTGCCGTGCCGGCAGGAGGCGGCGAGGTGTGGCGAGCGCGACGCGGGGCCCTGCAGGCTACGACTTCTTCGGCCCACTGCAACGAAGGCTGTGCACCTCGGTACACGTTCCCGAGGGCCTGGACGAGCCGTGACCCCTGCAGCAGCGCCGCCGTGCCCGGAACTTGCACCCAACACCTGCGCCCCCTCCGTCTGGATTGCCCCTCGATTTCGCGTCGCGGCGCCGGCGCCGGCGCCCCCGCTCGTTCCCCAGATGTTTTCCAAGCTCGGCTTGCACTGGCTTACATTGGCAGCTGCGATATTGCAGAAGAAGCCGTTGTGTGTTCAGGACAGCAAAGGATTCGGGCATGCAACTTGCATTGCAAAGAAAAAGGCGGGGAGGAGGTTGAGAACAGCTGGGGGCAGCTGGCGCAGCCGCCGCTTGGGGCTGCCGCGGCGTGCCTGTACATAAAGCGGCCAACCTGACGTCACGTCCAACCAACGGCAGGCGCACCCTCGCTGCTCCACACATCGGGGCGTCGGGCCAGCGGTGTCCAACCGGGGGACGGGCAGGCTCCGCCTCCCCCCTTTTGGGCACAACCCAAAAGGCGGCGGCGCGGCCCGCCGCGCCTTGAACAGCGGGCGCCGCTGCAGCACTTTTGGGAGGCGCCCAAACGCGACGCGCGCATCCGCGGCACGACATCACATCGGGCGGTAGATCAGCTCAAAGGTGCGGACCTCCATCGGGGCCAGGGTGACCAGCAGCTCGGCGTTGCGGCACCCGCCTGCGGCCAGGGGCAGGGAGCAGCAGCGACGACGGGGCGCAAAGAGACGGGTCGATGCGCGGTGCCGTGCGAGTTCGGTTCGACAGCAGCTCGGCGCTGCGGCAGCCACAGGCAGGCAGGCTGCCACGAGCAGCAGGCGAGCCAGCACCCAGCGGCGTGGCAGCAGCTGAGCGAGCGGCGGGCCGTGCAGCACAAGCTCGAGGCAAAGGTGCTCGATAATGCACCCAGCCTTGCCCCACCCACCCCGGCGCCTGCCCGCTCACTGCTGCAGTCGAAGATTTCAGCGCCCGCCCGCAGCTTGGCCAGCTCAGCAGCGTCCTCTGCCCCGCTGGCGCCGCCGCCGAGCGCGCCGCCGCTAGCAGCAGCGGTGACGGGTGCGGCGGCAGTGCCGCCAGCAGCAGCGGCGGTGCCGGCGGCAGCGCTCTCGGCGGCAGAATCGTTGCTGAGGCTGTCGCCAGGCTGGAAGCGCAGGCGGCGCTGCTGCATGTCGGACCGGAGCTGGTTGCCGGACAGGGACAGCTCGCGGATCTGGTCGAATTCAGAGCAGCAGGAGCAGGCAGGGAGCAGGCGATGAGGTGTGGTGGGGCAGGTGTGGGCTGGCGGGATGCATCCGCAGCTGCTGCCCACGACTCGCCGCCCTCGCCACATCTGCCGCGTCAGTTCAAAGTCGCTGTGCCCACACCCAACCACTCCCGCTGCGTTTGTAAGCAACAGCTCTCATCAATCTATCGACTGGACTGAAAATTTAATGCAACGGCGCATTGCACTGAAATGCAACAGCTCGGTGCCCTCCACTCACCGCGTTGAAATGCAACAGCTGAAGCAGGCTGTTGAGGTCTTCGGTGATTGGCTTGGAAAGGGACGGGTCCTCCCCTGCCTGCACATGGATAGGAGGAGGGCTGCGAAGTGAGAATATGCGCAGGCAGGCCACAAGCGAAGCGTGGTGGTCTCCCGCCTGCGCCGCCTTGTAGGGCAGGGAAGTTGTAGGGGCAACCCGAAACTCAAGTAAAGAAGGCGGGTAAAGCACAGGAAGGTGAGCTTGCGAGCAAGCAGCACGGGGTGGCCGAGCCAAGGGGCAGTGAGCAGCGTCAACCGCGCCCTCGCGCACGCGCCGTCGACACGCCGACACGCACTGGCACGCGTGCTGCATCACCCTCCCTAGGTGCTACTTGCCTGGTACAGGTGTGCGAGACGGACCAGATAGGACGAACCGGTGTCTTTCAGCGTCAGCAAGTGCACGTTGCTGCAAAGGAGGGAAAGGGGGCGGCGGGGGACGCGCGAGGGTTGCGCGAGGGGCGGGTGGCTTGGTGGCCCGCGAGGCGCGGCTGCTGACCTGGCGTCCCGCTGCGCATCTGCCTTCACGTGTGCGCGCCCCTTCCGGTCTTTCCGGCCGCCCAACCGCGATTCCAAGGCTCGGTCAGCATGCCTGCCGACACGGCGACGCTAGCCGCCGCGCTGTCCGCCCCGCGGTGGGGCTCCCCCGAGGCTTTGGACCTCTCTGTCGCCATCCTTTCCCTCGCCCTTTTCGCCGGCTACCACGCCTGGTACTACAGCTGGCACCTCTGGGTTCCGGGCGAGCCTCTGGAGGCGGCGCTGTGGCCGTCGGACGAGGGCGGCGGCGGCGGCGGCGGCGGCGGGGGCGATGCCTACACGCGCCTGGCGCTGCCGCCGGTCAGCGCCCGCCATCGCATGGACCAGACGGGGCAGACCGCTCGCAGGCTGTTCACCGAGGTCGGCGCAGTGGGATTTTCTCCCCAAGCGAGGCAGCAGCACGTGGAGCGTCGGGAGCGACTGCTTGCCGCCTGCTGCCACCAGCCGCACCGCCCACGCAGCGTGTGCCATCCCTTGCTACTCTCTGCAGGCAGTGCTTGCCACCGGCAGCGACGCCGACTACAACCTGGCGGTGCAAGTCATGCGGTAGGGACAACTTGCGACACACAAAAGTTGCTGCCAGCCCAAGCCTGCCGCCTGCGTGCGGCTCTGCAGCGTGTTGGTGCCCCGCCGTCTCCCCACAACAGCCAAACCCCTGCTCCTCCCCCCTTTTCCATCCCCTGGCCGCCACAGGAACCCCATCACCGCAGCATCAATCCTGGGCACCGGCGCCTCAGTCGGGTGAGGGGCGGTGGAAGGCCGGGGCGGCGCGGGAGAGGTAGTGCGCGAGGACGGGCGCCACACACTTGGCTCCATCTGCACAAACACGTCCGCCCACACGCGCCCACCCCCCTTCCTTGCCAGCATCACCTCCCTCACAAACACGCTGCTGGACACCAGCAAGATGCAGGTGGTGAAGGAAATGAGGTGCGGCCCAACTGTTTCCGGTTCGCAGTGGCCGTCAGCGGTGTTCAGGTGCAGGCGCGCTTGACACGGCTGCCCGCCTGCCCGCTACGCCGCTCCCCCTCGCCACCCTCACACCTCCGCTTGCTTGCACCTCTCCCTCACCCACTCACTCGCTCACTTATTCGCCACACTCCCAATCCACAAATCACCAAACCGCTGCCAGCCGTCGAGACCCGCTGACTGGCGACAGCAACCTGATTGCCCCAGAAACCAAGCTGGGCGCGGCGGTGGCCGCCCTGTTCCTCTCATTTTTCGCCCTGGCTCAGGCAAGCAGCGCGGCTCACAGTCAAGCGAGGCCAACACGCTTGCGTTATTTTGTCATGGAATTGGCCGTTCTCGTTGTTTTTCTGTCACAAAAGCAACCGGCGCGGCAAGCAGATGCTGCTGGGAGGCAAAGGGCAGCAGTGGGCTGCGCAAGCAACATGCGGAGGGGTTGTGCTTGCCCCTCCCCTTCCTGCCCATGATCCAACCACCCCTCCCCTCCCTTTGCCCCCTCCTCCCAACCTCTCTGCCGCCCACAGGCGCTGCGCCTGTTCGTCCACTTCCCTTTTTTGGTCCGCGCCAGCCAGCACTGCCGCCGGCGCACCCCCGGGCCCGGCGGCGACTGCCTGGGCGGCGAGGCCGTGCGCGCGTGCCTGCGCGGCCAGACCTTCTTCAGCCTCGGCCTGCGCTTCCTCTACCTCTTCATCCCGCTGGTGGGCTTGCCCTCGGCGGGAAGCGCCGGGCTGCAGGCGCGGGCAGCAGAGGCGGGCAGCACCGCAGCGGCAGGCACCCGACGGCCCACCCCCCTGCCCCAACTGCACCCACGCGCCTGTCCTCGCGTGGACTCGGTTCTGCTTACCCGACGGCCCCTTCGCAACCACACCCAGCGCAGGTGATGTGGACGATGGGCGGCACCTGGCTGCTGGTGGGGACCATCATAGAGGTGGCCTTCCTCTTTGTGCTGGACCAGCTGTGATCCTCATCCTCGTGGCCCTGCTGCTGACAGAGGCCCCCCCCCCATCCTGCTTGCGCATCTCCCAGCTTGCGCAGCTTTCAGCCCTGCGCGCCGACTTGTTGCCCGTTGAACCAGATCCCACGCACGCATGCGGCACCGTGCCGCAGACGTGCGTGCTTGCATTCCTGCTGGCACCCGGCCCCGCACAACAACACTGCGGCAGACGCTACGAGAAGAAGCAGGAAAAGCACACGCACAGCAAGGCTTGCCTGTGCAGGATGTGGCCCTCGCCGGGGCTCCATGTGTTGATGCACAGCCTGCCGTGCCATCACCACAAGAAAAACGGCGCGGGAAGTAGTTCGGGCAGGCAAAAAACGCTGGCAGCCACTTGCCTGTGCAGGATGTGGCCCTCGCTGAGGGTCCACGTGCGGCGCAGCCCCACGCGACCGCCGGGGTCGGAGCTGCGGGCAGGCAGCGTGGGGAGGCAGCACAGGTAGGGAGGCAGCACAGGGGTGTTGGAGAAAAGAAGGGATGGGGGCGGCAACAACAGAGGTTTGCTGCAGCAGTTGCGAAGCCAAACATACGTCCAGCCTCTCCTCGTCTCCGCTCGACCCCCACCCCCCTGCCAGCGCCCCTCACCTGGCGCCGATCTGGCGGGGAATGGGGCCGAAAGCAAGCACCGGCGGGTCGTTCAGCTCCTGCTGCGCCGTGCGCCGGGGGCGCGCGGCCTCGCGCGCCGGCGCCAGCAGCAGCCAGTGCCGGCCGCGAGCCACCAGACCTGGGGCAGGTGGCAGCGAGGGCGGGCTCAGTTGCCGGGCCGGCGGTACTTTCTGGGCAAGAGCAGAACGCGCAGAGCAGAGCAGCAGCGGCGGTGCAGGCGAGGCAGGGCAGACGAGGCAGGGCGGTAACGGCGGCGGCAACACCGGCAGCAGCACCAGCAGCAGCGACATATGGGGTGGTAGATCTCCTCGAGCCACCCACCTGGGCAGTCGCAGTTGCGGCAGCCGCAGGCAGTCTCATTAAGTGCCTCATCCACGCCGCGCAAGTCGTCTGCAGGGCCGGTGGGCAGGCACAATAAAAGGTTGCCGGTGCTAGAGGGCAGATCAGACTAGTGTGAGCAGGCGGTGCGCCGCGCTTGCAGGGCAGCAAGGAGTCGAGGGTCCTGCTACGATGCACCCGAGGCCCAACCCCACCCCCTTGCCCTGACACACCCCAGTCATCTGCAACAGTGGGATGGGGGCAGGCAGGCGAGCGTGCGGTGGCGGGCAGCCAGGCACACGGCTTTCTTGCTGCGCGGGAGCGGCAGGCAGTGTGATCTGCCCGCTGGACTTCTGCCCTGCACAGCATGCTGTGCGGCCCTCACCCCTCAGCGTGCGGCGGTGCAGCATGACCTCCATTTGACCGCTGCGCAGGGAGGCGCCGCCTGCGGGGCGACGGGGCGGGGGGGGGGGGGGGGGGGGGGATGATCAGAGCACAGGGCTGCACGCACGCGGGCATGGTTCAGCCCCACTTATGATCGTCCGCCCACACCCCGCACTCCACCCTGCACATAATCACGGGCCACACCCCGCACTCCACCCTGGGGCCACACCCCCCACTCCACCCTGTTTTAGCAGTACACAGCTCTCGCACCCACCCTGAGCACGGTCGGTGAGCACCGCCAGCTGCCTCGCGCCCTCGGCCGCCGCGCCGCCTGCGTCCCCTCCCTCTAGCAGGTACATGGCAGCGGTCAGCGGGTAGTAGTTGCCGGCGGCAGGCTCTGTCTGGTTGAGCTCCCAAGTGGGGCGGAAGTCGCTGCGGCGACGGCGTGGCACGAGGGGTGGGGCGAGGGGTGGGCAGCTTCCTGGGGTGGATAATCACGGGAGTGCAGGGAAGGCGGGGGTGCGTGGCTGCCGGGGCAACGGTCCCCTCCCTCCCTCCCCCTCCCTCCCCGCCTCGACGGCTCCGCACCGCACGCGCCGCAGCATCTCGCGCCCGTTGGAGTCGCTCCAAAACTGGGCGCCGCTGCCCAAGTCGCTGTCGTACTGCGCGTCAGGAGGGATGGCGGTGTGGTGGGCGGTACCGCCTCTGCAGATCCCAGTCAAATAAATCTGGCGACATCCTCCTCCTGCGCACCAGGCCCGCCTCCCGCCTGCCCGCCTGCACACCCACACCCTTCGCAGCGCCCGCCCTGGCGCGTCGTCACAAAGCGACCCCCATCCACTGTGCGGCACCCCGCTCACCACCAGCACAACCTCCTTGCCCAATCCGTCGTCGATCGGGATTGGCCCCACCGTCCACTCCACCTCCACCGCCGCCTGCCCGCGGTGCAGCCTGCAGCAGGGAAGCGGTCACTCGACATGTAACCAACCAACCAACCAACCAATCGCTCAACCGCTCATCCGCTCACTGAATGCTTGGCAAGCATTCAAGCATTTTTCCGGGATCAGGCGGGCGCGGGGGCAGAGGCGCGGAGTATCAGACGCGCTCTGCCTGCTTCGCGCACTCCACCCTTCAAAAAGAAGCACCAACCTGGTCACCAGGGTGGCCCAGTCCGCAAATGTCTGGCGAGCCTCCCACACGTTGACCCCCTCGACAATCTCCAGACGAGCCACGGGGCCTGCACCAGCAGGCACTCTGCCGCCGCCGCCGCCGCCGCCGCCCCACAGGCGCTCCCACAGGCTGCGCCAGCCGGGGGCAGCGCTGGTCTCATGTGTGGCGCTGAGGTCGTAGCGACCGTTGGGCCTGCGGCAGGGCCGAGGAGGGATGCGGGGAGGACCAATGGGGTGGGCAGAGGGGGCTGGGCAGCAGCCTCTTGCAATCCGCCTTCGGCTTGCTGCCGCTACCCCAGGCCCACGTGCTTGCAGCGAGGGATCCACCGCTGCCTGCCCTGCCTGAACACGTATGCGCCGCTGCCCTGCCCGCGGTTTTCGTCGCTGTCCAGCCCGTCGCTCGAGTTGTACCAGGCAAAAGTGGGGGCCAGGCGGGCGGAGGCGCCCCCGCCGTGCACGCTGCGCAGCAGGCCTGCAGGCAGCAGGGCAGGCAGGCAACAGGGGCGAGGTGAAGAGGCGGGCAGGCTGGCAGACGCTGCCGCGGCGTGCATGTCGCGCAGCAGGCCGCAGGCAAAGGGCAGCGGGGCAGCAACGACAAGCCAGGTGGCGCGCCCCCGCCCCCTGACCTGTGCGCGTGTCAAACTCGAGCCTCACGAGGCCGCTGTCGAGCACAGCAGTGTGCTCGTTCTTCTCCTCGTTCTCCAGCCAGCCCTGCTGCACTTCCTCCTCCTCCGCTGCCACCTCGGCCGCCTCTGCCGCCGCCTCTCGAGCGTCCGCCGCCTGCGTCGCTGACTGCCCCGCCTCCTGTTTCTGCTCCCGGCTGGAGCCGTCGTCGCTGCTGCTGCCGGCGCGTGCTGCCGCTCCGCTCTGGGGTTCCAGGAAGAAAGTAGCGTATCCCAGCGGCGGCAACTGCGCCACGAACGCCAGCTCTGCAGAGGCAGACAGAACGATGTAACAACGTCAAGGTCAGCTTAATGAGAAGGAGAAGGCGGCAGCAGACTGGGCAGCCCGAGCCCCTACTCCAAGCGGCGGCGGCAGCTGGCCAACGGCTGCCAGATTGCACAGGGGAGCTGGCACAAAGGGATGGTCAAGCACGGGCAGAGTGCAGGCGGCAGGGTTGGAGCTGCGCAACGCCGCCGGCGTCCGCATGGCGGCACGACCATGGTCCTGCCGCTGCTACACCTTCCTTCATTCTGGGAGCGTGATGGGCCAGCCCCTGATCCTCCCCTGCCAACACCCACCCGCATCGCCAAAGGTGGTGGGGCAGGTGGCGTTGACCGCCGCCATGAGCTGCTGCAACGCCAGCGTGGTGTTCGGCACGGGCAGCAGCTGCACAGGCAGGTCCTCGCCTTCGGGGCCTGCACGCGTGTGAGCAGACGCACGTGGCAGCGGTGTTGATGGGAGCACGCAGCACGGTGTCGCGTCCGTCGCTGCTGCCAGCAACATGCGACTGGTACAGCCCCAGCACAGCTAAGGAAGCAGGGGGCAGGCATGTGTCACGCATGCTGAGGCATCCCGCTTGAGATGCTCAAGATGCGTGCGGCACCAAAGGCAAGATGCGCATGATATTTGTACAAGCAAATTGTGCAAAAAACATTACAAGGGAACCTGCCTGAGGCCTTCCACATGCAGGTGACGGCGGTGCTGACGGGCACGCGCACCACGGTCTCGCGGCTCCATGCCAGGGGGTTGTATGCGGCAACCAGCATGCCCTGCCCCCGGGAGGACAGGTGCACTGCAGGGCAGGGAAGGGCAGACGGAGAGGCGTCGGGACAAAGCAGGTGTTCTGGCTCAGAATAGAATATAACGGGTGCAACGCAGCAGCATACATCCTCCGGGCAGCCTGCACCAAAGCAAACACGAGTGACAACGCCAGCCCGCCGCTGCCTGCCAGCCTTGTTGCGTTCTGTGGCATCCGCCCGCCCCACCTGTTGCGTTGCAGGCTGTGATGTTGAGCCAGTCGCAGGACTCCAGAGGGATGGGTGAGTCAATCGGATTGCCCCCGCCGCTGCCAGTAGGGTCCACCCGCTCCTCCTGCTCCGCTGCAGCCTCCCGACCGGCGTGCTGCACCGCGTGCAGGCCCGCTGGCCCTTCCTGCGCCATGGCGAGGCGGCGCGCGGCAGGAGCAGCGCTGCCACCTCCAGCAGCAGGGCCGGTGGTGCCGCCGGCGGTGCCCCCAACAGTCGCGCCCCTGATGAGCCTCTCCAGAGCAGAGGCCACCACCGCCTGTGCCTCCTTCAGGCCTGCACAGGTGGGAGCTCAAAGGGCACGCAGGAACAAGGTTGCCGAGGGGCAGCGTATGAAGCGGCGGCGGCAGCGGCAGCAGCAACGGCAGCGCAACAGCAGCGGCTGCCGAAGCGGCGGCAGCGGCGGCGGCGGCGGCGCTCACCGGCGTGAACGCGGCGGTGGTAGTCGTTCACCACGTGCTGCTTGGCGGTGCCTGTGATGCCGTCGTGGTGCTGCGACAAAGGGCGGGCGACATGCGACGCGCGCGAGGTCAGCCCACTAGCCTGGAATGCATCAGTGAGTCGAGTTAAGTCCCAGCAAGGGCGAGCAGGGTGCAAGTCGGGCGAAGCAGGCAGCGCACCTGGAGCAGGGACACAGCCTCCTCCAGCGACTCTGTGTTGGGACCTGTGGGGCAGAAGCGAGGGGGGAGAGAGCAGCAGGCACTCATTGGTCAGCAAAAACGCAGGAGAAGGGGTGAGCAGGAGATGCAGCCTCCTCCAGTGGCGCAGTGGTGGGACCTGTGGGGCAGAAGCGAGGGGGAGACCAGGAGGCACTCAGTGCTGCAGCAATCCAGGAGTCTCAGTACTGATCAGCTGTGCAGCGACACAGCTTCCCACCCGCTGTCGAGCACGCAATGCAAGGCGCACCTCTCTCTGGCAGCCCCACGGCGGCCTCCAGCTGGCGGGCTGCCTGCAGGTAGGAGGTGGCCGCCCGGATGAAGCCCTTGCTGGCTGGCCGGCTGGTGAAGTAGCCTGGGGGGAGGGAGGGAAGAGGGGGAGGGGGAGATGAGGGAGACGGGGCATTCAAACGGATACACAAATGGTGGTGGGGGGTTTTACGCGATGCAGTCGCCAAATTGTTGAAGGGAAACGCAGCCTGTACACAACAGAGTGCCCTTGCGGGCCGGCGGGGGGAGGCGGGCGGTGCCGGTCCCCGCCCCACCTGTCCAGAAGGCGTGCGGGTTGTCGGCGTAAGGAAAGAAGTCGTCGGTTTTCAATGGCCAGCGTGCGCCGTACGAGTGCTTGGCGGCGGCGTACCTACAGAAGAGGATGAGGGTGCGGGGCGGGGCGGGCTGGGCGACGCCACGCATTGCTGCGGCTGAGCCCAAGGCACGACAGCAGCTAACACTTCTGTCTGCACCTTTGCAGTGGCCTTCTGCCCCCTCACTCTGCTGGGGTGGAGTAGAAGGCGTGCAGCCGCCCGTCTGCGTTCACGTGGTGGATCAGCTTGTCCAGGTTCTTGAACCTGCCAATTGGGGAATGAGGGGAGGGTCACGCGGCACGCTGTGTGTGGTGCAGGCCAGCGAACAGGCTGTGCAAGTGTATGCGCAGGCGCATGTTTATGCCGGCTGGCAGGCTTGTGGGCAGGCAAGCAGACGGGCAAGCAAGCACAAAGGCAGGGGGCATGCAGGTGCGCATGCGGCGCTCCAGCGGACTCACTGGTGCGAGCGCAACCTCTCGATCCTTAAACTCACTGCAGGTGCGCGTTGGCAAACTGGAAGTCCGACCCAATGGTGAGCATGATGTCGTTGCCAGCCGTCACGTTCGCCAGCTCGCGGCAGCGCTCGACAAACGCGTCCACGCTGCGAAGGGGGGGGGGGGGGTGACAGCGTGGGAGTGTGGGATGGTGGTGGGGAGGGCATGCTGGTGCTCGCATCCACTCCGCGCAGGTGGCAGCACAGCCCGTCGCCATCGCGCCCACAGTACCATCATGACCAGCTTGCAGCATTCGCCCTTGAACTACACCGTGACCCTCCCATGCAGTCGACCGCCCGGTACGGCATGGCGCCGCACCCACCGCTCCTCGACGTTGTACCCTTCCAGGCGGGGGTCGTCCATCAGCGGGGGATCAGCCCACTCGAAAGCGAAGCCGGGGGGCGGGCCGTAGTTGCCTGTGAGTAAGGGGCAGCGCGGGGTAGACAGGCGTGGGGCAGCGAAGGCGGGGGTCGGCCCTCCTGTCATCGAAGCCGGGCGGCAGTCAGCATTCGCCTCCTAACGCTGCTGTGAACCCAACCACAGCCGGGGAAGTTTCCGGAGAGAATTCAAGTCGGCACATCAGCAAACACACACACCAGCGAGCCCACCCACCCACCGCTGGGGAAGTTGCCGGTGAATACGTCAGCGTCGGCCAGGCTGCCCGACCCGCGCCACACCACCTCCAGCGCGCGCTCGCTGCGCCGCTTCTCCATGTCCTGCGCCAGTACGTTGGAAGCAAGGGCCGACGGCAGAAGAGGTCGAGGAAAGAGCCGTGCGGTGGGGCCCAGTTTGCCGCCCCAGCCACGCCAGGCCGCCTCCAGGCCTGAGTGGTCTGGCGCCAGCCTCCATGCCCTGCGCAGCTGGACCCCCAGCCTTTGTGGGTGGCGATGCAGCCCTCGGAAGGTAGCAGCAGCAGCAGCCCCCCCCCCCCCCCCCCCCCCGCCTGCATGCCTGATAGTCGGCACGCCCAAAGAACAGGGCGTCAAAGCCGACCTGCGCAGACAGCAGCCCCGCCTGCGCAGCGAGGGAGAGGGGGGGGGGGGGGCGTGAGGACTGCCGCAAGCGAGTACCGGCCTTGCGTGCGCAGCATCGAGGGTCCAGCAGCAAGCCCAGGCCACGGCAGCTGCGATTCAGGGGTACCAAACCGCACAACTCCCCCTGCTCTTCACATGCCCCCCCAACCCCCCCCCCGCCCCCCGCTCAACCCCCGCGCGCAGCAGTGGCAACGCGCCTGTGTGGAGGAGTGGCCAAAGGGGTCGATCTGCCAGCCGACCCGAGGGGCCACGCCAAACGTGCGGCGCAGGAACCTGCGGTACCAAGCAGTACCAAGCAGCACAACAGCTGCATGTGAAGCAGGCTGGGAGTCCGGCAGCGGCGCCCTTGCAGGCAGGCAGGGCGGAGGCAGCAGCGACGGCGGTGGGAGCAGCAGAAGCAGCAGCAGCAGCGGCGGCGGCGGCGGCAGGAGCGCACTCGTGGCCCCGCGTCGTCTGGTCGATCATCGCCACGTAGTGTGCTGTGGCCTCGTCGTGCTGCACGTAGCCGCCATTCACAAAGTCCAGCTGTGATGAGGGGAAGCAGACAAAACAGGGGTCGGCGCCGGCGGTGTGGGAGGGGCGAGTGGCCAGAGAGATGCTGGGGCAGCAGGAAGCAGGCACACAGGGGGGCACGCCGGCGCACCTGCCCCTGCTTCACGAGCTGCGCCACTGCAGCGCGCGTGTCGTCATCTTGCTGATCCCACCACCGCATGAAAAAGCTCTGCAGTAGCGTGAGTGGGTGGGTGGGTGGGTGGGAAAGGGGAGAGGGGGGGACAGCCAGGGGGTGGCATACGGCATGCGAACCGGTGGTGGCGTCGGGCGTGCCAGCCAACAGGGAGGATGCGAGCGTGACGGTGCATGACACCAGCAGGCGGGCACATGCAGGGCCACGCTCCCTTGCCACCGTCCCAACGTTCAACGTGTTGCCATGCCCGCTGTCAGCCCAGGGTGGGCCTCTTCACTGCACGACACACCCACCATCTCGCCGTACACAAACTTCCGGTCGGGGTTGGCCAGCAGCGCCTGCATGACCGTGTCCAAAATGTATTGCACGCCCGCCACCTGCGGTGGTCGAAGAGGGGCGGCAGCGGTGAGCTGCTCTTCTTCTGCGGCGGTGCAGCCGCAGCGTGCGGGATGGGGCAGGGGGCGCTGGCTGCGTCGCCTGGCTGGCCGGCTGGGGGCAGGCACGGCCCACCTGGATCGTGTTGTTGGCTCCCCAGAAGTATTGGTCCACCGTCTTGAGCCTGCGGGTGAAATGGTGGGTTGGCCGGTGGGACGCAGCGGGTGGCAAGGCGCAGAGCGAGAGCTGTCGGTGGGATGGCGGCCGCAGCGGTGGACGGCAGTGCTGCAAGCGCCTGGAGCTGGCGCGCGACTGGCAGGTCCATGCCCCCAAGCGCACCAGCCGGCGTCATCGTGGGAGTGGCAGACGAGGTGTACGTTGAGTGGAGCAGCCGGGTAACGCTTTGCGGACGTCGCGTAGCGGCGAGGCGACGCGGCGGCGGCGGCAGCGACGACGGCGGCGATGGCGACCACCGCTGACAGCAGCAGCGCAGCGCCATGAGATTGGCCTCCTGGTGCCATGGCTGCCAGGCCCTGTCTACAGGAGGCGGGGGACGTGGTCCCAAACCCTTGAGTGTCGATCGCGCTACAAAAAACTGTCGGTGGGGCCTTCTGGCCGAACAGTGATCGAGAGCAGGCTGAAGGGAGACGCAGTGCGACAGGACACTTGTGTCACTGCCAATTGGCGAGCGCCGACAAGCAGGGCGAGGAGCGCCATTAGGTCTGCATTTATTTTCTGGGCGCACATCCATAACTTGCGAGCCCATCTGCGTTGTCGCGCCATCAACCCCCGACCTCCTGAGCTCGCAACAAGAGCTCGGCGGCGCGGTCGGAATGGCTGCTCCCAAAGCGCCCAAGCGCCAGAGGCTTGTGCAGGATGTCGTCGACCGGGTGAGACGCTGCCGCCGTCGCTCCCAGCCGCATGCCCAGTTGCAGCTGCCCGCCGCCTGTGGCGCTCACAGCCCTGCGCGTCCTGCCACTGCAACAGGAGGCGGAACTGGAGGGTCTGCTGTTCGGCCGCGACGAGGAGGCGCTGCAGCAGCTGGGGCACGAGGTGGGCGGCGGCGGCGCCGACGGCGGCGCCTCGCTCGCCGACTTTCTGAGCTCTTACCGAGTGGGCGCAGCAGCGGCGGCGGCGCGTGAGGACGAGGAGGACGATGAAGAGGCCGCGGCAGCAGAGGTGGCGGCCGGCGGGCTGGGGCTGTTCGAGGACCGGCAGGGCGGCGACGCGCAGCAGCAGCGCGGCGCGCAGCAGCGGCGGCGGCCCGTGTGGGAGGACCCACAAGACGTTGCGCTGCGCATTGACGTGGCGCAGCACAGCCAGCTGCGCAAGCTGCGCCGCGACGAGGCAGAGACGGAACTGACAGGTAGGGCCGGGGACTGCAGGGGCTACTGCAGCGCAGGGGCGGCGGCTGTGGCTGTTGGCTCCGGCATCAGCAGCAGTGGATGCAGGAGGCACAGTGGCGCGGCGTTGGCCAGCTGCGCAACCTGCGGCGCAGCACAGCGGAAGAGACAGAAGAGACAGGGCGTTGCTTGGGCAGTTGCAGGGAGTTGATCGAGTTGGGCCCGCTCGACCACTGTCATGTGCTCCCTCTCCGTCTGCTCTCCCAACCGCGCTCGCCCCGCGTCGCCGCCGCCTGCAGGCCACCAGTACGAGGCGCGGCTGCGGCAGCAGCACAACAAGCTGCACCCTCGCACCGCCTGGGCCAGCCTGAAGAAGGCCGAGCGGCGGCGGCGGCGCGTCGCAGAGGGCGGCGCCAGCGACAGCGAGGACGAGGAGGTAGGCATTGGTTGGCGCAGGGGGTGGCGCGCCGGCCGCCGCCTCCGCTGCCTGCTGCTGCTCCTGCTGCCTGCGGTGGCTGGAAGTGTCGGATGCCTTTGGGGTGCTGTCCAGTGCCATGGTGCTGTGCCGGCGTGCGCACAGCCGTATCCGGCGTGGGCTCCCCGCCTGTGCTACATGCGCATCACCCATGCGGAAGGGTTGTGTGCGTGCGCTCAACCACCATCCACCCGCCTCCTCCTGGGCGCCTTGCGCAGGGCGGCGCCGAGGCAGCGGCGGAGCGGCTGCTGCAGCGCGCGGGCGGGCTGCTGGCGCGGGGCGCGGCGCTGCCGCCGACGATGCTGGAGACGACGCGGCTCAAGGATGCAAACCAGGCCGACCCCTGCAAGGGAGCAGTCAAGTGAGCGAATCAAACCCTTGTTGTGACACCGCGCCTTGTGCCGCTGTCGATGCCACCTCGCCGCCGCTGCAATCGGCGCCGCTGCTGCGGCTGCCTGTGTGCGCTGTGCCTGCTGTCCCGCGTTCCACGCCGGACACGCTGCCTCTGTCTCTCGTCTGCTTCCCCCAGGAGCGTTGATTGGCACGTGGGCGGGGACCTGCTGCTGAGCGCTGGGCTCGACCGCCGCGTGCGCCTGTTCTCGGTCGACGGCGTCAAGTGAGTGGGGCGCAACGTGTCGTCCTTGTCAATGGTATAAACTAGTGTCTCCGATCAATTTTCAATATCATACGAAAAACTTAATCGACTGACGCTGGTTGGGAGACGGGAGCCTCCCAACCACAGCCCTGAGAGCCGGCTGCAACACTCCGGAGAACAGAGGCTGTGTCGTGGCGGGCAGGTCGCGCAGCGTGGCCCCGGCCCGACCTCGCCCCTCCCCCGTTCTCCTCCTTCCCCTCCCCTCCCCTTACCCCTCGGCAGGAACCCCCATGTCGCCAGCTGGTTTCTGGAGGACATGCCGGTGCACAAAGCGGCCTTCACAGCGGGCGGCAGCAAGGTGCGCTGCGTGGCGGGGCCCGTGCCCATCAACGTTCCGCCTTCCGCCTTCTCCACAGCTGCCCCCTGGATGAGAGGGTGCAGCGGCGTCGCTGTGCTTGCTGCTTGCATCGTCAGTCAGCCCGGGCTGTTTTCTTGCCGCCCTCTCATCGAACCGACATGCCGCCGTTCCCTTGCCGCAGGTCGTGCTCACCGGCCGGCGCCGCTTCTTCTACCTGCTAGATGTCGAGTCGCAGGCGGTGGACCGCCTGGCCTCGCTGCACCTCTGGCGCGAGGAGAAGAGCTTCGAGAGCTTTGTGACCAGCCAGCACAGCCCGCAGCCGAGTGAGCGGGGCGCATCGGTGGGGGTGTCGCACGGCGTGCCAAGCACGGGGCGGGGGCAGGCGCGCTGCCGCTGGGCTGGCCGTCGGCCCCTGCTACCCATCAAGTGTGTGCGGCCTGCCTGGCCGGCTCCTCCGCCTCGTGCGTCCTGCCCCCTTCTTGTCGCAGTTGCCCTGCTTCCCCGGCTGCTGCCTGCCTGGCCGGTTCCTTTGCCTTACCCCTCACTGCCCCCCCCCCCCCCCCCCCCCGCCCCAGTGGCTGCTTTCTTCGGAAACGAGGGCCACGTGCCCCTCGTCAGCCTGCACACCAAGCAGATGGTGGGCACCCTGAAGATGAGCGGTACCGCGCGCTCGGGCGCCTTCAGCGCCGACGGCACGCAGCTGCTGACCAGCGGCGGCGACGGGACGGGTGCGGCCAGGGGGGGCTGGCACTCCGGGTCGCGCCCATACCTGCTCACCCCCCTCCTTGCATTGCGCTTGTGTGGACGTTTTTTTTGCCTTGCCTCCTGAATTGCTGCGGGCCTTGCCTCCCGAGTGGCCTCTGCCTTGCGCCCTCGTGCCCCTCGTTGCAAGCCGCTCTCAAACCCTCGTCCCCCCCTGTTGCTGCAGTGTACGTGTGGGACCTGCGCACGCAGCGCTGCCTGCAGCGGTACCAGGACGAGGGCTGCCTGAAGAGCACAGCGCTGGCGTGCTCCCCGGAGGGCACCTTGTTTGCGGCAGGTGCGCTCCTCTGCTCCGCGTAGCTTGTGCGCCCCTGCTGCTGGCTGCCGGCGTGGAGGTTGCAAAGCAGTGCATTTTGTGATGCAGCAGCCGTGCCGGCGCTCGTGTGCCGACACTGAGCGTCGCTAGCGGCCTTGCCCGTGCGCCCCTCCTCAACCCTCCCCTCTGCCACGTCCGCCTTACATCCTGCAGCCTCCAGCAGTGGCGTGGTGAACCTCTACTCCCGCAGCCAGCAGGAGGAGCAGGAGCAGCTGCGGCGGCATGCGGCGGCGGCGGCGCCGCCGCGGCCGGCGCGCCAGCAGCGCATCACATTTGAGGATGAGGATGAGGAGGGCGAGGATGAGGAGGAGGGTCGGCAACAGCAGCAGCATCGTGGCGGGTGGACGCTCCCAGAGGCCCCCATTGCGGGTGAGAGCCCTTGTTTTGAAGCCTGGGCAGGGGGGAGGGGGCGAGCGAGCGCGGATGGGCTGGCATCGGCCCGCCCCCGATGTAGCCCCCTTGATTGCCCATTGCATGCACCAGTGCTTGCGGCCTCCAGCCCGCACCGTGCCTCGTCTCGCTTCGAGACCTTGTTTGCCCTGCCTTCTCTGCCCTCCCGCCTGCAGACGAGCCAGGGAAAAGCGGGACCAACCTGCACCTGCTGTTCATTACCACAACGGGCAAACTAACTGCGTCTGCCACTAACCTGTGTCTGCCCCTGCAGGCAAGCCCGTGAAGAGCGTGACCAACCTGACGACCTCTGTCGACACGCTGGCCTTCAACCACGACGGGCAGATGCTTGTCATGGCGTCCCGCCTGAAACGCGACTCGCTCAAGTGAGTTGGGGGGGGGAGGGGGGGGAGTGAGGGGGGGTCTGGGAAGTGGGGGGCTGCAAAGGGGCGCAGGCGGCGGCTGCGTGCGTGCCACGAGCGCCACTGATTTTCAAGAACTACCCTGCCCCGCCTGTCCGGCGCCTGCCCCTCGTCCTCGCTCCCCGCGTCCTCACACCCCCGCCTGGCATCCCTGCCCCGCCCCGCACCTGCAACCCCCTCACCTGCATCCCCCCCCTCCCCCCCGCCCCGCCAGGCTGCTGCACGTCCCTTCCATGACGGTCTTTTCCAACTGGCCCACCAGCAAGTCCCCCGTGCACTACGTGCACGCCGCCGCCTTCAGCCCCCACAGCGGCTACCTGGCGGTGGGCAACGCGCGCGGCCGCGTGCTGCTGTACCGCCTGCACCACTACGCAAAGGCGTGAGGCCGGCGGGCGGCGAGCGGCGCGCACAGCAGCGGGCGGCAGCAGCAGCGGCGGCCGCCGTCGCGGCAGCAGCGAGGTCGTCGGTCCGGCTCGGCAGCAAGGGGGCGAATGGTGGCCTGGCCGCCGGTGGGCGCAGGCCCGTCCCGACCTGTGGCGTCAGGCCAGGCGTTGAAGGCTGGAGAGCACGCCGCCGTGCCGAGTTGGCCGCCATCGTGCCGAGCGACGTTTCTTTGCACTTGCCGGTTTGCCTCCCTGCCTGCATGGCCGCTGCCGCTCTGCAAACCGTGCGTTGCACATGCAGTCCAATTTTGGTCAACCCTCCGCCCGACCACCTGTAAAGAGCATGCAATGCATCGCTGGACCGCTCGCCAAGCAAGCCCCACACTCCCTTCCAGTGACACCAGCCTGTGCTTGGGGCCGTGCAGGCCCGGCGCTTACAGTGAGCAACAGCACCATGTACGCAAGCGAACGCTAGCTGCCGTCGCCCACAACTCTGCCGCTGCTGGCGCTGCTGCTGCCGCCAGCTGAGCTCTTGTCCTCGCGGTCGTGGCTAGCGCGCGATGCTACCGTGCGTGCGATGCCTCCCCGCACATTCCCTCAGCCCGGCGTCAGGCCGGGCTTGGAGGGGCTAGAGAGCGCGCCGCCGCCGCGCCGCCGCGCCGCGTTGACCGCCGCGCGGAACGCCACTTCCCGAGCCGTGGGCGCCTTGCCTCCCTTGACCTGCGCCGCCGTCTGCGCCGCCGCCGCAGCCTGCGCCGCGCCGCCGCCTGCCTCCTCGCCGCCAGCCCGCGCCTGCCGGTCGGCGTACACCTCCCTGCAGTGCTCCAGAATCTGTGGGTCGTGGGCGGAGCATGGCAACAAGAAAACGGGGCACACTGTTAGGGAGAGCGATGGGTTGGGGAGGCGCCTGGCGATCGGCATGCACCTGCCTGCCTGCGGTGCTCCGAAACCGGTGCAGGCAGACAGGAGGAGCGGCACAAGCCCCGACCTGTCAGGGTGGGTGCGATGGCAAGCTGCACATGCGCACGGTCACCCCAATCCGGGTGGCAAAGAGAGGTGCGGGTGCGACGGCAAGCCCCAGCTGCGCATCCACCCAGCCCCACCCCAGAGTAACACATTGAACCCCAGCAGCAGCAGCCACACAACAAGAAACGCCGGGCGCGCACAGCCCCGCACCTCGCGCGCGTCCGCCTTCGTCATGTGCCGGTCTGTGGCGGCACGCGCCCCGATCAGGTTGGCCAGCAGCGTGGGGGAGATGCCGGGCGCGGAGGTGAGCAGCGCGGTGTAGGACAGCACAAACGCCTCGACGCTGTCGCCGCCAAGGAACTCCCGCAGCTCCGCCAGCGGCTGGCACTCGCGCACCACCTGCGAGGCGGCGTTAGGGAGCATTAGGGGAGGCACACAAGGCGAGCGTTCAAGCATTGGCGGGGCAAGTGGCGGCTGAGGGTCCAAGCAGGCGAGCTCCCGTGCGCTTTGCCGGCAACTGGCACTCGAGCTGCCACGTGCAGGGCGGGCAGGCAGGGAGGACAGATTGTTGAAGTATACGTCGCGGCGCCGTCCTGTGCTTAGCAAGTGTCAGCGCCCATGACTGCCCATCGCTTCCCGGGCGTAGCCCGCGCTGCCAGCCGCTGCCCCTGCACGCGCCTTGCCAACGTCGGCGCGTTGCCATGCGCGCTGTTAGGCCGGGGCAGGCCTTACCACGGGTGGCCAGTGCAGCTGCGACCTCGGCTCTCATCTTCGTGTACCGCTCTCACCCTGTCCATTTTCATGAACTGCTCCCACCCATCCACTTCTACACGTTGCTCTCACCCCGTCCATTGCTGCTCACCTTGTCCATTTTCGTGTATTTGGTGAAGAAGGCTCGGATGCGGGCGTCGTCGCGCTGCAGCGCCGCCAAGTCCTCCTCGCTGACCTGCCAACGCGGCGCAGGCGGCAGGAGGGGGAGCACACAGGTGAAGGGAGAGCGGACCCTCATGTCGAGGCCAGCCAGACCCCCAGACCCCGGCAGGCATGCACGGCCAGGCCCTGCATGATATTCGGCTCAGCGCTGGCGACACTTGCGCCCCACCGCCTGCCCTGCGCGTGCAGCCCTTCCGCCTCACCCCCCGCAAGAAGCAGAGCACGCCGGCAACATAGTGCGCTACTGTCTCTTCTAGGAGAGCCTCCGCCAGCCTGGCAAGGGGGGGGATACAAACAGGGAGCAGGGGGTCGACCGACAGCAACAGAGCGAGCGCCAATCTCCTCCGGCAATCCCGGGCAAGCCTGGCGTGGGTCTCAGCATAGCGCAGGCAGTGCGTGGGGTCGCGGGCAGGCGCTGCTGAGCGCACTGGCACCTTACAAGTGGACATGGCTGCCGCAACCAGCAGCCCTGCGAGGCGCACCTGCGGTAGAACGCGGGCTGCACCATGCGCTCAAAGTCTTGCAGGAAGTCTTCCAGAGTCGCCAGCACGCTGCCCGTCAGCTCGCCACGCTTCCACTCCTCGGAGCAGGCGACGCGGCTGAAGAGGTCTGCAGTGTGACAGGGGTAGGATGCAAGCAATTGTGGTCGCCTGCAGGTGGTGCTTGCAACGACGCGGCGCTGTGCTCCTCGGAGCAGGCGACGCACGGCTGAAGAGGTCCGCAGGGTGGGTTGGAAGGGATGGAAGGGGTCATGGTGGTCGCTTGCAACAGATGCGCGTAGCAAGAAGGCAGGTCCGGCTGGCCACGCAGCGGGGTAGGCGGCGCGGCTGCACAGCTCTGCAGAGGCGCTAACAGCGTGCGCACAGCCGACAGCAGCAGCAGCGGCGGCGGCAGCAGCGGTGGCTGGCGCTCCGCGGCGGCGACAGCAGCAGTCAACACCAGCAGCGCCGCCGGAAGCCGAGCAGCAGCGGCCGTGGTGGCGCAGCAGTGGCTCTTCAACCACCTGGTAAAACTGGATCTAAGCTGCGTTCCGTACGCGATCAGACCTAGGATAGCGCACACATCCCATCCGGACCCACCTGCGAAAGCCGGGTCCGAAAACACCGTCGCCACGCAGCCCGCAGCCCCTTCTTTCGCCAAATCCAGGAAGCCACGGCACGCGTCCTCCACATCCAGCGAGCCTGCCGGGGGGGAAGCGTAGGGGCATTGAGGGTGGGCGGGTGAGAGGAAGACGACGAGCGGAGCCTCGTTGCTGCTACCCTTCAAAGCACCCCCACGCACTACAAACCCTGCAGAATTCAGCAAACCATCCGTGCCCTCAAACCCATCTCGACCAACCTTTGTACGCATCCCCCAGAGCATCCTCCAGCCCTTCTGCAAACTCCAGCGACTCGTCATAGCAGCGAACCTGCACAAGGCAGGAAACACAGCAGAGGGGTGCAATAGAAAGAATGAAAGAATGAAAGAATACGCCCGAGTGCAGAGGGGTGCAATGCTCAGTCCCATGAGACCCCTGCTGGCTCCCCGTGGACTTTAAATGTAATTGATTGATTGATTGATTGATTGATTGATTGATTGATTGATTGATTGATTGATTGATTGATTGATTGATTGATTGATTGATTGATTGATTGATTGATTGATTGATTGATTGATTGATTGATTGATTGATTGATTGATTGATTGATTGATTGATTGATTGATTGATTGATTGATTGATTGATTGATTGATTGATTGATTGATTGATTGATTGATTGATTGAATGCTGGCTGTGCAAGGGCTAGGGCAGCCGCAAGAACAACCTTGCCTGCTGCAGCGACAGCCTCGCTGCCCCTGTCCCCACCCCTTTGGCTCACGTTGTTGTTTACGACTGCGCAGAGCTGCTCCAGAGGCAGCATGCCACCCGCCAGGTGCGCGCGCTGCGCCGCGTGGAAGTCTAACATGGTTTGCACTGCAGACTGCGGGGTGTGGTGTGGCGGGGGCGGAGAGGTCATGAGGTCCAGCGGGGCGGCACGCAAGCGATTGCTTGCAGGGCGGTCCGAGGCGGCGGGCGAGTGGTGACAGCAATGCATCGAGCGGGTGGCGCACGACAGCGCTGCGGCCGTGCAGCCCCGTGCGCACGGCCTCCTGGCCACCTGGCCGCCCGTCCCACCTGGCCCACTCGCAGCAGCATGACCCCCTGGTCCACATCAGCCACAACAGTGACCTGCAGGCGGGGTGGGGGGGAGCAGGCAGCGCTGGGGTGACAGCGGCACGCGTGGGAGCAGGCACTGGCGAGGCGGGATTTGCATCAGGGGTGGGGAGGGAAGCCAGGCGGGGCAGGGCAGCAGGGCTCCTCGCTCCCCGTCAACCACCGCTGCGGCCCCTGCTGGCCGGCCGGCCGGCCGGCGCCCTCCACCCAAGCCAGGCCCCGCTGCAGACCTGCTCGTTGAGGATGCGGAAGAAATCCACTGCCCCCGGCGTCCACACCCGCCCATCCTGGTCCGTCTTGGGCTCCGACTTGAAGTCGCCCTGCCGTACAGCGCGGGGAGGAAACGAGGGAGGGGCAAGGCGTTCGAGGCGGGCGCATGGAAAGGCTGACCTTCTGGCAGCGGTGCGCTTGCAAGCACCCACCCTTGAACCTCTGGCTGAACAGAAGTGCAACACAGCATACAAAACATGCACGGCTTGCACTTGCCTCCACGATGTTGATCAGCCAAGCGGAGAGCGTGGCCGCAATGCGCTCCACGTATTTGCCTATCAGCAGGCTCAGGCCGGCGTGGGGGCCCGCGGGGAAGGCCACCTCGCTTTCCTCCACGCCAAACTCCCCCAGCGCGTCCTGGTAGGCGGCAATCCACTGCATGACCTGCTCGGCGAGCAAAGCAGGGGGAGCGGGGGGGGGCAACGGCGAGCGTGAGGGGGCGCCAGGCCGCCTGTGCAAGCGCCTTCAAACAAAGCCTGCCCGGGGATCCTGCAAAGGCAGCCAACAAGGCAGGCGACATAGGGCAGGCATGAGGGCCGGCAGGCAGGCAGGCGGGCAGGCAGGCGGCAGGCAGGCGGGCGGGACGGGCGGGCGGGTGGGCGGGCAGGACAGGCGGGCGGGACAGGCGGGCGGGCGGGCAGGCAGGGATGGGCGACGCCCACCTTCAGGATGTCGCTGTTTGCGAGGTTGTCTGCACAGAGTCCGATGAAATCGACCATGCTTCCCAGCTGGGGGCGCAGGGTGGGTGGGTGGGTGGGTGGGTGGCAGTGGGTGAGCATCACCCAAGAGCGTGGGTGGGCGGCCGGCGGGGTGGGCGAGCGCGGGCTGGCCTGCGGTGTGCGTGCGCACTGCCCCTTGCTGCTCCCATGCCAACACCGCCCCCACCGCCCCTCGACCGCTGCCACCCACCCAAAATGCCCACACGCCCGCCCAACCACCTGGCGGTGGTGCTCGGCGCAGATGTGGGGGAAGATGCGGTAGGAGGGGGGGAAGCAGGGCGCCACGTGGTCGTAAATGGGGGCCAGCTGTGGGGCAGGGGGCAGGGCAGGGATGCCAGGCAGGTGGACAGGCGAGGGCACCAAGTGGCTGTATATGAGGGCCACCTGAGGGGCCGGGGGCCGGGCAGGGATGAGAGGAAGGCGGGCAAGCGGGGCAACGAGAGAGAAGGCGCAGGTTTATTGCCCTTTCTCCGTGCTGCCTTTCCTGTGCCGCTGCTGCTCCCTCTTGCCCATCCACAAACCCCCACCTGCTGCTTTCCCAAACACTTGCCTGATCCACAAACTGGTCGGCCTCCCCCAGAATCTCCGACACGCGCTTGTCCGTGTTCTCCCCTGCCGCGATCAGCTGGCTGCACTGCTGCAGCAGCGGCGCAAAGCCCTCCTGGATAGCGTTGCCGACCTGCAGGGGAGGGACACGGCGCCGGCACAGGGTTTTTGCAAGCAAGTGTCAGCATAGCTGTGGCGGAGCACGGTGGCAGCAGCAGCAGCAGCAGCAGCAGCGGCAGCAGCAGCAGCAGCAGCGGCAGCAGCGGCAGCAGCAGCGGCAGCAGCGGCAGCGGCGGCAGCAGCGGCAGCAGCGGCAGCAGCGGCAGCGGCAGCATGCAGTGGCCTACGCCCCCCTCCCTCCCTCACAACTGACTAGCACCTAGATAGCCATGCCGCCCCCGCTCACCTGCGCCAGGCAGCGCCGCCGCCACGCCTTGCGCAGCGGTGACCCGCCCTGCCCCGCCGCCACCAGCTGGGCATCCACCATCTCCTGCAGCTCGACCACCTGTTTGAGGGAAGGGTCGATGATTATTTTCAACTCGTATCATTTAACAACCACCTGCGTTCAACCCAAAACGTTGGTACGTGCGAGGGTGGGCTGACCGGGGCGGCGACGGGGGGGCGGCGACGGGGGGGCTGCCAACAGCAGCGCATCCCGCAACATCTGAAGAATGCACAGCGGCCTCCTCCCCCCTTGCCCCGGGCTAAGCCGCGCCGGCCCTTTGTGTTTCTGTCTTAGAGTACAAACAGTCACAGGTGCACAACCACAGCACAGGCATGCACACCTGCAGCGCCGTGACGAGCAGCTCCGGGTCCTCTTTCGCCACCCTCAAAAAGTTGCGCACGATGCTCCACAGCCGCTCCTCAAACTTGCCCATGGTGGCGCGCACCTGCGGCGGGCCGGGGGGGGGGGGGGGGGGGGCAGGAGCCGGTCGAGGAATGCACGTAGGGCTCGCTTGCAGGCTTTGTCCAGAGCTGCCCCGCCCCACCCACGGGGCTGGGGCGCCACGGCCGGCGTGCCCCCGCCCTGCTCGCCCGCAGGCGACTTCCTCCTCTAGGGTGGCGATACCCGCTCTCCTGCTGCACGCTGTGATGTCCATCTGCGGCACACACTTGAAGCAGCAGCGTTGTTTATCAAAGAATGCCGTGCTCGCCTTTTGGAAGTAGGAGCCCAGGTTTGAGCCCGCCTCCATGCGGAGGTCCAGGTTGGCGCCGCTCTCCAGCGCCGCCTGCGCCTTCAGGCTGGTGCCCTCCAGGCAGGCCAGCATCTCGTACACCTACGTTCCAACAGAGGTGTTTAGACACTGAAAAACGGTTCAGCGTGACGTGATTGTAATCACTCACTAAACCGAAAAGTAGTGCAAAGAAGCGACACACCTGCCGCGAGGGGGCCTGCATCAACAGGGCTGCGCCTGGCAGAGCGCGCTGCAGCACCGGCTGCAGCCATCAAACTCAACACCCGCCTCCCCGCGTGCCTGCAGCAGGTTTGCATTGTCGCGCAGCATCGCCTCCGCCTCCGCCGCCTCCACCGGCAGCGCCGCAATGTTCTCCACATCCTGCCACGACGGGGACATACAGCCAGTCGACCAGCTGCCAGAAAACCCCAGAAGACACCAAACTGCCAGAAGACACCAGAGCGGGGTGGGCGCAAAGCACGGGCCAGCCGGACGGCAGCCGCCCGAGGCGGACACGGGAGGAGCACAGGCACAGGCATGTATAGTGCCCACCTCTTTGCCCGCCCACAGGCCGCGCCCACGCACGCGCACGCACCTGCAGCGTTTTGCCCAAGTTGCGGTGCACCTCGCTGAGCACCGCGATCTTGTCGTGGCAGTCTATGAGCGACTGGCACTCGGCGCAGAGGCGGGAGATGTCGGCGAAGTGGGTGCGCAGCGCCAGGAGCGCCTGCGGCGATGAATACAGTTTGGGAGGGAGGGGTGAGGGTTGAGGGCAGGGGGGCACAGTGGCAGGCAGGACGCAGCAGGGCGCGACAGCAGGGGACGCCGCCGACGTGCCCTCCACGCCAGCAACAGTAGAATAGACGGCAAACCCATGCACAGCGTGCTCGCCCCCGGGTGCCCACGGTGCAGCACCAGCACCTGATGTGAGCGCGCCAGGCTGTCAAGCCCCGCCTTGGTGGCCTCCACTTGAGAGGCCACTGCAGCACTCAGCTGCGCCTTGTTGGCCTGGCGCAGGGCGAGCGGGAGGCAGGGAGGTGGTGGAGTCGACGGCGGGAGGCGGGCGGCCGCCGGCGAGGTCGTGCGCATTGACGTGGCGCCGCTGCGCTGCGCCCAGGCAGGGGCTGGCCTGCTGGCTGCCGACAAGCTGGACATATTTCCACCGACGTGTGCCCTGCAGTGAGCAGCAGGTGCAGCACCCAACCACCTGCTGCTTAGTGAGCACGTCCTGCCGCAGCGCGCCCAGCCGCTTGAGGTCGTCGGCAGAGGTCAGCAGGCGCTGCACCTCCGCCACCGCCTGGCGGCGCGCCTCGTTGGCCTGCGAGGTTGCAGGGATGCGACAGATGGTTGTGCGCGGACTGGGAGGCGCTAGAAGTGACACCGATCGTCAGAGAACTCCCCAGCGGCCGCCTCACCTGCTCTACAACACTGACGCTCATGAGGACAGTTCCCCCATCAGTCTGCGAGCGTCAGAAAGAGAACAGGAGGCCATCAAGGGGGCGGTGGAAGACGACACGCTGGCGTTTGCGCATGGCCACTTCTTTCGCTCTCCCGCGCCTGCCGCTAGCAGATCGTCAGCATGGCGTGCCAAGAGTGAAGTGCCAGCTCTGTACGGCCGAAAGGCAGCTAGGCTGAAGAGCTTGCCGCTCGGGCGTGATGGCGAGCACCCTGGAGCAGGCGGTAGAACTGCTGAACTCTGTGAAGCTGTCGGGAGATGCGCATGCCAAGGCGAGTGCTGGTGGGGGCGGGCGAGTTGCGAGCGAGCGCCTGATTTGCGTCCCCATTACGCTGGCAGAGCGACGGAGGTCAGCTACAGAGCACGCCAGCATGCAACGCTTGCTGCGCCTTGCCACCGCGTGCCGCCGCCGCCGCCGCCTGCTGCCTGCCGTGACACACTCAACGCATCTCCCTCTGTTGCCTGCAGGTCGACCACCTGCGCTCGCTGCTGGAGCTTGCGGTGCGCAAGGAGCCGGCGCTGCTGCCCGACCTGCTGCCCGACATTCTAGAGCTGCAGGTAGGCTTCATCACACGCTGGGTCCTGTGGTGCTGCGCTTGTTGCTGCTGTGCAGCAAACCGCTCCTGTGCAGCTTTTCGCTGCTGTGCAGCAAAATGCTGTGGCCCGTCGTTTAGTGCATAACTGCATGTGTCCAGCAGCTGACTATGTAGGGTTTGTCTCGTCCCCACCGACATGCAGGTCGACCCGGCCGCCGCGGTTCGCCGCTTCCTGCCTGAAATCATTGATGGGGCGGTGGCTGCCAACCCGTGCGCCCCCGTGCTGGCGACCTGCCTGGCCTGCCTGCAGCACCTGCTGGGCGACAGCTCAGCCGCCAACGCGCGCCGCGCCCTGCAGTCGATGTACCCCGCCTTCCGCGCTGCGTACGCTGTGGTGGCGCTGCACGGCGGCGACGCGGCGCAGGCGGCCGCATTGCGTGCGCTGTGGGGCGCCGCCTGCGCCCTCAAGCTGGCTGTCGCGGCAGTGGCGGCGGAGGCAGGGAGCAGCGATGCCGTGCGTGGCGCGGCGGTGCGGTTCCTCGAGCAGGCCGTGCTGCTGCTGACGGCAGAGCTGGTGCCTGCGGTGCCCGGCATCTCGCCGGCGCCTACGCCGCTGCCGCCAGGCAACGCCGTCATCAGCAAGGCGGCGCTGGTGCGGGATGCAGAGGCGGCTCTTGCGCAGCTGGTGGCGCTGCTGAAGCAGCAGCTGAACGAGCAGAGCACTGCGCCGCTGGTGACGCCAGCGGTGCGTGCCGCCGGCGGCATCGCGCAGCAGCGCCCGCAGTTCATAGGCCGCTTGCTGCCGCCGCTGCTGGCGCTGGCGGGCTGCAAGGCAGTCAAGGCGGCGGCAGACGGCGCGGCGGCAGGCGGCGGCGCAGCGGGGGGCGCGGCAGCCATGGCGACGGCGCTTCGAGCGGCGCTGCTGATGCTGGCCCGCAGCGCTGCTCCTGCGGCCAAGCCCTGGCAGAAAAAGATTGCTGCTGCGTTGGAAGGGCTGGGAGCCGGCGCCGAGCTGCAGCCACAGGCAGATGGCAGGTACGCTGGGCAGGGTGGGGGGCATCCCTAGCAGTGGCCAGCCCCCCGCCTGCCCTCCCGCCTGCTTGTGCCGGCCGCCAGTCGGGCGCAGCGCGCTCGCGCTCCCTCCTGATGTGGTCGTGATGTCTCACGCTCCTGCTGTGGTTGCGCTGCCTGCTGCAGGCCCGACAAGCGGCCGAGGGAGGGCATGGACGAGCCCAGCAAGCGCCCGCGAGTGGACGGCCAGGCGCCGCAGCCTCCTGCAGTCGGGCCGCCGCCGGCGCTGCAGCCTCCTGCAGCCCTGCAGCAGCAGCAGCAGCAGCAGCAGCAGCCGGCGGTGGCGCTGCCGGCGGCGGCAGCACCGGCGGCATCGACAGCACCGCCTCCGCCCACGCCGCCCGAGCAGCTCACCAAGGTGCTGACGGTGATCCAGGCTCTGGTGTCGGCACGGGATGCTGGCATGCTGGCAGGAGTGGTGGGCAGCTTGCAGCCGGCGGTGCTGGCAGATGTCGTGCTCGCCTACTTGCCCAATCTGCCGCAGCGGCTGCAGCTGCCTCCTGACAGCGCCCCCCTAGAGCCTTGGGTGGAGCAGCTTCTGCAGCTGGTAGCGCAGCAGGCGCCGCTGCAGCTGCCAGCGGCGGGCGGCGCGCCGACGGCAGCGGCGGCGGCGCCACAGCAGCAGCAGCGGCCACCTTCGGCCGAGCAGCAGCAGAGCGCAGCGCAGCAGCCCAAGGCAGAAGCTAAGGCAGAGCCGAAGGCTGCGCCACGGCCGCTGCCCCTGGCGCTTGCCACCGCCTTCAAGCTGGAGCCTGTGCCGCTGAGCGATGCGCAGCAGCGGTCGCTGGCGCTGGCCGCGGTGCTGCGCATCCTGCGCACAGACAAGACCAGCCGCGCTGCGCTGCGCACCTCGCTGGTCGCCAAGCTGGCTGCTGATGCGGAGCCGGCGGCGGCGGCGTCCACGCTCATGCAGCAGCTGCTGAGCGGCATTGCCGCTGCGGAGAGCGGCGGCGCCGACAGCAGCGGCGCAGAGGGTGGGGTGGGCAGCCAACTGGAGGTCGCGTTGCAGTGGCTGGATGTGCTGTTTGCCCGTGAGAGCCAGCCGGCGCCTGCAGGCGGAACGGCATCTGACGAGGAAGGCGGCGTCGCAGCAGGAGGCAGCACAGCGGGCGGCGCAGCGGCAGCTGCGGCGGATCGCCGCCGGCAGCAGCGCCAGTGGCAGGGCGCGCGGGGCCCGCCACCCGGCGGCTCCCTGTACGAGCGCATGCTGCTGCAGCTGCTGCGAGGCCTGCAGGAGGCGCTGCCGTCGAGCTGCCGCGTCATCAACAATTGAGTGCGACGAGCAGCAGGTTGAATGGTTGTAGTCGCCTGTCGCGCAGTCAGTTACTTCTTTCTCCGTCTTTGGGCTGCACTCAGGGAGTTTCTGTCGCAGGCACAATGGCTCATCCATGCTGGCCACATCTGGGCTCCCTTCCTGCCTGCGCCCTTAATCCTCCCCCCCCCCCCTCTTCGCCGCCCCCTGCAGAGTGCTGCTCGAGGCGCCTGCCCTGCCCATGCCTGCAGTGCGCCACTTTCTGGAAGGCTTGGCGGCGGCGGGCCCCGAGTGGTGCACGCTCGCGCTGCTGGCGGCGCGCGACGCCATGCAGCAGCGGCCGCCCAACAGGCAGGCCCTGCTGGAGCTGGTGCTCGACGCCTGCGCCTCTCCCGTTTCGGACACGCGCAGCAAGGCGGTACGGCTGGCAGCCAACCGCCTGTTTCCAGACCCGAGCATGGCTCCTGTCGTGGAGCAGTCGGCGCGGCAGCGGCTGGACTCCATGCTGCCGCCGCCGCCAGCGGCTGCGGATGAGCCGATGGCGGAAGCAGCAGCAGCAGCAGCAGCAGACGAGCCGGCAGCAGCAGACGAGCCGATGGCAGACGCAGCACAGCAGGCGGCCGCGGAGCCAGCAGCAGCTGCAGCAGGTACGGGAGGAGGCCAGGCAGCAGCAGGGGCGGTGGCAGCGGCGGCAGAGCCAGCAGCAGCTGCAGCAGGTACGGGAGGAGGCCAGGCAGCAGCAGGGGCGGTGGCAGCGGCGGCAGAGGGAGGACAACGGGCAGCAGCAGACGCGACGGCAGCAGATGGAGCGGCGGGGGAAGCAGCAGCTGTGCAAGCGCCGACAGACGCTGCAGCTGGGGCGGCAGCGCCAGGCGAGCCGCAGCCGCAGCAGCTGCCACAGCAGCAGGCGGCAGCGGCGGCGCCGGTGCCGGCAGCGGTCGAGGAGGAGGCTGCAGTTGCGGGGCCCACCGCGGTCGAGGCTGCGCAGCTGTGCGCCCTCTACTGTGCCCTGTGCACCAAGAAGCACTCGCTGCTGCGCCACCTGTTTGAGGTGTATGCCCAAACCTCTGGTAGGTTGCCTGGCTGCCATGAAAGGAAGGGGAAGCGCTGGCAGCGTGTCCGCCTGGCAAGTGCCTGCCTCCCTCCCTCCCTCCCTCACCCCGCCTGCGCCCTGGCCGCCGCCACCCCTCTTCATCCCTCTTCGCTCCTCCCCCCGCTCTCCCCCCCCCTCCTCTGCAGACGGCGGGCGCAGCGCGATCCAGCGCAACGCCGGCGGCCTCGCCAAGACGCTGGGCGCAGCCGCGCCTGCGCTGCTGGCAGTGGTGCAGGACCCGCCGGCGGGCAGCCTGCCGCTCGTGCTGCAGATGCTGCACGTGCTGACAGAGACGACGGTGCCGCCGGCGCTGCTGGTGGCCGCCTGCCTGGCGCTGCATGAGCGCTGCGGCGACGCGCGCGTGCTGGTGCCGGCGCTGCGGGGGCTGGACCGCGCCGCCGCGCTGCGCATGCTGCCCGCGCTGCTGAGCCTGCAGCCGGAGCATCTGCGGCCGGCGCTGGCGCGGCTGGTGGCGCCGCTGGCAGCGCCGCCGCGGGCGGACGGCGCGCCGCCCCCGCCGCCGACGCCGGCGGTGCTGGCCCCAGAGCAACTGCTGTCGGCGCTGCACACGCTGGACACGCGAGGGGACGCCAGCCTGCTGCGCAGGGCGATGCAGGGCGTGACAGTCTGCATCTCCAGCCCCGCGCTCTTCTCCCCAGAGTCCCTGGCCGCCTGCATCAGCCAGCTGCTGACGCGCGTGCCGCTGCCCCAGCTGTTCATGCGCACCGTCATACAGACGGTGGCGGCAGCGCCGCGCCTGCGCAGCTTTGTGGTGGGAGTGCTGCGGCAGGTGCGCGGGGGCGGGGCGGGGGCTGCCAACGAGGGAGGGGGGAGGGGGGGCTTGGCTGAGGGGAGGCTGGGGGCAGCCTAGTCGGTGCCCCTGCGGGGTGTTGAGTCTTCGGCTCTTGTTGGTGATGCTCGCTAACGCCACCTCCCTTGACCCTCTCCCCCCCCACCCACCCCCCCACACACACACATCCACCCACCCACACACCACCACCCCCACCCACCTACCCCACCCCCGTTCTCCCCGCCCACCGCCACTCGTGCCGTGCAGCTCGCGGGGAAGCAGGTGTGGAGGGACGGCTCGCAGTGGAAGGGGTGGCTCATGTGCGCGCAGCAGACCGTGCCCGACTCCTTCCCCGCGCTGCTCGCGCTGCCGCAAGACATCTTGGCCACCGCTGCCAAGGCCATGCCCCCTGCCACGCGGCAGCAGCTGCTGGCGTTTGCAGAGGGCAGCGCGGTGGTGCCAGCCACCACGCTGGCGGCGCTACGCCGGGAGGTAGCGCCGCCGCCAGAGCCTCCGGCGGCGGCACCCACGGCTGCAGCACTGGCAGCAGCAGAGTCTCCGGCAGCAGCGGCGGCAGCAGTGGCGCCAGCGACGGCGCCAGCAGCAGCAGCGCCACCTTCAGTAGCACCTGCGGCAGCCTCGCCACCAGCAGCAGCGGGAGCAGCAGAGCTGAATGCAGCAGCGGCAGCCCCGGTGGCAGCACCTGCGGCAGCGGCAGCCCCGGTGGCAGCACCTGCGGCAACAGCAGCAGCAGCAGCACCTGCTGCGGCCGCAGCAGCAGAGCCGGCCGCAGCAGACACCGGCGGCTAGCACTCAGCCCGCTGTTGCATTTGCCTTTCACAGCTGTTCTGCACTGTAAGCTTGGCAACAAATTTCTAATAAAGACACGCTCAGCGACATCCCTGGCAGTGTAGTGGCGCGAGAGTGGTAGGAGCGGGCGAGTGCATGGGGCAAGAAGATGTGCAGTCGGGGTTGAAAGGCGACGCGGAAGGGAAAAGGTCGGTTGCACAAGACAAGCGCGGGATATTTTGCATGTAGCTGTGTGTTTCTGCCTGCACTTAGATCTGCCGCCACCGGCGTTGCACGCCAGCAGCCTTGCACCGCCACATCGTCTGTGCCTTTGGGCAGGCGTTGTTGCTCCGCAAACGAGTCTCCGCAGTGTCGTGGCCACTGCCAGTGTCGTGGCCACCGCCAGGAATAGTCATGTGGCCTTCAGTGTTGCTTCCTCCTTAGAACCGGTGACCGGTGAGATGCGCTGGTATTCCGGTAGAGTCTAGTAACCCGGGCCTCCCTTAGACCCAGCCAGTCCAGGGGGCTCTTTCTGTCACCCTCGCTTCATCCCCCTGGGGAGCCCCAGCTCGCGTCGGCGCCTGCGCCCAAACGCCGCTACGCCGAGAACATGCCGCGGCTTGCCCAGTGCTTACCAATTGGCCGCCGAGTGCTGCCCTGATCACACCGCCAGGCGCTGCCCAAGCACTGGGCGCTCTGCACAGGGCTGGGCGCTATGAAGCCCTCCACTTGCTGCGCAGCGAGGTGCAACGCTCGCGCGGTGCTCCACGCATGCCGCCCCACATCAGGTGCGTTCCCCGTGGCCTATTATGGTCAACAGTTGCCTCTGCACAGCCGTGGTCCCGGCGCGCCAGCAACCCTTTCAGCCGCAAACCTGTGCCTTGCTTCCGCAGGGCCCTCGAGGAGCAGACCAACCCGGTTGGCCCGCTGGAAGCTCCTGCCGCGCGCTGTTGCGGCGGACAGGCTTGACCAGGTGGGGTCGGCGTGCGGGACGCTGGCGGCGAGGGCTTTGCGGACCCTTCGCCGACACGGCGATCGTTGCACAGGGGTTTGTGAGCTCTTCGGTGGTCCTCTCACCACCCCAACCGTTTCTATGCCCAGGATGTTGAGCCCGGCGGCCAGCACGGCCTGCAAGAGTCGCTGCACGCAGCAGAGCACTTGTCGCCGGCGCCGCCACCCCTTGCCGAAGCAGGACACCTGCCCGCGGGCGGCGACAGCCACGCCGCCGCCCCCGCGGCCCCTCAGGACGCTGAAGCGCCCATCCTGGCGGCGCTGACTGTACCCCAGTGCCAGCTGCAGTACGGCCAGCAGCTGTGCCTGGTGGGCGGCGCCGCCGAGCTGGGCAGATGGGACCTGCAGGCGGCGCCGCGGCTGGTCTGGAGCGAAGGCCACACCTGGACGGCACAGCTGGCGCTGGCCCCCGGCGCGTACGCCTGCAAGCTGGTGGTGTTGCACGCCGACGGCGGCTCCTGGTGGGAGGAGGGACCAGACAGGGAGCTGCGCGTGCCGCACCTGGCGGGCCTGTGCGTGCCGACGGCGGGGCCGGCGCTGGCGGCGACCCTCACCTTTGGCGACACCTCCCCCGCCGGCTCCCACCTGCGCGTCACCGCCGTCGTGGACCCCGCACGACTGAAGGTGAGGGCCAGGGAGGTCCTGCAGGGCTGAAGCGAGGGCCGGGCGCGGCACGGCAGGCAGCTGCAGATGGGTGTGCTTCACTTCGAGCGTGGCACGGCACGCGCGGCAGGCGTCACACTTGGGGTGCCCCCCGTGCGCCAGCTGCCGCCCGCTCTCATGCGCACGTTGTCTGTGCCGCCCCAACAGGCTGCCGCCGTGGCGACTGCTGAGCGCGCGGTGGCGCTGGCGGAGCAGAAGGAGCAGCTGGCGGCACGGCTGGAGGGCCTGGTGCACCAAGTGAAGGACAGGTGGGTTCCGAGTGACGCGAGTTGCAACAAATAGTTGGTTTGGAAAGATTAAAAGAGCTGATCCTGCTGGTTTTTCAAAAAAGTTGCTTGGTCGTGTTAAAAATTCGGTACGTGCGGTACCCACGCTGGAAACGTGCGGTACCCACGCTGCCAGCGTGTGGGCCGTTGGGTATGCAGGCGCGTCGGCCCGCCGGGGCTCCGCCTGGCCTGCTGCGACCGAGAGGGGCTTGTCGCTGGGAGTGCTGTGGAGATCGACGCTGCCCTGCAACACAAGTAAGCATCGAGTCTCGCCCCTGTTGCTGTCCCCTCGAAACGTCTTGCCCCTCTGCCTGCCTGTGCCTGCAGCGAGGCCAAGCTGGCCAGCCGGGTCGCGGAAGCGCAGCAGGCGCTGGCCGGCGAGCTGGCAGGCCTGCAGCAGCGCGGCCTGGTGAGCCACGAGGTGGCGCGGCTGCAGGGCGGCGAAGCGCCGTCGGCGTCCCAAGCGGGCGCAGCAGCAGGCGCAGCCCCGGGTGCGGCGCCGCCGCCGGCGGCCGACCCCGCGGTGCAGCGCGAGCTGACCGTCTCAAGCGGCCGCGATGGCAGCATGCTCTACAGCTTCTGCGCCCGCCCAACCGGCGAAGCGAAGCAGCCCACTGCGTATGAGCTGGCCCGGGCGCGGCTGATGCCCCTGCTCTCAGACGAAACAGCGGCGGCGTTGGAGCGCCGCCTGGCCGCTGAGCCTCAGCCTCAGGCGGGAGACGGCGCGCTGACGGCGGGGATGCGGGCCGCCGCACTGCGCGTCGCCTCTGTCGCCCGCCGTGCGGCGCCGGCCGGCGGTGCCCCCCCTCGCCGGCCGGCGGCGGCAGCCAGGAAGCGTGCCGTCGCGGCTGCAGCACAGAGCAAGCGCCGCGCTGCTGCGGAGCAACCCAGCGGTGTTGGTCCCATCGTCCACGCCAGCCTGCCTGGTACGAGCTGCTAGCTGTCGTCCCCTCGCCGTCACCGTCGTGGGGGGGGGGGCCTGGGTGAACGCGTTTTGCAATACAGCTCTGCGCCCACCCTGTCTCGCACATCCCACCCCTCCCCCTTTTGCAGTCGTGGCTGCGTTGGTGTTTGGTCAGGGCGTGTGGCAGGCGTACAGCTCCCTGTGGCGCGTGCTGGTGTCGGCGGCGTTGCCCGCCGCCCTGCGCTGCCGCGCCGACACCGCCTTTGCCGCCGCCTGCACCTTGGTTGCCACCACGCCGCTGTGGAGCTAAGCGGGCCCCAGCTGATTCGCGTGCCGCCTGCGGGGCGCAGCAGATTCACGTGCCGCTAGCGGTCTGCGTGCCGCTAGCGGGCTCCAGCTGGTCCGCATTTGTTGTCTTTTGTTTGGGGCACCGTCGTCACGGCCACCCGCGCCGCGCTGGCGGCCTGCGCCCCCCCGCACCCCCCGCGCAGCCTGTGGTGCAGCCCTGGGCCTGCCCCGGCCTAGTGCTCGCCTCCCTCCTCCCTCTGTCCCCAGCTCGCCGCCTCCTCCCGAGCATCACCACCGCTAGTCAATTTGCCTCCATCCCCCGTTCGCCCTGCACTCCCGTTCGTCCCTTTAACCCTTGTTCGGCCTCTAACGCCTGGTTGGCCTGTACCCTCCCTTCGTCGACCCCTGCTCATGCTCCAACCCCCTGCAGGGGGAGCAGCAGCAGCCTCCGCCCTCCATCCCCCTGCTGTCAACGCCCGCCCCATGTTCACCCTGCATAGACCCATCGTCGCTACACACCTAGCACGACCGTCAATTCATTCACACGACCCACCCTTTCCTGGGAAGCTGCCTTGCGTGCATGCCGCTGGGCCGTCGACTCTGGCACACCGCCCACCATCTGACCGCCCCACCCACCGCACTTGCCTGCCTTGCCCAATGCTTCGCACTCACCCTTCCCTCCAAATTGCATTGATTAGCACATCGCCATCTTCTTCATCATCTCTCTTGGTTTGCCCGCGGGTTGCTGCCTCTTGGTTGCGTGGCCCCTGTATCACCCGCTGCCACATGCATCTCTGAATCTCGTCTGCCCCCGCTCGTCAAACGTTGCATTACGGAGCGCTGCCCCCTCCCACGCCTGCAACTACTAGCAGCGCATCAGCACGCTCGTTAGCTGTCGTGGTTATATTGCAGCGCTGCACCCCTGCCACCATGCTGCCCCTGCACACACCTGCAACTACTAGCAGCACTTCAGCAGCGTTACAGGCATTGTGCACACAGGCGGCTGCGCAAGGGGCGGCACCGGCGGCAGCGCACCGACCGGCATTTGTACAGGCCAGGCCGCAGAGTGTGAGTATACAGGGCGGCCTCACAGGTGTACAAACAAGGGGGCGACGCGGCATTATCAAGCATCGGCAGGTGTGTCGAGCATACAGCGGAGCAGGTGTGTCAGGCATACAGTCGACACCGAAAACGCCGCAAGCGCTTCACAGCCCCATGAGGCCGCGCAGCTGCACATGGGTGGCCCCATAAAAGCAGATGTCCCCTTTCTCAATGGCGGAAAACCGGACCGGCACGCCGCCCGCCGCCGCATCTGCCGCGACCATGTCGGTCGGCGTCGGCGCGGCGGAGCAGGGCAGCACGGACACGATGTAGGTGGGCTGCCCCGGGCGCTTGCGGCTGAACTGGGAGTTGGATTGGAACACATCAAAGTGCTGCACAGGAACAGGGGGCGGCGGTCGATCGGGCAACGACCGGCAGCGAGCGCACAGCGGAATGAAAGCGTGGGCGCGTGACCACACGGCCGCCGCACAGAACGAGGCAGGGCAGGCGGGGGGGGGGGTGCGCCGACACTGGTCGCACCGCCCTGCGCCCCCTCCAGCCCCCGCCCAGCCTTACCAGCAGGCTGCGCCCCGCAGCGGCGCCCCCCGGCGGCTGCAGGTCGTGGAGGGGGATTGCTTGCAGGGGTGCCATGCAAGGGAAGTCGGCTCGCGCTCGCTGCGCTCGTGTGGGCAGCACCTGCGCGCGTGGCAGCGACTCCAAGAAGCCTGCCGGCAGGCCCGCGAGCCAGGGGTTGGCCGCAAACGCAGCGGCCGCGGCGGGCGCAGGCGCAGGCGCCGAGTCGTCGCCCGCCTGGTCCGCCGCTAATGCCGGCTGTTCTGCCGCTGCCGCTGCTGCTGGCGGCTCGGCGGCTGGCTGCTCTGCTGCCGCTGCTGCTGCTGCTGCCTGTTCCGGGGCCGCCACCCACCACTTTCCGCTGCGCTGCTGCGGCTGCTGCGCCTCGACGCGACGCTTTTTGCGTGCCGGCCCCGCCGGCGGCGCTGCCGGCGCTGCAGCGGCGCCGTGCTGCGTGCCTTGCTGCGTGCCTTGCTGCTGTGCCGCGCCCTGCTGCTGCTGCTGCTGCTGTCCGCACGGCATGCCGCCCCAGCCTGCCCACGGCGCCTTTGGGTCCTCTCCGGGGCCCAAGGCCCAGCGCGACGGGTGCCGCTGCACAGCGCAAGGGGCACAGAGTGACTGCTAAAGATGTTTGCAGCCATCGCGACGTGCATCAATGCGGGGCGCCCGCGTACCTGCAGCAGCCCCGTCTTTCCGGCTCGAAATACAAACAGCTGTGTTACAGCAGCACAGCTGTCCGCTGGTGCTGCCGAACCACCCACGCGCCGCCCCCCCCCCCCCCCCCCCAGCTTGCCTGCACGATGTAGCCCGCTCGCAGCAGCTTGCAGAACACCAGGTAGCGGTCGAGGGGCACTCCGGAGCCTGCGACAGCGGGGGAGGCAGGGACGGCAAACCAGGCATGCATGTCGGTCCACCGATACCAATTGAGCGCCAGCCTCACTTGGGACGACAGGGGGGGAGGAAAAGCTCCATCCTCCTCGCTTGACCTCGCGCCGCCCTCACTTGGCCTACGGCGCCGGAGAAAGAACCACGCAGCCAGAGCCTGGCCGCACGCGGGGCCGTGCCGGGAGCAGCCAGCGGCACGCATGCGCCAGAGCAGCGGGCAGGGCGGGGCAGCGACAGTAAGCGGGCGATGTGCGCGCCACCCCACCTACCTACAAGCAGGTCTTGCGCCTCCTGCAGGGACAGCAGGTGCTGCTGGCCGCGCCGCCTGCCGCCCCGCCCGCCGCCGCCGCCGCCGCTGCTTAGAAAAAGCAGCAGGTTGGCTCGGTCCATGAGATAGCTGTAGACGGGGGGGGGGGGGGGGGGGGGGGCGGCGCGCGCGCTAGATGTGAGTGGGTCGACTGAAGGGTGCGCGGGTGGAGGGAGGTGGCAGCAGGCTGGGAGGGGAGGGGACGGCGCAAGAGGAGGGGGCACGTGTGCGGGGCGGGCCTCTGACGTCATAGTGTGCTCATGTGCAGCCCCCCCCAGGGGGGGCACGATCAATGTAGATAAGGAAAAGTGATTGATTCTTCACGGGCCACGCAGGGCACGCAGGGCACGGCCAGAGGAGGAGTCCTCCCTCTTCGAGAGCAGTGCAAGGCGGCAGGCGGGGGCGGGCACCGGAGGGGCGGCCCAGCCCAGCCCGCAGGCACAGGCGCAGCACAAGGACGGGGGTGCTGAGAGTTGAAGAGCTGGAGTGGACAGCAGGGGTGCAGGAAAGCATGCACGAGGAACGCAGAAACCAGGCAATGGGGGGCACATGTGCGGGCGGGGCCTCCGGCGTCGTGGTGTACTCATGTGCGGGCCCGCTGGGGGTTGGCACGATCGGTACAATGTAGATAAGGAAAAGTGAGTGTTCGTCATCGACCAAGGATCATGGGTTGTGCAGCGATCCATGCAAGTGACGGTGCACAGGTGCAGGTACGCGTGCAGGCATGCCGGCAAGTTGGAGGGAGCGCAAGCGGCGGGCGCGCGGCGGCGGCGGCGGGCAGGCGAGCGCTCAAATTCTATGGGTGTTTTCTTGTCTGTCATTACCCCCGAAGGGTGCAGCTCAGTACGAGGAATGTGTTTTAATCACAGCGCCAGCCCCAACGCAGGCAGGGATGCACGACGTGCAGAGGCGCAGCATGCGGGCACGCCGCCGGTTCTGTGCATGGGCGGCGGCAGCGGCGGGCGGGCGGGCGGGAGAGCAGCAAGGCGGCTGGCATCAGCGGCCCTAGCACGATTTCCGGCACGCCGATGAGTTGTGCGAACACGGCAGGCACGAAACCAGCATCGCAGATGCACCAGCCCCTCACTCACAGGGCTTCTTCTATGAACAGGTAGAGCTTGGCGCCGCGCTGGAAGCCCATGTGCGAAAGCAGCCTGCCACGCTGCAGCACCACCTCTGCCAGCCCCAGCTCCGGCCGCCAGATGGCTGCCGCCACGTCACGCCTGCGGCGGAGGGTTCAGACAAGAGGGGAATAAAGGGTGGATGGAAGGGTCAGAAGGCAGGGAGACCAGAGCGGCGGGCGGCGGCGGCAGCGGAGGTAATGCATGCATATGCATGCACCGCTCACCCTGTGCGCTCCAGAGACCACACCGAGTGCAGCTCGCTTAGCTTGCCCGCCAGCTCCGTCGCCTCGTCCACAGACTCGCCGCCATCGAAGAGCTCCGCCTTCTGGCCGCGCCGGAACACCGACATCGGCGATGCCGGCTACCAGACGCGGCTCTGGCAGGCCGTGTGCGGCAAGTTAACGTGAAGAAGGGCGAAGCAAGCCTTGCTTGAAGTGGTGGCGTTCGCCGAGCAGCGCAGCGGCAGACTTCTGATCACACCTATGGACGATGCCAAATGTGCAAGACAAATAAGCATGGTTTCCAGCCGCAATGCGCTCCATGTGGCGCGCATGCTGAGACTGTGATCTTGAGAACATGTGTTCGCGCTCTAAAGCCAGAGCCTGTGGCAGCCTGCAGCGGATGCTCGACTGCTCTCCAAACCCACGTCCTCCTTCCTGCTCGGTCACAGTCCCGGCAAGGCGCCCTACGCTGCCAAAGTGGCCCCGCGCCCCAAGCGTTCCAATGCCCATGGGCCCTGTCGTGTTTCAGTACTCAGACCTTGCGAATCCCGACGCTGATGTCGGCGCCCTGATTGAGGAGGTCAGACCCTCGCCGCCGCCGCCGCTGTCCGCTAAACCGCCACCTGTGCTGCTCAACATTCGCCGTAACCCGTCCACCTGCGTCGGATGCCTCGCCAACCCGCCCCTGCCACTCCTCGCAGGCTTTCGGGCCCGGAGGCCTCGGCATCTGCACGGTTGCGGGCGTGCCGGGGTTTGTCGAGGCGCGCGCCGAGCTGCTGCCGCTGGCGGCGCGCCTGGCGGCCTGCCCGCCGCCCGTGCTAGCGGGCTTGGAGGATTCTGGCAGCAGATACAACTTTGGGTGGAGCTGCGGCCGGGAGACTCTGGAGGGAGGGCAGCCGGACACGCGCAAGGGTGGGTGGGGCCGGACGGGCGGCCGATAGCGGGCGCGGGGTGGTGGGGGTTGGGGGGGTGCTGCGCATCGAGCGCGTGCGGCCTCGCTCACCACCTGCCACGCTCCAATGCACGGTGTGCCCCCTCTCACCCAAATCTGCCGGAGCAGGCAGCTACTACGCCAACCCCGTTTTCGACGACCCGTCGGCGGGCGCTGACAGCGCCGCCGCAGCGGCCCAGCGTTACCCCGCGCTCGCCCGCCCCAACCTGTGGCCCCGGGACGCGCTGCCCGAGCTTGAGTGTGCCTTCAAGACGCTGGGGCAGTTGATAATCAAGGTGTGTGCGGAATGGGATTGCCAGGAGGCATGACACATCGAGCACGGCCTCCGCGCCTGCCCTTAGCTCATGGCATCCCCTTCAGTGCCTGCCATCCACCACCAGCCGCCCACCCAGTCACCCACTCACCCACCCACCCACCCACCCACCAACCCACCCACCCACTGCCTTCCTTTTAGGTCGGGCTGCTGCTGATGCAGCACGCAGATAAGTATGTGGCGGCCAAAGGAGCAGCCCCCCTGCGCTCCCTGCACTCCATCCTGGCTGAGTCGCCCTGCCCCAAGGGTGCGTCCCCGCCGCCGCTGCGGCTGCCGCTGCCAGCAGGGGGCTTGCTGCTGCCAGCTATGGGGCTTGCACGGGAGGAGAGCAGCCATGCTTGTCTGGCCAGGTCCGCAACAGGTCTGCCTTGCCTGCCTACCGGCCAGAGTTCTTGCCTGTGTCGCTCCCTCACCCCTCAGCTGCGCCCCTCAGCCCTCTCCACCTCTTACCCCCGCAGGCCGCCTGCTGCACTACTTTGCTCCAGAGGAGCCGCAGAGCCCCTCCTCCCCCTCTGCCGGCGGCGGCGACGCCAACTGGTGCGGCTGGCACTTCGACAACGGTGGGTGGCTCGGGCTGGGGGCGGGCAGGACTGCGTCGCTAGAATTGGGCTTGCTGCGCCGGCCCCACCAGTAGGATGCACATGGGCGGAAGGGCTGGAGCAGCGCCGGAGGTGGCTGGCTTTGCAGGGGGGTGGCGGTGCTCGCGGGGCCTTGGCTTGCCTTCCGGCCTTGACGCGACCTGCCACGGGTTCTCCACGACCCCCTCCCATCCATCTGAGCGCCGCGTGGCCCGTTGCCCGCAGCCAGATTGGGTTACCACCGTACCCTTGCGCTGCGGCCCTTGACGTGGCCACTGTACCCTCGCTCGAGTGCCCCTTCCCCTGTTCACCCTGTGCCTGTGTCCGCCGTGTGCAGGCTCGCTGACTGGGCTGACATCCGCCATGTACCTGGACGCAGCAGGGCAGCCCACAGCGTGCCCCGACCCGCAGGTGGGCGGCACGGCGGGCGTTGGGGCGGCGGCGGCGGCGGCGGCGGCGGTGGACAGTGCCTGCGCACGGGGTGTTGGCCCTCCCGTGTGCACCCTCCTTTCTGTCGTAACCTCTCCGCCACTGCAGGCGGGGCTACACATCAAGGACCGGTCGGGCAAAGTGGTGCAGGCAGTGATCCCTGCAAACCACGTCGGCTTCCAAGTGGGGGAGACGCTGCAGGTTGGTCATTCGATCACACCATGGATCGATCAATCAAACCAAGGATCGATCAATCGATCAATCAATAAATCAATAAATCAATCAGCCATTCGTCAGTTACATCTGCATGCGCCCCCCCGTGCGTGCCGCAGATTCATTCGGGCGGGCTGCTGCGCGGCACGCCGCACTGCGTGGTGGCGCCCCGCCCCGAATACAGTGCGGGCATCAGCAGGGAGACGTTTGCGGTGTTCATGCAGGTGCGGGGGGTGGCGGAGGGACAGCGCGAGAGACATGTTTGCTGCCAGACGGCAATGCTCGCTTCCCTACCCTGTTTTTTTTTTGTTTTTTTTTTTGTTTGTGCGTCCAACCCTCCCGCCCTCTCCCGCCCCTCCCTCTGCACGAATCGCACTGGCACCGAAACAGCGCCGGCTCCACCGCCTAGCCCCCTTTGATCTGCTGTCTGCCTCGACCTGCAGCCCTCCTGCTGCCCCCCCCCCTCGTGTAGCCTCACTGGGACGAGCCACTGGCGGCGCCCGCCGGCGCAAGCGCAGCCGACATTGGCATCGGGCAGTGGCAGCCTGGCTTCACTTTTGGGCAGCACAGCGAGCGCACGTTCGACCTATACTATCAGGGCGACGGCGAGCAGCAGCTTGCCGGCAAGCAGTGAAGAGCCGCCCTGCGAACAGCCAGTGGGCGAGCCCGCGGCTCGCTGTGGCGTATGCAGCCACCGCCTGCGTTGTGCACCTGCGTGGCCGAGGGCAAGCAGGCTGGCTTGCCCCTTTGACTTGCACCATCCGTCTGCTCCCTGTGCGTGTTCTCTGCACAGTGACCCCGTCTCCCAGCCCCAGGCTGCCTCCCGGACAGCTGAGTCGACAGGTTTCCTGTGGTTGGACAGATGTACACACACAACTGTAGTGCTGAGGTGGCGGTGCAGGGAAAAGACGTAGCGGTGTTGCAATGCAGGAAGCTGCATGGGTGAGCGGGCACCGCTTGACTCGACTTGGGGTGGGTTACACGTCACTTTCAGCACAACCCTGTGCTGCTGACACAAGAGGTCAGAGTGCGAGCGACAAGGCATCACAGCAGAGCGGGCACCGCAGCGAGATTAATACTTATGTGTTTGGGGTTGAGGTGGAGGGTTGGGGATCCGCTGCAGGCCCAATGAAAAAGATCCGGCGTCCCTGCTGGCTTTGAGCAGTCCTTTACAACACGCATTGTAAAGCAGATGCACGCCACAGGCGGTCAGCAGCATGGCATGCGCCCGCCATCCAAAGTCAGTGCAGCAGTGCGGCAGCAAGCGCCTGGGCTGCGGGCAGCGCCATGCCTCGCTGCGTCGCCGCCAGCATGGCTGCGGCCGCGGCGCGTGCTGAGCCGGCATCCCCCAGCCGTGCACCCTGCAGCATCTCGTCAACTTGTGCAGCCGCAGCGCGCAGCGCGCCCGCGGGAGGCACGCTGTGCAGCTGCAAATACGCGCCCAGCATGCCTGCGGCGGCAGCAACAGAGGCAGGACAGCCTGCGCCTGCGCTGGCGCCGCTGGCGGTGCCCCCGCCGGCGTCCGCCGCCGGCCCAAGCGTGCCGCTGGCCACGTAGCGTCGCAGGGCCTCGCCGCTGGCGGTGCCGCCGCGCTCCCACGCCTCCTCCAGGGCATGCCAGCACGCCTGCACCAGCGCCGGCGGCAGCAGCGGCTGCCAACGCTCCGCTGTCGCCTCGCCTCCTGCACGGCAGGGAACCGCGGCAAGTGGTCCACAGGGCAGGGGAGAGAAGCAACCGCAACGCTGCCCCACCCAACTGCAGCCGCCCCCTCGCCCCCCCCACCCACCCACCCACCCCGCCAGTCCTCACCTGCGCCCAACCGCAGCGCCGCGTCGCGCACCGCTGCTGCCGACAGCCCCAGAGCGCTGTCCTCCCAAGCCAGGCACAGCGCCAGGCTCCACAGCGGCACGGCCGGCGGCAGGCTGCCCCACAGCTGCGCCAACGCGCCGGCGCCACCTCCTCCGGGCGCCAGGGCCTGCGTGGCAGCAGGAACAGGGGGCAAGGGTAGAGGGGGGCAGCTCGTAGAAGCCCCACCGGCGCACATGCAGCTGGCTGGTGACCCACGCTGCACAGCAGCAGCCAGCGCAACCTGCGCAAGGCTTGAAGCGCCCTGCCACGCGCACCTGCTTGATGCAGAACAGCAGCAGGTAGGCGGGCAGCGCCGTGGGCTTCTCCCCGGTGATGCACTCGTACAGTGCGCCCCTGCTGAGAAGCATGGGAAGGAGGGGAGGTCGTTGCATTGTGCACAGTCTGTGACGGCTCAGTGACCGACCACAGACAGACGTAGTAATGTAATCGATCAAGCACAGCTGTGCTGCACCTGCACACTTGTGCGCCTGGGGCTTGCACGCTGATAAGGTACTGTGTGGGGACTAAGATGAAAAGCGGCAGAGAGCCCGAGATGGTCGGGTTGACGCACGCGCCTGTCGACGGCAGCGGCAGAGACGCGCGAGGGCAAGGCGGCGACAGCTGTTCGCAGTTCGCCTCTACAACCGCTCGACGCATCAACACAACACAGCGCCGCCCCTGAGCCCAGCGCACGCGCCTGCAAAAGTCGGCGAGGGTGGTGGCCGCGGCGGGCATGCGGGAGCGCACGCCGCCGCCGTCGCCTTCGCCGCCGCAGAACAGCTGCACGGGGCAGGAGACGGCACAGAAGGGGGCGCATCCGACTCAGCAATCGAGTGCCAAACCCTGGCAGTGCACCTGCGCTCCACCCGCGACGGGCAACGGCCCAACCCCAGGGAGCGGCTTGCCTGTGCGAAGCTCATGATGGAGGGATCCGAACCAAAGGTAGCACACAAGTGGACAAGGTCGAAGGAACCCTCCACCGCCGCCCCCGCCCCCGCGCCGCCGCCGTCGCTGCTGGCGCCGCCGTGGTGGTGGGCCATGCGGCTCAGCAGCGAGCGTACGCCTGGATGGGAGGAGGGCAGCAGCCAGGGTGAGGTGGCCAGGCAGCAGGCGGCACAGGCAGCAGCCAGCAGCAGAGGTGAACAGGCAGCAGCCAGCAGCAGAGCAGCCGTGCCAGGTACAGGCCGACCAGCGCACTGCAGCACGCGTGGCTTGAGCACGCCAGCATGCACAGCATGCACAGCGCAGCAGGCGCACCGGTGGGATCGTCCGCGTACGGTAGGGCCCCCGCTTTGCGCTGCACAAACAGGGTGCGGGTGCTGTAGAGCGCCGACAGGGAGGGGCCGCGCCCGCCGCTGCGCCCGCTCCCGCGCTGCGCCAGCAGCTGCTGGTGCCAGTACCGGGGTCCCGTCACACGCACGGCGGCGACCTGCAGCAGGCACAGCGGGGATAAGGGAACAATGAGGATTGCGGCCAATCAGTGTCAGTGCAACCACAGTGCAGCTCACGACAAGAAGGTAGGGTCATCGTCAGCCGGGCTCTGCCCCTCTCTTCAACAGCAACACCATGTGCTAGTCGCACCTGCTCCTTCTCTGGCAGCAGGCATGGCGCCACCCGTTCAAAGCTGACGCCGCCGCCCCTGCCGGCGTATGTCGGGCTGAAATCTCCTGCCGCGTCGTACGGCAGCGCCTCCCGCCCTTCTGCCGCCGCCGCCGCCGCCGCCCTCTCCGCCGCAAGCTCCGAAAGGACGTCGCCGGCGCCCTGCGGGGCAGGGGAAGCAGGCGGCACGGTGACGGCAGGGCACAGCGCATGCAATGGGCGCCTCCCCTGTTGTTCTCCCCTGCCCCTCCCTCTTCTGCAATGCCATGCTCCCCCCCCCTCAAAAAAAAACCCTCGCCTTGCTTCCTCCTCCCCCCCCCGAGCCCCCCTACCTTGCTCAGGCTCGCCACCGGGCGCAGCGCCGAGGCCAGCATGGCGCCGGCGGTGGGCGTGTGTTGGCCTGCCGGCTGCGTCAGCGTCACTTGCAGCGGCACGTAGACGGCCTGCGAGGGAGGGGAGGAAGGGAGGGCAGGTCAAAGGGCTGGGAAGGCGGCTTGATGGGAGAATCCTGCATGTCAGGTGCATCGTCCGCGTGCCCTGCTGCGCTGCACAACGGCGCGGCAACGGGTGCTGCGGCGCCGCGCCATGTGGTGTTGCGCTGGGAAAACTGTCACCTGCTTGGCGTCCACATCTATGGCGTCCACGCTGCGTGGCTGCGCCGCCAGCACGTACAAGTGGCGGAACGCCTGCCAGTTGGAGAGGGAAGCAGCAGAATGGAAGGTGGCATGTCGATACCGGCACGTACAAGTGGCGGAACGCCTGCCAGTGTTCAAGGAGAAGCACGCGTACGGAAGGAAAGAGTTCACTACTATTGTATGGGACTCGCCCAAACAATGCAGCAGCAAGGGCGAAAGCGCAGCGGCAGCAGCGGCGGCGGCGGCGGCACCGCTGGCGGTGGTGGCAGCGGCTCGGCTCGGCTAGCACACGCACGGCACACTGCGCGGCACACCCCCAGCCCCCCTCTGCTGCCCTGCCGCACACCTGCAGGTGGCAGCGGTGGTCCAGAGTGGAGGCTGGCATGCGAGGGAACAGGGAGATGACGAGGGCAGCCACTGCAGGCACAACGAAGGGCAGGCAAAATCCGGATGACCCCCGGTTGGTTGGGGACCGGGAGGGGCAGCTGCACAAGCATCCTTGCTGCTGGCAGGCCAGGTCCCGATGGCGTTGCTGGTGCCAGCGTGCGCAGCGTGCGCAGCGTGCCAAGCCTTGCACAGCGCCCCAGCAGGCCTTGCCTGCCTCCGGGCTGGTGCCGAAAGTGAGGGTGCCGGCTCCCATGAACAGGAACCCCAGAGCCATGCTGCGCAGAAGGGGGGACAGGGAGAGCAGCAGCAGGGAATGTGATGGAGTGAACGTCACACAAGCACGCACACGAGTATGCACAACAGCTGGGATTGCCCATTGCCCTGCCACCCAGCACGCAGGGACGGCTCGCCCTTGCGTGCTGCCCCACTTGACCGCGCAGTGCGCTCCGTAAGTGAGGCTGGAGGTGGGGGGCGCCGCGGGGCTGGGCTGCGCGGCGTTGGAGGCGGTGGCGGGGGCCACCCGCTTGCGCAGGCCTGCAGGGGAGGCGGGCAGGCAGGGGAGAGGTGGCGGAGAGATGGGGGGTCAGGGCAGCTCGACGCACCTCACCCCAATTCGCATGCTGGCTCGTGCGGCCCGCTCGTGACTGCGGCTGCCCATGCGTGGCACCCACCTCGCAGCAGCTTGAGTGTGGGCAGGTGGCCGGAACCCGCCATAACAACCGCCAGCGCCAGCGCGACGTTCCCCAGCGCCTCCTCAAGCTGCTGTTTGTTGATGTAGGCAGGCTGGCCTGCAACCAGAGAGGCAAATGGGAGCGACGGAGCGCAGCACGCTGACGCAGAGAACGAAAACGAGACAGGCGCGGGCGTGAGAATATGGGGCACAGGCGGTTGCAGCGCACGCCCCTCGCTGCTGGCTGCAGGCCGTCTCACGAGCAGGCTCACCTGTGCCCGGCTCGGGGGCGCGCTGCTTGGCAGACAGGAAGTAAAGCGCGTATCTGAGGGGCGCAAAGAAGGACAGAGGGCAGGCAGATGGAGAAGCCAATCAGGCCAGGCGAGCCGCGATGCGCCGACAGCAAGGGAGGCCGTGCAGGCGGGAGGCGCATGCCATGCACCACTGCCCTCCCGCACCTGCGCAGCAGCGCCTCTGCTTGCGCGTTGGCCGAGCCAGCAAAGCGGATGCCCACGGCCAGGCAGGCGCCTGCCACCACGCTTGTGTGCGCCTGCGCAGTGGCGGTATGCAGAAGCGGCAGCAATCGGCCACGTACGACAACGGCGGTGGCTGGCGGCACAGCAGCGGCGGCGTCAGGAGGCCCTTTTGGCACGGAGGCGGGGATGGGGGCCTGCGCAACTAAACCCCGTTGGCCGCTTTACCTGCGCCAGAGCTTCGTAATCAGCGTGCAGCACGCCGCCGCCCTGCCCCGCCATGAACCGCGACAGCGGGCCCCTGAGCAGCAGCGGCAGCTGCGCCTGCAGCCACTCCTTTGTGGGTTGGACGCTGTCCCACATTACTGCAGGTGGGGAGAGCAGAGGGGGCACTAAGGCGGCATGGAAGGGGCAACGCAGCAGACCGCAGGCAGGCTGGCAGGCAGGCTGGCAGGCAGATCTCCTTGTATAGCAATCGCGACACATTCTTTACCGGCAAGACTACCTTTCAGCCCTTTCCACCCACCCAGCGAGCGCATCAGCGTGCGCAGCGTCAGCTGCTCAGGTTGCACAAAGTCGAGCGCGAAGTGGGTGTCTGGCAGTGGACATGAAACGCAACAGAGGGAAGGCAGGAAGACGGTCGGAGGGAGGCCTCGGGCAGCAGGGCTGTGCACACCATGCACCTCGTAGCGGGCCCTCTGTGCAAACCTGTCTGCTGATGCCACTGCTGCGCCGTGGTTGCACGTACGCACAACAACCCTAACTGCAACCAAACCCTGGCCGCTGCAGTCCCGCCACTCTGCACCATAGAACCAACGCCCACCGCACGCACCAGGAAGCTGGAAGGCAGCTGCCACCGCGGCGTCGTTGGTCTGAAGGTACATCAGCCCCAGGGCGAGCGCGGCCGCCGGGGAGGTAACCCCCAGGTTGAGCAGCTCTCCCTCCAGCACCGTCTGGGAGCTGCCCTGGGCCGCAGCGAGCTCTTCAGCTACGCTGCCCACGGCGCGCGAGGTGCCGCCGGTGCGGCGCAGCGGGCCGTGCCGCAGCTCTGGCTCGCCTAGCGTGGGGTCAAACCCTGTGAGCGGCGGGGGGCAAGCAAAGGAGAAAGAGTGACATGTGAGGCTGCACCATGCTGCCTGGCGCGCCTCCAGGGCAGCTGAGCAGGCATCCCACAGCTCTGGTTCTCCTGAATTTGAATAAAAAAAACCCTAGTCGGATGTTCAGGGGGAGGTGGGTGAGATGAAGGCAACTGTCGAGTGCCGCGGCGGCACAGCATGCACAGCGCAGGGTTTGCGTGCACCGCCTCCATTTCGTGGCGCGCAACGCTGGCGTGGCAACGCCGCCCGCCCGCCCTGCACATCACCATCCGCTCACCAATGACGCCCGGCCCAAACACCCCGTCTCCTGGGGCCGCTGCCTGGCCCCCCGCGGCCGCCAGGCCCTGGTGCGTCGCCACGGTGCCGCTGGGGGCGCCTCCGACCATGAAGTAGCTGCGGGGGCAAGCAGGGACAAGGATGAGGCGCGAGAAAGGGGGCCCTGCCTTGCCTGGGCGGCGCGTGGGCTCTCAACCCAGCACGCCTTCCCTCGCCGCACGCACCTCCCCAGCTGCCCAGCTGCCCGCCGCTGCCCGCCGCCGGCCCGCCGCCACCCACCCCACCCAACTGCCCTCCTACTCACCGCAGCTTCTCCTCCAGGTGCAGGTCCGCCAGCCCCACCGCGGCGCGCCCCCTGCCCAGAGTGATGAGGCCCAGGGCCAGGCCCGCCGCCAAGGCGTAGCCCTCCCGGTCCTGGGTCACCCCCTGTGGCATCAAGGGGTGGGGACCGGGGGGCGCGGGAGGGTGCAGTGGGGCTTTCAAAGCACACCAGGGGGCTGGCCTGGCTCCTGGGAGAGCGCGGCGTGGCCAGCCACGCCAGGGCTTCCCCAAGGGTGTTCTCTGGGACCGAGCGAGCAGGAGCGCCGCCGCACCTTGTGCAGCCCCGCGCCGTGCGGCTGCCCGTCCTCTCTGCCCTTTTCATCTGGAATCAAGTGAGCAGGCATGCCCGCACCTTGTGCAGCCCCGCGCCGTGCGGCTGCCCGCCATCTTCGCCCTGGGCGGCGGCGCCGGGGCGGCGCCCAATCTCCTCCAGCATCACCTCCGCCATTACCCTGCACATACAGGGAGGGTTGTCGAGGAAGTCAGTTTCCAGAAAGGGACGGCTTCCGCCACCACATCCGAACAAAGGCATTGCCGTCAGCATTGATTGCTAGCGAGGGACAGCGTGCGAGCGGCGGCCGGCTGGCGAGACGTCGAGCTCCCCTCCCTTGACCACGCATACAGCACGGTGGTTGAAAGCCCCAGAAGTGCGTGCCTTTACCTGTGGCAGGATCCCTGGAAGAGGAGGCCCACCCCCGCCAGCGACGCTGCTTGCACCAGCGGTGAGATGTCGAGCTCGGGGTAGGAGGAGGGGTGGCGGGTGGGCAGGTGCAGCAGCAGCGTCTTGCTGATCGTCGCGTCCTGGGTGCCGCTGCGGGCAGGGGGGGGTGGGGTGGGGGATGGGTGGGGGGGCAGCTTAAACGAGGGGAGGCAGTGAGCAGCTGCAGGAGGGGCGACGGCACCTCCCCCCTCCCAACGTGCAAAGCAACAAGCCGTCACTGAAAACAAACAGATGAGACGCTGACCCCGCCCCACGACAGCGCTGCCATGGGGCAAGCACCGCACCGCTTGGAAGCAGCCATGCCCAGCAGCAGGCCTATGATGGTGGCGTCGTGCTCCTGGGAAAGGTAGCGGTACAGGTCGGTAGCTGCCAGGCAGCTGCACAGGATCAGGGAAGAAAAATCGAAGGCGTTGCGGTTGATTTGGGTTCGAGAGGGATGCGGCATACATAATGTTAGGAAAGCAGGGCGGGCGGCCAGGCGGGTGCCGGCATTCCACAGCTCCCCCTTGCCACTCTGTAGACCCACCTGAGGTGCCCCGTCAGGCCCAGCGCCATGAGCATGCCTGCATGCGTGTAACTGGGCTCTGCAGCCCGGGCAGCAGATCCCAGGGAAGAAAGCAGGGTGAGCACACACACAGGGCGATGCACCGCGTTCCCCTGGGGCGACACCCCAAACCGGGCCGGCTGCAAGAGCAGTGCCGTCTTGCAGTGCCACAGTGCCGCAACATCGCACCGTCTCACCTGGCGGCTTGTTGTAGACCACCCATGTGCGCGTCAGCTGGTGGGCGCCGGGCGCCAGGCGCAGCCCCGCTGCCACACCGTTGTGAAACTCGGGCCAGGCGGTCTGCTCCGCCAGCGCGCCGCCACCTGGCGGAGAGGGCGGTGCAAAGCAGGGGTGAGAACGAGTGGAGGGGTCACGTCTCCGGCCAGAAGCCCGCTCCGCGAGGGCTCCGCTCCGAATGTTGCTTGAATGTTGATGATACTTGCTGATGAACCGAAACAGCCCCCCAACACTTCCCGCCGCCACCGCCGACAGTTGTCTTTGGGGGGGACGGGGGACGCGGCCAGCACACAAAGGGCCCTTCCGGGCGGGCGGGAGGGAGGGGGCGGGAGGGGCCGCACGCTCACCCACGGCAGCCTGCGCCGCGGAGAGGTCAAGGTTCACCACCGCGTTGTTCTGCTCGGGCAGGCGACCGGCTGCAGGCATGGAAGGGAGGAGCGAAAGGGCACGTGGTGAGGTGGCTGGCAGCGAGGCGCCCAGTACCTTTTGGCTTCTGAGCAGCGCTGTGCGTAGCGAGCGTGACCAGGCCGGCCACGTGCACCGCCGGTGCACGCCCCCTGCCCCCGTCCACCACCCACCCAGGCAGAGCGGCGGGATGTGCAGCGGCTCGGTGGGCAGCGGACGCAGCGTGCCCAGCGTTAGCGCGCCGCGCCCTGCAGCGGTGGTTGTGAGCAGCGAAGCGGCCATGCGTCATGCTGGGCAGCAACGCGGCCACGTGTCGTGATGACCAGCGAGCAGCAGGTCGTCGACACGTCGTCAAAAAACAAGGTTGGCGCGGTTGCAGTCTCTCATCGCCACCCCACCCCTCCCGCGCCTCTCCTTACCCAGCGGCAGCGCGCAGCTGCGGATGGCGAGCACAGTCAGCTTGAGCTGCTGCGCGGCGGTGCCTTCGGTGTCGCTGGGCTCGGGCACGCCGGCCAGGCGCAGCGGCGTGGGCGCGCTGCTGCGCAGCAGGCGGCGAACCTCGGGCAGGCGCAGGTCCCGCCCGAAGCGGAGGCTGGCAGCCTGCGCAGGAGCAGGCGCATGGTGTCGCGCCGGCGGAGCAGGTGGGGTTGAGAGGGAGGGCGTGTGTCCAAGCACGCGTCATGCCGCAGGCAGCCTGTACTGTGCTGCTCTCTCCCTTCTGCCACATCCAAGCCTGCCCACGCCACCCCTCACGCACCTGCTGCTGCAGGTTGTCCATTCCGTCTCCTGTGGAAGGGTCCCCTGCAGCCGCAGCCGCGCCGCCCGCGGCAGCCGCGCCGGCGACCGCGCCCTCGCCGCCCTCGCCGTCGCCGCCGTCGCCGCCGCCGGGCGCCGCCGTCGGCAGCTGCAGCCGCTGCGTGTACGGCAAAGGCAGCAGCTCGGGGGACGCCAGCACGCGGCTGCTGGTGTCCCCTTCAGGCGCCGTCAGCAGGCAGGCGGCGCCGCCGCCGGCGCCGCCCAGCTGCTGCGGGCGCCGCGTGGCGGAGGCCAGCGGCGGCGTGCCCGCCGCGCCCGCCGCGCTCAGCCGGCGCAGCGCGGCTGGCGTGGCGCCGCCTGGCGTGCCCACACCCGGCGGCGCCCGCCCCGGCGGAGGCTTCTTCGTGGGGGAACTCGTCTTGGCCATCTTGCCCAGGGGCGTGCTGACGATGCTCGTCACAGCGGCCTCAGCAGGGCGCTCCTCCTGCTCCGCCGCCGCCATGCTGGCGGCGATATCGTTGCGGCCTGCAGCACGGGCGCGAGGGTGGGGGTGTCGCGGATGCAGCAGGCGGAACCGAGCAGGCAGGGGGCGGGGAGGGCAGCAGGACCGACGAGCGAGCGCTGTGCCCTCGTGCCGCACCAATGAGCACGTATGCCTCCTGGGGCCAGTCGGTGGGCGGGCTGGTGCGGCAGTACTGGATGGCCTGCATGGTTGATGATGAGGGCAGTGACAGGTGAGGTGCGACGGTTCAGCAGTCCCTTTCACTCCACCCGTCGCCAGCACACCGCTCTTGTCACCCTTCCAGTGCCCTGTCCCCTGGCGCCTTGCATCCCCCCCCCCCCCCCCCCCCCGGCGACTCCCCAGGACCCCCCTGCAAGCCTGCCCCTGTGCCGACCTGTCGCAGCGGTAGCGCCACCCCAAAGGGCAACGACTCCAAGTCTGTGAGGGTCCAGCGCTGGCGCACCAGCAGGCGCACGATGCGGTGGGACGCCGCCTCCAGCAGGTCCGCGGCCTGAGCAGAGGCAAGGCGGCGCAAGGGCGGGCAGGTAGGCAGAGACAGCGGCGCAGAGCAGGCGGTGCTTGTGCCCAATGCAGTGGGGTGCCGCCTCGAGCAGGCCCGCCGCCACCCACCTGCGCGGGTTCCGTCATCGCAGGGCCAGCGCACAGAGAGGTCGCCGCGTCCGCCAGCAGAGCATACGCCGCCAACAGGTCGGCGCTGCGCTGCACGCAGGCCGCGCGCTGCTGCGCCAGCGGCGGCGCCGCGCCGCCGCCGTCGCGCCGCCCCTGCAGCAGCTGCTGCAGCGCCCGGAACATGTCGGGAGGCGCTGCTGTTGCAACCGCAGCGGCAGCAGCAGAGGCTTGCACTGCTTCAGCCTGCGCCGGTGCGCCCTCCGCGCTGGGCTGGGCCGCAGCGGGCTCAGCGGGCAGCGCCAGGTCACGGCAGTAGTGGTCGGCGTAGCCCGCCGCGCCCAGCAGGCGCGCCAGGCGCAGCAGCACGCGGCCCAGCGCGGGCAGCAGCTGCCAGCGCAGCACGTTCATTTTGCAGTCCTCGTAGACTGTAGAGGCGACACAACGGGAGTCCGCAGACGGGTGTTACCAAAGGGGGCCTCAACACCAGCATACCAGAGCACTGCCGCCTCTACAACGAGCTCTCTTGCATGCTCGACGGGCCCCAGCAGGTGCACCCAACCCACTCACCAGAGTGCAACGCCTGCAGCGCCCGCCACACCTCGTCTCGGCCAGACGCCGCCGCTGCCGCTGGTGCCGGCTCCGCTGCCCGCGCCGGCGCCTGCTGCGCCCAGGCGAAGCGCGACGCGTGCCGGAGGTGGTGGTCGGAGCGCAGCAGCTGCTGCCAAGCGGCGGGGCCTGCCTGCAGGGGAGGCGTGCTGGCGCTGTGCTGCTGCGGTGCAGCGGTGGCGGTGGTGGTGGTTGTGCCTGAACTCGCACCAGAGATGCGCGGCAGCGGGCGTGGCGCTGCACCCTGCGGCTGGCACAGTGCTGCCGGGTCTGCAGCCCACGCCAGCACCACGGCCGCCAGCGCTTGCCACTGCTCGTCCGCGTCGCCGCTGGTGCTGCCTGCGCACGTCCGGCAGGAATGCGAGAGCAGGGCACAACTGGGTGGCGGCAGGGCACAGCGGTGTAGCAAGCAGGCAACGCAAGGCCACCAGGCATGCTGGCAGGAAGTAAGCAGGATGGCCACAGCCAACGCCCAGCAACTCCATGTGGTTGCTCCTCCAACCTTCAGTCGCCAGCCAGCGTGCGTACAGAGCCCACCAGGCGTCCTCCGGCAGCGCCGCATGCAGCGCGTCCAGGCCGGCACGCGCCAGGGGGCCTGTGGGTGCAAACCGCAGCGCCACGCGTGCCTCCCCGCCGCCCGCCAGCCGCAGCGTGACACGGTTGCCGACGGCGTGCTGAGGGAGCGGCAGGGGGAGTGGAGTGGGGTGGAAACATTACCAACTGTTACCAAGTCAAACCGCATGAGCTGCGGGCGATTTGCCAGTCAAACCTCGTCGGTTCACCCAGCCATCGACCTGCATGCCAGCTGGCCCGAGAGGCCGCGCCGGGGCACCCACAGGCAACCAACGCGTTTGCATCAACGACCCCCAGCCAGGCACAGAACAGGCGGGCAGCCACCTTCACGCACCAGACACCAGCCACCCTCATCAACCAGCTATTTTAACCAGCTTTATTACCCAGCTTCATTAACCGTCAACCAGCCACCTGAAGTAACCCAGGCAGCCACTGACCTGCAGGTTGGTGACGCCCGCCGGCGGCGCCTCCAGCGCCTCTGCCAGGGAGCCAATGCCGGGCAGGAAGTCGGCGGCCCGGCCGGCGGCCTTGTGCTGCGCCGGCGACGTCAGCATCAATTCGCCGTCGTCGGACTCGCCGCTCGGGCCTACTGCGGCTGCCGGGGAGGGGGGCAGCAGGGGAGTGGCATAAGGTGGGTTCCTTTGGCTTCTTCTTCGGCCATCTGTGCCGTGCAGGTGACCAGCTCAGGGCTCGTCGCTGGCTGACAGCCAACAAGTGAACATGCGTATGCGCGACGATCCCGATCGCCAGATGCACGCTGCCCCCACAGCGCCCACGCCGAAAGCCCCGCGCCCACCTGCCGGCGCCCTGCTGCCAGACAGCTGCGAGTGGCTGCCAGGCAGCGCATGCTCGTCCGCCGCGCTGGCGCCCCGGTCGGGCACCGCGCCGCCGCCCAGCGGCGCCGCGCCCATCAGCTGAGCGTACGCCGCCACGGGCGCGGCCTGGCCGGGCAGCGCCACACTGCACAGTCGGCGCTTCCCAGCATACAGCGCCAGGCGACCGTCGGGCTGTAGCAGGAGCAAGTCCCTGGCCGGAGGGCCGCCGCCGCTGCCGCCACCGTCGTGGCGCTCCGCAAAGCCTCCGCCGCCGCCGCTGCTGCCAGGGCGCAGCGTGGCACTGACAGCCGCGACCGCCGTGGCGGGCAGGCTGAACGCCACATCCACCCGCCAACCGGCCGCCAGCGGCGCCGCCGCTGCCGCTGCGGGTGGCGGCAGGCGCAGCGCGGTCAGGCGCTGCGTGCTGCGGCTCAGCAGGCAAAGCAGCAGGTCGCCGTTTGCGTCTGTGGCCAGGTGGCCCTCCAGCCCCGGACCGCCGGAGCCTGCAGGCAGGGGTGCAATGAGGATGGTGGGACGCCTGATGGCTGCGTGAGAGCAACGTGGAGAGCAGAAGCGAGACCGCTAGCACATGTGCTGACAAGCAGCAGCGGCGGCAGCGGCGGCAGCGGCAGCAGCCGCAGTAGCAGCAGCAGTATGCGAAGCGCCCCCAGCCGCCGCTTTTGCGCTGCCCAAGCGACCCCTCTCGCACCCGCGTCGATCTGCTGCTCCCACAGCAGCGAGAAAGTGATGGGCCGTTCTTGGGAAGGCAGCAGCAGCGAGCCGGGCGCGGCGCCGGCGGCGCTGGCCAGCGCGGGCGTCACGCCACTGCGTGGCACTGGGTGAAAGGCCGCTGGCGACAGGCATCCGTTGGGCAGGCGCAGGCTGGCCCTGCGCATGGAGGAGGGAGGGGAGGGCTGGTGAGACAGCAGGGCGGGCGTTGTGGCGGGAGCGACGGCAATTCATCGTTGGCCCTTGCCCTTGCAGCTCCCCCGTCGATTCCTGCTCGGCTTGAACGATGGCGACCAAAATGACCAGCGACCTGGAGCGCCAGTTCAAGAAGGCGGTGTGGCTCATCCGCAACGGCCCGCCCAAGGCCGGCACGAGCACCGACGAGAAGCTCAAATTCTACTCGTACTATAAGCAGGCCACCGAAGGGGATTGCACAGGCGCCCAGCCCTGGGCAGTGCAGGCAAGAGTCAGGGCAGCGTGATCGGCTGCAAGGCGCGCCGCTGGGGCTGGCTGATCACCCTGGCAGGCACTGGCAACCAGCCGGGATCACGCCCCGCGATGTCGCCACGACCAGGCGGGAGTGGCGGCGGCAGGCGCGGCGGCAACCGCATCGCACCCTGCTCTTCCTCCCCTGCCTGCGCAGTTTGAGGCGCGCGCCAAGTGGGACGCCTGGAACGCCATCAAGGGCATGAGCAAGGAGGAGGCAATGCAGGTGCGGCGGCGGCGCAGGGGCAGGGCCAAGAATCGGTGCATCTGGCTGCAGCCTGCTGCAGCGGGAGTGACAACCGACAAAAAAACGTGTTTGCCCGCCTCGATTTGCCCTCCCGCCTCCCCGCTTTCTACCCCGCAGAAGTACATCGACCTGGTGGCGGAGGGGGACCCCGCCTGGGAGAGCCACGAGGCCCTGAAGGATTACAAAGAGGAGCAGTGAGGGCAGCACAGCGCCTCCCCCTCCCCTGCCGTGCCGCGACAGGCAGACGCTGCTCAGGAGTGGCAGGCCCCGCCTGGCCGCTCACAGGTCCCTTTGCCGGAAATCCCACCCTGAGGGCTTTTCCCTGCTTGGGGGCGTGGCGCTGTAGACATCAAGGGCCGCCCCCCCTCTGTACTTGCTCACCCTGTTGCCGTCCGTCCCTGCTTCACTGTCCCTGTGCTCTGCTGCTCTTGCACAATCTCGCCCTGCACTCCGCCCTACTGCACCCGTCGCCCAGCATTGCCCTTCTAAGAACATCGCCCACCCGTCTCCTTGTAAATCGCAACACGCTACTAGGCAGCAGCGGCAGCGGCAGCAGACAGCAGCAGCAGCAGCAGCAGCACACCAGGACAGCAGCGCCGCTCCCTCCCGCCCGCCACTCACTTCTTGTAGGTGCCGCCGTGGGCGGCGCCGCCCCGCGCCGGCGGCGTCGTCAGCCCGGGCACGCCTGTCGTGGGCATGCCGGTGCCAGGTGCCAGCTGGCCGGGGCCGCCGCCCACGGGCGCCAGGCTGCCGGGGGTGCGAGGCCCGCCGGCAGGCCACTTGACGGGGGTCACTGCCACAAACCCTGCGGCCTCTTGGGTGGTGATGCTCCACACGGCCAGCCGCTGGTGGCGCTGCGCAGGAGAGCAGGGTTGCAGGGGCGGGGGGGGGGGGGGGGGGGGCTTGGTGAAGAGGTGGCCAGTTGGGCTGACAAGCGATCACAAAAACAGGTATGTTTGAACAACGACACTAAACAGCAGCGTGGCCATCAGTTGTTTGTGCCTCACCCCGTTGTAGGTGACCAGGTAGGGCACCTCTGGGGTAGACCACACCACCTGCTCCTCCGCGTCCCACCCGCGCTCGGCAGCGCCGCCGCCGCCGGCCTCGCCGCCCGCCGGCGCCGCCTCGACCTGCGGAAGCGACAGAGGGCGGGGGGGTACCGGTTGACGGGGGGGCAGTGCGGGCTAGCATCGAAGCACGAGCCCTCTCGAGCGGACATGCAGCGGCTGCAGGTCAATGCACCAGACACGATGCCCCAGCGAGGGACGTGCAGCCAACCCACCTGCTGGATGGCCTCGAGGGGGTGCACCAGGATGCAGGGGCCCTGCGCCGGCGCGCCCTGCATGCAGGCGACAAGGGACGGGGGGGGCGCAGGAGGGCTGGGGTGCAGCGCGGCGTGTATGACGGCGGCCGCTTTGATGCCGCCGAAGCGATGCCATCAGTCGCATCGGCGGATGTGCACCGCAAGGCGCGTGTCTTGGCCCGCCTCCCCAGCCATCAGCTGGCCTGCTTTGCACGCACAGTGAGCAGCACGCCCTGGGGCAGGGGCCAGACGGCAGTGAAGGCGCCTGGCAGCGGCACCAGGTGGGAGTCCCCATCCTGCGTGTACACGCTCAGCGCGCCGCTGTGCAGCAGGCACAGGATGGCGTCGGGCCCTGTGTTCTGGAAGAAGGCCCAGGCGGCGGCCAGCACCGGCGCCGGCGCGGCCAGCTGCTTGCGCAGCACGCCGCCCGCTGTCCAAGCCACGCTGCTTGCATCGTTGGGGGAGGAGGAGGAAACGAGTGAATGCACGATGAGGCTGACAGGCGTACGTTGCAGGCAGCACGCCAGGCTTCATCGAGCACACACGAGCAGGGGGGCGGCACGCGGCAAGGGGCCGGCGGCAGCGGCGGCGGCGGCGGCGGCAGGTCCCCCGGACTCCCCATCAGCACCTGCTGCCCTGGATGTGCAGCTCCTCATCCACTGCTCCTCTGCCTTGCGTGACGGCGCTGCCGGCAAAGAGGAGCGTGTGGCCTGCGTCGCCACTGCCCAGCTTGCCCTCCAGCACGCGGCGGCCCGCCTCTGTAGTGGCGGTTACAGCCACCGCAGCAGCCGCCATCGCGATGTGGGCGAGAAGACACACACAGTCCCCGATCAGTTTGTCAGTCAGAACTGAGGGCACCTTCCGGGCATGGCGAGCGATGGGCTTGGTTCAAAGATGACACAGATGCAGTTGCGCAAGCCCAAGTCGCGATGGGAGCCCGGAATTGGGCGCAAGAGGGCTGGACATTTGGTCGCCGGTTCTTCCGCACTGAAGGACTTCCCTGGGCCTCGCCGCTGCTCCTCCCATCTCGCATTGCGACCTGCTGATCGAACGTCAGCTTGGAATTGCTAGCCACACACTCAAACAGCCGGCTGGCACTCGCAGTCTCAGCCACTTCCTGCAGGCCCGCGCGCCTGCTTAGAGTCTCGCACGTTTCCTGGAAGGCTGCACACCGGCGCAAAAGCGACCTCGCTAGCCGGCAGGCGCAGCTCGCCCCTCCAGCCTCCCTCGCAAGCTGGCACCGCCTGGCGCACCGCCAGCAGCCGCAGCAGTCGATCCCTGGAGCGTGAGCAACGCAACGCAACGGCCGCTGAGCGCAGGTGAGCGGGTCCCGCTCCCGCCGCCCCTCTCCTGTCTGCCTGTTGCCGGCGTCGGTCTCAGGCCGGACGCATCCAAGCCCCTGCTCTGCCTTCCCTCCGCATGCTGCAGACAGCCAGCGTCATGAGCGCGCTGTGGGATCTACTGCACACCGCGCTCTCCTTCTGCGGCTGCTTCTGCTTGGAAGAGGAGTTTTGGGTGGCGCGGCGCGGCGACGCCGGCGGCGCCACCGCCTTACGCTGCCCCAGCGGCAGGCTGGTGCGCCCACGGCAGCAGGCGTATCAAGACATAGAAGAAATGTTGCTGCCGCAGGCGGAGGCCTCCCACGTGGGCAGCGACGACGGGGGGGACAACGAGCGGCCGGCGAGCGCGCTCGGCCACGCCGGCTCCTCCAGCTCTGAAGGTGGGGTGGCGAGGCTTGGCAGACGGCTGCAGAGCGTGAGGGGAGGGGGAAGGGTCGGGCAAGGTGCCTGCCAGCAGCCACCCCGTGTGTAGTTTCCGCTTGCAGCATGCATGGTACGGGCGCCCCTCCCCTGACCGCTGCTCTGAGAAAACAACTAAATAAACTGCACGTCCTTGGTTGCCTGCCTGCAGAGTTGTAGCGCCAGGGCTTGTGTTGAACAAACGTGGCATGCTGTCCTCTGCCGACTGCCGCGCCGCCCTGCGCGCCCGTCTCTGCCTCCGCCTGCCTGCAGAGATGTACCGCCAAGGCTCGTTCAACACAAAGGTCACGGTGCTGCGCAGCACGTCGCCCTTTTACAACTCCCAGCAGCAGGACGGACCCTTCAGCGGCGCCAGCCGCGGCGGCGCCTCGGCGGCGGCGGCAGCAGGAGCAGACATCGAGCTTAAACCGGCGCACGCCAACGTGCTGCTGGGGCAGCAGCACCTGGAGGCGCGCGGCAAGTTCCCTGCGGCGCATCCAGTGATGGGCGACGCTGTGGGAGGCGCCGCGGCGCACGCGGTCGGCACGGCGGTGCGCCGCGGCGCCAGCCCGCAGCTGCTCCCAGGCACGGGCTGAGCGGCTCTCTCCAGCCCGTGTGCCTGTGCCTGTGCCTGTGCCTGTGCGTGCGTGTGATTACCAGTCTTAACCTGTTCGGCGCCGCGCAGCTGCGCATCCGCACCTTGTGCTGTGTTGCGTGCAGTGCTCTCCTTATCCGCGGCCCTCGGCTGCCCTGTACCAACCTCCCAATTTTGCCCCAACCCCACGCATTCCTTGCCCCCCCCCCCCCCCAGCCCCCTTCTCTCCCGCCCAGAACTGCCCCTATCTGTCCGCCCGCCCCTCTTCTTTCCAACTTCCTCCAGCGCCGCGCGCCCCTGCCCAACCTCCAACACCAGACCCCGCCTCCTGCGCGCGCCGCCGACCGACGGCGCCGCCGACGGCGCCACCGACTGCCCCACCTGAGGCTCGCTGAGCAGAGCGACCCGTGTGGCAGACAGAAATCGAGCAGGGGGTGTTACAGAGAGGCGGGCATGGCTGATGTGCAGAGGGAGCAAGGCAGGGCAGGGCAGCCGGAGGAAGGGGTCTTCCCAGGGAGGACAAGCAGCGCGCGTGTCAGGGAGCGGCAGCCAGGGCGGTGATTACAGTCGTGAAGCCCTGCACCTTGCTGGTGCTGCTGCCGCCGCCGCCGCGCCTGCCGGACCAGCGCAGCACAGACGTTGCGTTGTGGATTGTGGGCCCAATCTCCCCGTCCGCATAGACTCCAGCCAGGGGCAGCTGCATGGGAGGGTGCGAGAGGGCGAGAGAGGTGAAGAATGACGCGGCGGGGTGACGAATTGGCGCCCCCCCCCCCCCCCCTCCATGTGCATGAACAAAGAAAGCAGTCAAGGAGCTTGCACATCCACAGCTAGTGTACAGTGTTCAGGCGAGATAGCGCCACGCAACCTGGGCACCTGCACCGGGTTGCAATGGGCCCCGCACCTGGCCGCTGCTGGCGTGCATCGCCCCCGCCTCCACCCCCGCCACGCCGTGCAGCTGCTCCCCTTTGGCGGTGCAGCTCACAACCACGAGGCCAGCAGTGACGGTGGGCAGCAGGGCGTGGCGCGCGGGGCAGGCCGCCGCCAGCTGCCGCACGCCGGCGGTGAGCGCCCTGCGGCACATGGGGAGACGAGGGGACAGAGCAGCAGGCAGATGAGCAGGGGCGCCGTGCAGATGTGCGAGTAAAGCTGACCGAGGCATAAAGCTGACCGAGGCAGCTTGCCTCGCGCACATTTGAAGGCCTTGCTGGCTGCCAGGCCTGCTGCCTGATCCGCCCACGCACCTGAGAGCGCCGGCGGAGGACAGCCTCAGGGCCTGCGCGCACAGCGTGCGCCCCGGCTGCCGCGCCTGCGCGAGCACGGCGGCGAACGCGCCCACGTCGTCGGCTGCGGGTCGGTGCAAGCAAAAGTTGGGTCATCAGGTAGCACAAGCGTACACGTTGGGCAGCGTCACACGTCCAGCATGAAACCAACGCCGCCCGCCCCTCCACACACAGCGCCGCTCGCCTGCCGCGACGATCTCCGCGCCCTCCACCACTCCGTACAGCTGCAGCAGCGTGGCCGGCTCCCCCGCTACAAGGGCTGCGTCGAAGCTGGCGGGGCCTGTTTGGCGGGAAGAAGGCGGAGGGTGGGCAGGCTGGCAGTGGCGTGCGGCAGCTGGGCACGTGATGACTGCGTCGTCTGGACTGCCCCCGCGCATCCCCGTAGCACCAGCATGTGCGGCGGGCAGCCCCCCAGCTCTGCGTGTGCCATCACTGGCATGCTGTGTGACACGCCGTGCGACGTTACTGGCATGCCTTGCCTGCAGTGTTCAGCCGCGAGGCCGCTTCCGCGCAACTGCGCTGCGCCAGCGGGGCGCCCCGCACCTGCGGCGCCCTCTTGCACGGGTCCCGCCCACAAGCCCAGCTCGGTCTGCGAGTATGCCAGGTCCTTCAGCATGCCGATGCCAATGGGCCCCTCCACGCCTTCAAGCTGGGCATCCGCAACAGCCATCAGCTCCGCATCTGCACGTCGGCGTGGCAAGCAAATCAAGAGGGGACGGGCAGCGGGGGTAGGTCTGCATGCTGCACAGCCTGCTGCTCTGGGGGAGCCGGCAGGCGGAGTCGCGGGGCATCGCAGGCCGTGCGAGTGGGCCCCCCCCCCCACCACCACCACACCCACCCACCCACCACCACAAGCGCTCGGCTGGTATGCGGACCCACCTGGCCCCCCGCCGGCGCCCTCCAGAAAGCCGACGTTGCGAACCATAACCAGTCGCGAAAGCACAGGCTGAGCCCCCTCCATGCCTTGCACCGCCAGGCCGCCGGCCACGGGGGCGTCGCTGCCGCCGCCGGTGCCGACGCCGCTGCTGCCGGCGTCGCCGCCCTCCTCCTTGCAGATCGCCAGGCCAACGAACTTTGCGCGTGCCACGCCGCGTGGCCTGCGCCGCGCGCCGCCGCTCTCTTCAGCCAGCGGCGGCACTGGCTGGGAGCAAAACAGGTCGCCTTGCCCCGACGAGATGCCGCCTGGCAGCGGGAGGCGCGACGACAATGGGTGCGGCGCTGTGCATAGGAGGCTAAGGCCAGGCGGCCTGCAGCTCCTGCTACGAGCGATACCCATTTGACCCAGCTGACCACCCAAGCCATTCCAGTGTCTCACCTGTGACCAGCATGTGGGGGTATGCCGCCTGCAACCCTTCGATGCAGCCGTGCACGTCCTGGCCCGCAGAGGAGTGCGGAAAGATCAGGCAGCTGAGGGGCTGCAGGTTTGCGCCGGGACCGGCAGCGGCGCCCGCCTCCTGCAGCCCCAGCCACGCGCTGCACGCCGACTCTGAGCTCCAGCCTCCTGCAGCGCACATGGCAGGGAAGCAGATGAGGGCGACGCTGGCAACAGACCGGCAGCATCCTGGGCAGCACGATACCTGCGCGACCGATGGAACCATCGGCACGACTCGATGAATCAACCAACAAGCCATTGATTAATCAATCAACCAACCAACCAATCAACAGCACTGCATGCGCACGCAGGGTGGCACTGCCCGGCCAGGAAGCTCACCCTTGGGAGCTTCGCGTGCGGCGAACGCGCGCAGCACGCACCCCGGCATGCGGCCCAGCAGCACTGCGGGCCGCGGCGACGGTGGGAGGCGGCCAAGAGCGAGCATCAGGGCCGGCAGGCACGGGGAGCCACGTCCCGCACGCAGCCCGCCGGAAGCAGCGCCTCTCGGCGGGGCGAGGCAGGATCCCATCCAGGCAAGCTGCGAGAGCCGCCAGAACCAGCTCTGCCTGCGATGCGCATCTGTGGCGCACCCTTGTGCTGCTGCAGCGCACTGTTGGAACGCATTTGAATGAGGGCCAGCCCACCTGAAGCCCCCCTGGCCTGGCGCTCGCTGGGGTCAATCTCCACCGGCTGCCCGCGCTCCACGCCAAACAGGCCGCGCCCGCAGCAGCCCAACACCAGGGTGCCTGCAGGGTGCCACGCAGCGTGTGAGCAGCGGGGTGCCAGGCAGCAAGGGAAGCACGAGGGCAGGGGCGTGAGCAGGCAGCCCCCGTGACCGTGACAGCGGCACCAGGCAGCAGCAGCCCCTGGGTCCCCAGCAGGCGCTCCAGCGGCTGCTGGCTCACCGGGCGGCAGCAGAGCTTGGCACTCCTCTACCACGCTGTGCAGCGCCTGGGCGTCGCCCCTGCGGCAGTGGGCAGGGAGGCGACGAAGCATCGAGCGGAGCTCTGTTGCCATGCCCAGCAGCAGACATGACGAAGGCAGAGGGCCAGCCCGATTGTGTGTGACTGGGGCAGGCAGAGCATGTGCATGCGCATGCCCTCAACAGGCCTGCCGACAGATAGCGCCAGGCAGGGCACACGCATTGCGCGTGCACCACGCCAGACAGCGAGGCCTGCGCACCTGCCGCGCAGCGCGCCCGCCACAAAAACAATGCACACGTCGATGGCGGCGTGCATCTGCTCGCGCGCATCACGTACTGCGGCTGCCACTAGCTCGCTGATCGAGCTGTGGGGCAGGGGCGACAAACAGGTGCAGTGGGTTCTAGTCAACGACCCTCGCACGCAGCAGGCTCCGTCAAGCAGCCTCTGACAGCCCCGTATGCTTCCTTGGCAGACGCTCTCACTCGTCGGTGTCGCCGGTGGCGGCGGCGGCAGCAAACGCGGGCAGCGCCGAAAGCTCCTGCTGCGCCCAGCGGAGGCGGCGGCATAGCGTGGCGGCGCACGCCACCGCTGGCGCTCCTGCGGCGTGCAGCACTTTGAGTAGCAGGTCATCAGCCAGCAGGCCTGGAGGGCAATAAGGTGAGGGGCTCTCGGTGGCAGTGCGGAGCGAAGGCAGCGGGCGTGCCGAGGGCAATAAGGTGAGGGGCCCTCGGTGGCAAGTGCGGAGCGAAGGCGGCGGCGCCGGCGCCCCTGCCGCCAGTCACAGACGGGGTGCCGCGTCAATGGTGCCGATCACTCACTGAGATGTGCGTCTCCCATATTGCGACGGGCACTGGTGGGGGCAGCACGCGCGCCAGAGGGCTTGGCAAGAGGGCTTGGGGTTCGGGAGAGTGGCCTTCGGGGCGCAAGTAGGCCGGCGGCAAGCCAATTCTCTCTCGCAGCAACGTCGAGGTGCGTGTATGTGCAGCGCAGCTGGCGAGCGCTGCACGGATGCCTCCTCCCTCCCTTCTTCTGCAGCAAATCCCTCGCCTCGATTGAACCCGCATTTCCTTCATCCCGACAAGCTCTCAGATCGCACAGCACGATCCGACGTCAGCAAGGCCAGCCGGGCAAGCAATCGGCGCCGCCGCTGCTGGACTGGAAGCTGGAAAAGGGCCGCCGGCGCTTGCAGTCGCATGGAATCGGCAGCCACATGGATCAAGCGCAGCCGCCAATGGTCTGAGGAAGCGGCGGCACTGGCGGGCGCGCCGCCGCCCCTCACGCTGGTGCCTTCGGCGCCACACTTTGGGAGCCCAGCGTGGCGGCGGGCGCCCTGCTTCGCGGCCGCCGCTGCTCTGCTGGTGCCTTTCCGGGAAAGCACAAGCGTTTCGGACGGCCACAGCAGCACCAGCGGCACGCATGCCGCCACCGACGGCGATCTCGCGGCGGCAGCCGCTGTGGCACACAATGCAGGCCTCGCCGGCCGTGCCATGTGGATGCTGGGCGACCGCGCCGCTTTCTTCGTTGCCGCCACGCCTTACCCGCACTACCGGGGGATGCGGTACCGCCAGCGGGAACTGCTGCCGCTCACGCTGAGCCTGCTGCAGCGGCAGGAGCAGCGGGCGGGCGGCGGCGTCAGCGGCGAGCGGCAGGAGCACCAGCAGGAGCAGCAGCAGGTGCAGGCAGCGGCGCTGTTCTACGAAATTGCGGCAGACCAGTCCCTAGGGAAGCTGCGCGTGCTGGGCTGCCTGCTGTGCCACCTGTTCAGGTGAGAGGCGTGCCGGCGCGCTGCGCTGTGATGCGCTTGGTCGTGCTGTGGTGTGCTGTGCCTGCTGGGCCGGCTGTGCTCCGCTACCCCTCTTCCTTCCTCCCAAAACCACCTCCCTGATTCCTCTTTCCTCCCCCCTCCAGGTGGCTCTTCAACTCTGAGCTGTACGTGGATACCGCTAGCCTGGCACGCCTGTGCGTGCTGCACGAGCTTCGGGGCGTCGCGGAGCACCAGCAGCGGCGGCGGCAGTGCGGCGTGGCGGAGCAGCAGCAGCAGCAGCAGCGGCAGCAGTCGTTGCGCCCCGCGTTTGTCTACATCCCCGCCCACAAGGCCCACATAGACTACCTTGTGCTGAGGTGAGGCTGGTCAGGGTTCGAACAGGAGGCATCGAGGGGGGTGGGGGGGAAGGTGGTGGAGGTGTTGAGAGATGCTGGGGGGGTCTGTTGGGGGTTGGATGGGAGGAGGGTGGGGGCGTGCAGGTCCTGCTGGCGTGGTGCCTGAACTGGTCACGCGCGCAGCGCCCCTTTTATGTTCTTGTCTGCTCTGGCCTGGGTGCCCTGCAAGCCACCCCTTTGTCACCCTCCCCTGCCTCCTCTCCCCGTGCCTGCAGCTATGTGCTCTTTGCGAGCGGCCTGCCCTGCCCTCACATTGCCGCCGGCGCAAACCTGTCGCTGCCGCTGGTCGGCAGGTGAGAACATAGCACGCCACAGCATGCCGCGACCACATCACGCCTCCGTGCCTTCTCCTGCGCATGTCTCCATCGCTGTTTGCTGAGCCTCCTGCTGCCGGGTTGCGCCACGGCAAAGCAGCGCGTGGCAGCTGCTGGCGCCAGCCGCAGCCCAGGCGCCCTGCTGACGTGCCGTGCCCCCTGCCCCTGCATGCGCCGCCCGCAGGGTGCTCCGCGCGTGTGGCGCCTTCTTCATTCGGCGCACCTCCAGGGGCACGCCTGATTCGCAGCTGTACAAGGGCGTGCTTGCAGGTGGGAGGGGGGTGGGTGGGGTGGGTTGGGGTTGGGGGGGGGGGAGGCTGCATCGGGAAGGCGAGCGTAGGCGGCCTGGCATCGTGACAACCCCGTGCCGAGCTTACCCTGCCCGTGTGCCCGTGGTTGCTTGCCAAATTTGGAACGGAGGGATGCCAGGCGCAACGCCCGGCTCCATGCCCCTGTCTTGTGTGGCACCTGCTCCGTTTCCCACCTGCCTGCTGCTCAAACTGTCTACCTTGCTGCACCTGACGTTCCTCCTGCCTGCAGCCTACGTGCATGCCCTGCTGGTGGAGGGGCACAGCCTGGAGTTCTTTATTGAGGGGGGGCGCAGGTGTGTAGGTGGGGGAGTTTTGATGTGGCTGGTTGGTTGGATAAGTGGGTGGGTGGGATCATTGGACAGTCTGCTCATTATGTTCATCACGTTCTTGTGAAGCCGTGGTGGCAGTGCCAACCCTCTGCCCGCCACCCTCCCGCTGTCTGCCCCCGCTGTCTGCAGCCGCGATGGCCGCGTCAACCCTCCCAAGCTTGGCATGCTGAAAATGGTGGTGGATGCGGTGACCAGCGGTGACGTAGACAGGGTAAGTCACGTCAAGTCCCCGTGGGGGAGGTAGAGGTAGAGGTAGAGGTAGAGGTAGAGGTAGAGGTAGAGGTAGAGGTAGAGGTAGAGGTAGAGGTAGAGGTAGAGGTAGAGGTAGAGGTAGAGGTAGAGGTAGAGGCAGAGGCAGAGGCAGAGGCAGAGGCAGAGGCAGAGGCAGAGGCAGAGGCAGAGGCAGAGGCAGAGGCAGAGGCAGAGGCAGAGGCAGAGGCAGAGGCAGAGGCAGAGGCAGAGGCAGAGGCAGAGGCAGAGGCAGAGGCAGAGGCAGAGGCAGAGGCAGAGGCAGAGGCAGAGGCAGAGGCAGAGGCAGAGGCAGAGGCAGAGGCAGAGGCAGAGGCAGAGGCAGAGGCAGAGGCAGAGGCAGAGGCAGAGGCAGAGGTGTGGCCTGGGCGCGGAAGGTCCTCCGGGCATGCAGCGCACGGCGCAGGCAGGCCAGCGTACTGCATGCCGCCGCTCCAAGTTGTGTCGCACTGACTCTCGCCAGCCCCCCCCCCCCCTGCTGCCCCCCCCCCCCCCCTGCTGCCGCAGCCCGTCTACCTTGTGCCGACAGCCATGAACTACGACTGCTCCCTGGAAGAAGCCAGCCTGGCAGCGCAGCTTGCGGGCGCCGCCAAGCGGCGCGAGAGCCTGACGGGCCTGGCCAGGTGGGCGGCTGCCCGGCGGCGGGCGCGGGGGGGGGGGGAGGAGCTTTAGGCGAGGGTAGGCAGGGCTGGCAGCGCAGCTTGCGGGCGCCGCCAAGCGGCGAAAGAGCCAGGTTGCTGTGCCTTGCGGGTGGCAGCGGCAAAGGCCAGCAGCACCAGCCAGCAGCAGGCCAGGAGCTGCTAGGAAGAGTGCCGCCATTCTTCCCAGCACTTACCCCACATCCTGCCTGGACTCCGCCCCCTCCCTGTCCCCTCCCTGCCCGCAGCACTTGCTGGAGCATCGCCGCCAAGGCGCTGCACTGTCGGTGGCAGCGGTGGACGCTGGGCCTAGGAGCAGGCGGCTACTGCGGGCGTGCCACCGTGGCCTTTGGGGAGCCCATCCTCCTGCAGCGCTGGCTGGAGGAGCAGGCAGGAAGCACAGCGCTGGGAGAAGCGGTGACAGCTGGCATTCGCGGCGCCAACGTGCTGCCCACTGCCGCGCTGCTGGTCGGCGCGCTGTGCGAGCGGCAGTGGCGCAGCAGCAGCAGCAGCAGCAGCAGTGCCGGCAAGGCAGCGGCTCTGGCAGGCTCATGCGACAGCGCCGATCGGGTGGTGTCTAGCTGCAGGCCTGCTGGCGCGCCGGCGCCGGCGGCAGATGTGCTGGCAGGCATGGAATGGTTGGCCGGGCAGCTGGAACAGCGGGGCGCAGCGGTGGTGCGTCTGCCTCACGCCACGCCAGCAGCAGCCGGCCCCAGCAGCAGCAGTGGCGGCAGCGGCGCTGGCAAGCCAGAGCAGGAGGCGTCGCAGCGTGGCCATGAGCGGCAGCAGGCGCTGTTGCTGCACCTGGCGGGCATGCTGCCGCAGTGCTGCGAGGCCAGCCAGACTACCGGCGGTGCGGCGGCGGCGCTGGCGCTGCGGCGGGGCGTTGAGGCAGCGCTGCTGCAGCACAGCAGGCTGAACCAGCTGCTGCCTGCGCTGGCTGCAGAGGGCCTGGTGGCTGCTGCTCTCCTGGGCTGCGGCGACGGCGCAGCGGTCGGCAGGGCTGAGCTGCTGGATGCGGCTGCTTGGCTGCGCTGTGTGCTGGCACCAGAGATCGACACAGGTTAGAAGCACGCCCCCCACATACTGTATGTGGGCAGGCTGAAGCACGAGCGTTGGTTTCATTCCAGCAAGCTCTGCCCATGTGTTGCCGGCAGCGGCAGGTTGCCTGCCTACCTGATGCCTGACCTTTGCACCTTTGCACCCTTCCCTCGATGCAGCACTGGGCCCTGGCGCGCTGCGCAGCCTGCGAGATTTTGACGCTCCGCTGCAGCGCCTGCTGGCCAGCGGGGCAGTGGAGCAGCAGACGAGCGGCGGCACGCTGCACCTGGCGGGCGATCCCAGCGGCGCGGCGCGCGGCGCGCGCTTTGCCGCCGCCCTGCTGGCGCCGCTGCTTACCAGTTACGCGGAGACCCTGCGGGCCATGCAGGAGGTGCTTGCAGCGGCAGGGCTCTCCGGGGCGAGCAGCAAGGAGCTGTGCTCGGCGGCGCAGAAGCACCTGCTGTCGCTGGCGTCCGCCACCAGCGGCGGCGGCGGCGGCGGGGGCAGGAACGCAGCGCTGGTGGTGCCGTCGACGGCGCTCGTGCAACACGCACTGCGCAGCTTTGCGGCGGTGGGCGTGCTGGTGCCGGCGCCGGGCAGCCGCGTCGACGTCCTGCTCACAAACGGTGTGGCGGCGGCGGTGGCGGCGGCGGCGGCGGCGGCAGGCAGCGCGTCTGGCCCTGGACCGGCAGGCCCCTTCGGGGAGGAAGGGTCGCTGGAGGGCTCCTCCCAGGACGAAGGCTCCCTGCCTGGTGAGCGCAGCAGCGGCGGCGGCGGCACGGGCGCGCCGGACGAAGAGCTCATAGCAGAGCCGTCCACGCCCACACCCACCCCCGCCGGCTCTGCCCTGTCCTTGCAAGGCGTCTGCGCCGGCGCCGGTGCCGGCGGCGCCCCTGCCGGCGCGGCCGCGTCCGGTCAGGGCCGGCGGTCCCTGGACCGTCGCCGACGCTCGCAGGAGCAGCGGCGGCTCCGCCAGCGGCGGCTCGCCGGCAGCGGCAGCGACAGCGAAGACCCGGCGGCGGACAGCGTGGCCGCCAACCTGTGCAGGCTGGATGGCAGCAGCCCGGCAGCAGACATCAAAAGGGTCTGCTCTCGGGGCGACAGCCCTGCAGCGGCACGGCCGGCGTCGCCAGCGCCGGCAGCGGCGGCGGCAGCGGCGGCGGCGGCAGCGGCGGCGGCAGCGGCGGCGGCGGCGGCAGCGGCGCAGCATGCTGCGGCTCGCTGGGTGCTGGCGCAGCCAGGGGAGCAGGCGCAGCAGGTGCTTGAGCGGCTGCAAGGCTTCATCTGCCTCTGACGCTACCTGTGAGCCCCGGCTTGCGTTAGATCTAAAGGTCTCGACCTTCAAATTCTTGTACTGCACTGCTCTGCTTGTGCCTGACGACTTCTCCTCCCCCCCCAACACACACACACAATTCTACCGATCTTACACATCATGGGAGGATGACAAGGCGTCGGGCTGGCGAGCATGCAGCGGCGCCGGGGGAATGAATGGGGACCGGTGGAGGGTTTGGGGCAAGAAAGCACTACAGGTTTGGGCATGCAAACGAAGGGGATTGGAGGAGGCTTGGTCCTGACAGGGGCAAGGGGTGCAATCGAATTGGAAAAGATGGGGGAGGCGGCAAACCGCAGGCTGGGCATATCAGGCTGGGGATCAGGCGCTATCTGGTTGGGCACGGAGGTGTGCTGTTCTGAAGTTGTGGGATAATGAAGCGCTGGCGTGATGAAGGAGCCTGCAGCCGGGGAATGTGAAAAACGCTGAAGGCTGGGGTGGATCGAAGCACAAACAGCTAGGCTTGCATCTTGCATTTTTTCGAGGAGCCTGTCAGTTGCGCATGCATTGGGTACAACTAAATACGGTGGGTGGGAAACGACTGCTGGCAGGCCTGGGTGGGAGCGATGTACAAAGGGGGGCAATTGCAGGCGAGGGAAGTGGGGCTGGAAAAGTGGGCCGTGGCATGCCAAAGCTGGGTCGATACACCAAGCAGAGCGGTGAGAGCGGTGGGCGGTCGGGGGGGCTAGCAAGGAGGCTGGAAGGGCCAGCACGCGAGGGGCGCAACTGATATGGATCGACAGACGCACGCACGCTGCGGCGGCGAACACGGGGTACATCAGACTAACGTCAACACAGCCCGCGGGCAGTGGGCGTGCGTGGGAAGGGCGGCAAGGCGGCGGGTATCAAATGAATGCTGGGGGGTGCTGAGCACGGAGGCTCATGCAGGGCCAAATAACAGGCTTGGGCATGCAAGGGGTGCGTTCTAGGGCAAGGTTTGGGACGCGGTGTCCCGCTTTCAAGTTTCAAGTGAAGGCGGCGGCAGGTGGTGCGCGCGCGCTGCTTCAAGGGGGCTAGGGCTTGCTGGCGGGTGTGCCCGGCGGCCAACGGGGTTGCGACGGGCCAAGCCGTAAGAGCAGTGGGAGCTCTGGTGGAGTGGATGGCATTGCGGCCGCTGCGATGCATGCAGCTCGCCAGGGTGCAGCACGCCAGAGGGCGCAGCCGCGTCGGCGCGCCGTCTACACGTCGGAGATGTTGCGGCCGAAGAGCGCGGCACGGATCCAGTCGTGCATCACCAGCCAGCGGGTGCGGGGGGAGATCTGCAGCGCAGACGCAGCAGTGAGGATGGGGGTAGTGATCGGGCCAAAAGGAAGGGAGGGGAGGGGGGAAGGGAGGATGGGGGGCGTCCGGTTGTGCATCACAGCCAGTGGGGGCGGCGAGGAATCTGGCAGGGGAGCGGCGCGGTCGGGGGTGGAAGACGGACCCCAGCAAGCCCCGCGTCGCCCCGCCAAGCGCCAAGCGCCATGCACTGCACTGAGCTGATCACACCTGGTCGAGCAAATTAATGCGCAGGGCCCCAGCTCAGATGCAGCAGCGCTTCACAGCAAGCCCCACCCCGTGCCTGCGTGCCTGCATGAACGTTTCCAGCGTGCGCCAGGTCTGCCCGCCCAGGTAGCCACGCAGGGTCTTGAGGAAGGGGGTTTTGAACTGTCAGGGTGGGGATGGGAAACCCCGTCACACCACGAGGGAGCAGAGCGCAGCGCAGCGCAGCGCAGTGCAGCGCACGGTGCATCACACTCACCGGCAGGTCCATCACCCCCTTCTGGCTGCCCAGGTAAGCCAGGGAGCCCAGGTGCAGGTACCTGTGTGGGCAGAGGGAGGTAGGAGGGGGCAGTGCAAAGTAGGCAGGGGCATAGCAGCGCCGTCAACCTGCACGCACGGGCATGGCGGGCTGCAGAGAGCGGCGCCTGCAACGCAAGGCGCGCCTGCACCCCCAATGCCGTGCACGCAATAGCTGGCAGTTTCATCAGCACCCTCACTGGAAGGGCTTGGCGCCGGCGGGCAGCGGCACAAGGTCGCCGGTGGCTGGCTCGGGCTGCTCCTGCAGGCCCAGGCGGTGGTGGGAGAAGAGCGCCGCCAGGTACTCGCCCTGCTGGCGCGCCACCTGGGCGGTGGGCGGCAGCGCCGTCTGGGGGGTGGCCCCCGTCACCGCCGCGTCGCCCAGGCAGAAGATGGTGCCCTGGCTGCCCAGCACGCGCAGGTGCGGGTCGACCAGCAGGCCGCGCCGCGAGCCCTGCACCTCGGCGGGCAGCTGAGCCTGCAGGGCAGCCACCAGGGGGTGCATGGCAATGCCGGTGGCCCAAACGCAGGTGCCGAAGGGCACGACGTCGGCGCTGCCGTCCTTGCGCTGCACCGCAACCTCGCCGTCGGTGACGGCAGTCACCCTGCGTAGGAGAGAGCAGGGAGGCAGGAGGCAGTGCGAGGGTGTGGGTGCATTTGGCAGGCAGACGCATCGCGCAGCTGGCAGGCACGTAGGGAGGCGAGCGGGCACTGTTGACGGCATCAAGCAGCCAGCATGCGCAGACCAAGGGGCCCCTGGCCTCTGCACCTGCAGCCCATGCGCAGGTTGATCCCGCTGTGGCGGAACACCTCGCCAGCGTAGGTCTGTATCTCGCTGTGACATGCCAGGGGCAGGAGATGGCGTGGCGAAGCCTCGCGTCGCGACGCAGGCAGAAGGGCAGCAGCAGCAGCAGCAACAGCCGTGCCGGCAGCAGCGGTGGCGCAGCAGCGGCGGCGGCGGCGGCAACTCACGTGTGGAAGGAGTTCAGCAGGGAGTCCGTGCCATCAACAAGGGTGATGGAGATGTCGTCCTGTTGAAATGGAACACAGTACAGGAATCGTGGTTGCAAGTGTTGCTGCACTCGCGCTGGGCTGGGCATGACGTTGTATCAACGCTTCAACGCTGCAGCAGCGTGCCGTGCCAGCAGCTGGCACGGGGTCACGCCCGGCCGCCCGGCCGCAGGGCCCGCCCCCGACCTTGAGCTGTGGCAGGATGCGCTTCACATCTTCGGCCATCAGGTCGTGAAGCTCTGCCGCCACTTCCACGCCGGTGGGGCCGCCGCCCACCTGCCAGGAAGGAGGCAGGATGAATTTGCTCAGGGCTTTAGGGCGTGCCGATGCGCACCACGTGTGCAGGCAACAACAGACACCTTGGGACGGCAGGCAGGCAGGACGGCAGGACGGCAGGACGGCAGGACGGCAGGCAGGCAGGCAGGCAGGCAGGCAGGCGGACGGGCTGGAGCCGTTTAGCCGAGCGCAGAGCTCAGCGCGCTCACCACCACAAAGCTCAGCATTTTCTTGCGCTGCTCGGGGGTGACGTTGGGCAGCGCTGCCTGCTCCAGGGTTTTGCTGCAAACAGGAGAGCAGGAGACACGTGGGGTGAGCCTGGGGGGCACCATGTAGCGCCAGCGTGCGCATTGCCCTCTCAATGCGGGGTGGCAGGCCGGCAGGGCACGGACATGCTGAGCTCGCGCACCCTGCCTCCCCACCTGATGTGCTTGCGCAGCTTCCGGGCATCTTCCATCGACTTGAGGAAGTAGCAGCGCTCGTGCACACCGGGGGTGCCAAAGGTGGCGCTGACAGCGCCCACGGAGCACAGCAGGACGTCGTAGGGCACCGTGAAGGTGTGGTCCGCCTCGGTGTGCGGCACGTATGCGCCGCTGTCCATGCGCGCGGCGCAGACCTGGAGGGCAGGAGGCAGACAAGAAGGGATCCAGAGCGTGACGAGTGAGGTGCGCTGCATGGCCACGGTGCGCCGTGCTCTGCCGTCGACTGATGCCAGCCATGCGTGCTGCGGCAGAGCATTCAAAGACAGCCAGCCCCATGTTCGGACCTCGCAGAACTGCTTGATGCAGGTGAGGGTGCGGCTGGCAGGGTCAATGCCTGCGACGCTGGCCTCGTAGTAAGTGCCCTGCAGTAGTGGAAGCGGCGGCAGCGGCAGCGGCGGCGGCGGTGACGGCAGCAGCGGCACCGGCAGCTGGGGCCGAGGGGGCTACGGCGAGGAGCGAGGCCGGCCGCGGCATACAAATTGGTGGCATGGTGCCAACAACACAAGGTCCCCTCGCCTCACCTTGCCGCGCAGGAGGCTGCGGATCGACTCCACGATGCTGTTCTCAGACACAACGCCGCCCACGGCGCCTGCACATGCGGGTGGAGCACGTGACGCAGGGGAGGGTGAGTGAGGCGCAGGCGGCGCAGGGGGCAGCAGGCGGCAATCAAAATCAATCAGTTAATCAAGCAGCTCCTGCCACCGCCCACGAAGAAGCCTTCCTCCCACACATGCTCACTGGGCAGAAGGGGCGTGTACAGCATGAAGTTGCGGGGGCTGACCAGCACCAGCTCGTAGGGGCCGTCCTCTGGTGTGTGTGTGTGTGTGTGTGTGTGTGGTGGTGGTGTGGTGGTGTGTGTGGTGTGTGTGTGGTGTGTGTGTGGTGTCGTGTGTGTGTGTGTTGTGTGTGTGTGTGTGTTGTGTGTGTGTGTGTGTGTGTGTGTGTGTGTGTGTGTGTGTGTGTGTGTGTGTGTGTGTGTGTGTGTGTGTGTGTGTGTGTGTGTGTGTGTGTGTGTGTGTGTGTGTGTGTGTGTGTGTGTGTGTGTGTGTGTGTGTGTGTGTGTGTGTGTGTGTGTGTGTGTGTGTGTGTGTGTGTGTGTGTGTGTGTGTGTGTGTGTGTGTGTGTGTGTGTGTGTGTGTGTGTGTGTGTGTGTGTGTGTGTGTGTGTGTGTGTGTGTGTGTGTGTGTGTGTGTGTGTGTGTGTGTGTGTGTGTGTGTGTGTGTGTGTGTGTGTGTGTGTGTGTGTGTGTGTGTGTGTGTGTGTGTGTGTGTGTGTGTGTGTGTGTGTGTGTGTGTGTGTGTGTGTGTGTGTGTGTGTGTGTGTGTGTGTGTGTGTGTGTGTGTGTGTGTGTGTGTGTGTGTGTGTGTGTGTGTGTGTGTGTGTGTGTGTGTGTGTGTGTGTGTGTGTGTGTGTGTGTGTGTGTGTGGTGGTGGTGGTGGGTGGGGGGGGGGGGGGGGGGGGTGGGGGGGGGGGGGGGGTTGACTTCGCGGCCTCGCAGCGCCCCTCGGCCCCCCTCGCCATTGCCCCCACCCCCACCCCCACCCCCCTGCTCACCCCCAAACATGCGCGGGTCCAGGTTCTTGATGAAGGCCACGGCGCCCCAGCCAGAGCCCAGCACGACGACGCGCGACTTGGCACGAGGCTCGGCGGGCGGCGCCGGCTTGCTCCTCACCATGCGGGGCGCAGCGATGGGGGCGGGGGCGGGGGCTGCCTGCACGGACAGAAGAGGGGATAAACAGAGGAGTTCCAGGGCTTGGGGCAGCGAACAGGTGTGCACGCGGGGACAGCAGGCCACGTACGCAACAGAGGAAGGCTGCCAAGTTATTCGTTGGCGCACGCCCCAGATTCAGATTCGGCGGTGCCGCCCCGGCGCGGGGGCACACTGCAAGGGCCACCTGCCCTCGCTGCGGCTCCCGTCGGTTCCACCCACCTCCACAGAGGGCAGGGAATCGGAGGACTGGGCCCGGGGCGCCAGGCAGCGGCGGGCTGGGGGCACCGCCGCCAGCATGGGCGCCGGCGCCGGCAGGGGCCGGCAGGCGACCGCCCGGCGGGCCAAAGGGCGCACGTGGCCGATCAGAGCCGGCGTGCAGCGCACAGAGATTGTCATAATGGGGTGCCTGGATGGCGTGACGACACAGCGCAGGGTCGAGAGGCGGGCTCGGAGTCGCTCGGCGCCCCAGCGCGCCTTTGCGGTTTCGGAGTCGTTTGAAGCTCAGAGGGCGGGTGCGGGAATGGTACAGATCGCGCAATTGCGAGCACCTTGGGGAGACTTGGAGGCTGCGTGACAAATGCGCCGGCGACTCGCCGCCGCGTACTTGGCTGCCGTCGCCTGCGCGCATGTGGGGTAGCGAGCACGTGCCCTTCTGTCCCAACTTTCCTGAAGCCGCTGAATGGCATGTAAGCAGACGGGTGCGAGCAGCAGCAAGACTTCAAGAAGGGGCAGGCGGCGGCTGTTGGTGAGTGGAGAGAGCCGGCGCGACGTGCCGCTCGGCATCTCCCTTCGTTGTACCGGAACAGGCAGCCCCATGACCACTTATTTCCTCTCAGTGCTGCATAAGATACCAAGGCTTGCACTCTGTCAGAGAACCTTTCATTGGTGGCCGTAAGACACAGACGCCCATTTCCATTGCCAGTCCACTCAGTTTGTAGATGCACGGGAGTTACATTGGCCGGTGACGGCTTGTGTGTAGATGAGCACAGAGGCGACACGGGAAAGAAAGCGACGGCGTAAAGATGCAGTGCAGAGTGAAAGTCAAGGGCAGAGATCAGTATTGCTGAGCGGCATTTTGTTGGTTGTGGTTGGGCGACGATGCTGGGGCGGGGCAGGGCATACGGAAGGCCTGGCGGTTCGATGCCAATGGCTGCTATGCACGAGTGCAACGTTTGGGCAGGGCAAGCTAACGGGAGAGGCGGGGGGACGAGGGGGCAAGCTGGGGGAGGAGGGGCAAGCAGGGAAAGCGGCAGGGTTTCACTGGCGGTTTCACGCCTGCTAAAGGTGAGGTGGGATCTGCGAGCATGCTGAGGTGCAAGACTGGGGAGGTTCAAACTGCTTCTTTTTCTTTTTCATGAAAGCGGTTTTAGGGTGTTAGACTTGTGTGGCCTCCAGCAAGGGCTTGGTGTGGCTCACGACTCGCGGGTCGCCAGCAACGTGCTCCGTCTGCCGTGACCAGCGGATGACGCCCTGCAGTTCGCCTGCTTGATGAGCTGCCGTCGGACGCGCGCGGTAGAGGGCAGATATAGATGGTTAGACACTCATTTGGACGTGGGGGGTGGCAGCAGCTTGTGGGTGCTTCTTTGATAATACACGTGCGCGAGCAGGAGGGGCATGGCAGCAGGGGCGCGCGCGCTGCTGAGCGGCGTGTGCATGCACCGCGCAGGCGTATGAACGCATGGTGCAAGGCCCTGGACCATCTCTTGTTCTAGCCTCTCTGTAGCAGACAAGTTGCAGATCGCCTAACTAGGTAGTCTAGTCTGCCCGCATAAGACTGTGCAATCCCTCTCTAGAATCCTCGTGCCTCGACAGCTTGCGCGCACGGTCAACGCATGCCGCCTACCACACCCAATGCATCAGATGGACTCCCAGTGATATATCTCAGATATCTCAGATACCTTGTGCAGCTTTGGGTGCGTCACTGCGCGCTTCAGCAGCCGAGCTTTTGGCCCCAGGCTGTTGTGCTTTGAGGGCGCGCGCGACGCAGACACGCGCCCCTTTTGCTGCGGGACTGCCAGCGACGGTGTTGCGGCGCGCGGCGCGCGCTCTGCCTGCTGCGGGGCAGCTGGCGGCGGTGCTGCGATATGCAGCAAGCCGTCGGGCTGCAACTGCGGGCAGCTGTTCAGCGGGGCAACGATGCGACCCACGAACAAGCTACCCCCAACCGCACCGGCAGGTGCTGCTCCGCCGTCAGGCGTGCCTCAAACAGGTGGTACACGGCGCGGCCCGCGCTCATGCCATCGTACACTCCCAGCAGCACAGTCGCCGACGGGTTCCGAAGGCAAAAGCACAGGCATTGTCGCATGAGGTTGTTCTCTGCATCGCCAAACTGGTGGCCGCTGGACGCCTGCAGCTTGAACTCGCCGCTGACCGGGTCGAGGCTGTTCCAATGCACGAAAGGTCCCTTCGTCGGCGCGCCCTCTCCCTTGACGAAAATAGAGAACAGAAAACTCCCGCCGATGCAGCTGCCGCCGCCGCCCAACGTGGAGCCGCCGCCGCCGCTGCCACCGCCGCCCGCCGCCGCGCCTACCAGCTTCTTCACAAACGGCACGCGCCACTCCGTTTGCCATTACGAGTGACATAAGAGCCTTGGTGGTTTTGCTCGTAGGCTGCAGCGCCCTCCGGACTGAGGCGCTGTGCGGCAGGCACGACGCGAGAGCCGCGCCCCAGGGGCAGCGGGCCTGACATTTGCGCCATAAAAGCCACTAGAAGGGTCCCAAGGGTGAGTAGAGACCGGCGGAAGGGCGATCGGCCGCAAAACAGGTTTCACAAAATGTGAGAATAGGGGAAGGGTTGTGGTGGCCCCTGCTATATAGGCCCTGCTGGGCATGCTGAGCTTTCTTCCCTGGCATGCGAAGTCTCATGCTGCAGTGCCCGTTCGCTCTTCCTGAGCGCCAATTGGAAGGACGACTCTTCTGCATCTCAGACATGTGTGTACTCATCCACCATAAGCACCTCTACTGCGGCCTGCTGATGTACTTGCCTACCAACGCATGGGCCCATGCTGCGGAGTGTCACACGGGGCAGCCCAGCCCAGCGTGTGCGGTGTAGCAGGGTGGTTGGTCGGAGGAACGTCCAAAGAGGTTGGGGCAGGACCAAGAAGAACAAGGGAGGCGGACAAGTAAGGCTCAAGGGGGCCAGTAGCAGCTGCTGTGCCGACAGACGCGCGGTGTCGTGGCTGCTGCGGTGCCAGCTGCTGGTCGATGCGGCAGCCCAGCCGGCGGCGTGCCAGCCGCCATCCCAGTCAAGCACCACTGCTGCCGCATCTGGTACGATTGTCGTGCGGGCAGGCAAAGGGGTGGAGAGCAGGGGCGGCAGCATGGTGGGGTGGAGGAGGCGTGGCACTGGGACCTGAGCACAGAGATACAACTGCTATATGCGCTGCTAGTCTGGCCAAGCTTGCCACCTTGGTGCCAGCGGCACCCGGGTGGTCCACGCTGCCAGGGTTGGGATGAGCACGTACTGAAAAGCGGGACAGCGCGTCACATCGTAAACTTGAAATCTTTATGGACTATATAACATCAAGTTGCACTTCACTTCAACGCTGCCGCCCGCCCCGAGGCGGCCCGACGCGACGGAGGCGGCGGCATGGTAGGCGTGCTGCGGGCTCTGCGGCCCCCGAGCATTTCTCAAGTGGGTGGTGTTTAGCAACACCGGTTGGGGGTGCCCGAAGGCGGTGGAGGAATGGGGGAGGGCTGCTGCTGCGGCGGCGGCGGCGGCATGTGCTGGCGCCGCCTGGACACCACCGGCATTTCCTTTTCCGCCGCTCTCTGCGGCCCGTGCCTTTAACCGCGCTGCAACATAGACCGGCTGCACTGCACATACGCCGAGCGCTGGGGGAACCTCTCACAGCCCTTCGCTCACAGAATGGCTGGGCGCGCGCTGCTGCAGGCCGCGGAGCTATCGCCCGAGACGGAGACGGGCTTAATCGTCGCGTGAGCGCTGCCCGGAGCGGGAGGACTCCAGCTACTGCCGCCGCCCTCGCCGCCGCCCTCGCCGCCCCTTCGCCCCCTCGGGCCGCTCACCGCTACCCTCCGCCCTGCAACCTGCAGCTTCGTCGTCACAGCATTCATCATGTTGCTGCTGGGCGGCTACGCTGCCTTTTTGACCGGAAGGGTCAACAAGCTGGAGGCGCGGCTGTACCAGGTGGGTGCTGCACCGGCGGGCAGCGCCGCCGCACCGCCTGCCTGCGCCCACGGAGGAGGCCCCTGCCGCCGCCAGGCCCGTGCGCTTGCTCTGCCAGCTGCTCGTGCCCCTACTTCGTCATTTATTAGTGCGTTTTGGATCCTTGCGTTCAAAGTAGGTGGACCTCTCCAAGCTGCGCGGGTGGCCCGCACCTGACCTCCCCTGGGCTCACCCTGCCGCACCTGCCAATGCTTGCTCACCCCTGGTCCTATCTGGCAGGTGGAGGACCACCCAAAGCTGCGCAAGGGTGTGCTGGACGTGGAGTGAGGGGCGCAGCCAGGCGCCGCTGCCCCTTGCCCTGCGGCGGCCCACCCGCCAGTCTCTCTGCCCGCTGCGGCGCACGGCTGCCGCCCCCTGTAGTGCTGGCGTCCCGCCAGCCTCCCCACGGCATTGCCCCGCCATGCATGCAAGTCGCGTGGCCGCTGCACGCCGCACTTGACCTCCCAACCGACGCCCCACTGCCGCATCCTCCCTTACCCCCGCCCACCTTCCTCTGCTTGCTCTGTATCCGCTGCCCCGGTGCACGCCCCCATTCATCCTCTCCTCACATTCCTTCCTGCATCCCTCCTCCTCGGTTCCTCTTTGGTGCCTCACCACCCCACCCCGTGTGTGAAGCGTGCGACTGTCAATGGCCAGGGCGCAGGCAGGCCTGCAAGCAGGGCACAGACGCGAGGTGCGCCGCCGCTGCCGCCGCGTCCACCCCCCTCCTCTTGGTCGCTCTCCCGGGACGACGGCCTCTTTCCTGCTGGGCCAGAGGGTTTGTTACAGGGCCCCGGGTGCGAATGGGGGCGGGCTGTCACATGCGTCTGGGGAGCGGGAGAGCGGTTGTTGTTTTTAGAATCTGATTGGGGGAACTTGTGTACGAAGAGCAACAGACTGAAAGGGGGGGTCTGACAGGGAGCGAGCGGCGCAGAGGCACGCGCACACACGGAGCGGTGGCGAAAAAGAGGGAGCGAGCGCCGAAATGAAATGGGTTTGGGTGGGTGCAAGGGGGTGATGGGGGCAGGAGGGAAGGGCGGTGGGTTGCGCGCGCCGCCGCCGGCACGCAGCGCGGCGCACGGGTGCGAGGAGGGGCACGGCGGCGGGGTGCAGAGGGCGGCGTGGGGTGTGCGCAAGGCAGGGGCAGCGCTGGGGGCGGGGGCAGCATTGCCGGCTGCGGGCGGCAACCGGACCAGGTCCTGCCAGGCTGGAAGTAGGAAAGCGGTGTACACTGGGTGGGTGGGGCGTAGGATGGGGGTGGGTGGGGGGAGGGACAGGAGGATGCTGTCTCGGTCCAGGCAACAAGCCCCAGAAAAGGGGCCAGGGGGCAGGCTTAGCCAGCTGACGCACGGTGCCGCGGCGCGCCAGCCGGGCCAGCAGCGTGAGGGCAGCGGCGCTGCAGGAGGCTGCCCGAGGCCGGGGGCCGCGGGGCGCCTGCCGCCCCTGCTGCTGCACGCGCCGCGCGCGCTGCGCATGCTGAGCCCTACTTGACCAGGCCGTGCACCTCGAGCAGCGACATGACCACCCCCCTTCCGGTGGTGGCCTCCAGCAGCAGGATGCAGACGAGCGCCAGCATGGCGATGCGCCCGTTCCAGGTCTCCGCGCTGCGCGTCCAACCCCACTTCCACACGAGGAACGGCGGCGGCAGCACCTGCGGCGGCGGCGGCGCGGATGGGCAGGGCAGGGGACGGCGCGTTGGATGCTGTGGTGCAGCCGCCGACTGCCTGGGTGTTGCAGACAGTGAACACGGCATAACAAAATGTCCTGCGACGGCGTGCGCCTCCGCCTCGGCGAGGCAGCGGCTGCGCCCTAGAACAACGTTGAGCGCAAACGCCTGCCGCGCCCTGCCGAGAAGCCCAGCAGCCAGCGCACCTTGCGATCCCGGTCGTAGGTTTCAAGCAGCGCATCCACCTCGCCTGGCAAGGCAGTTGGCAGAGGGGAGGGCAAGGGGGGGCGGGTGAGCTGCGCGCGGGCGGGAGGCAGGGCGTGTGCGTGCAGGGGGGGTGTGCAGGGGGGTGGGCGCTGCGGGGCGGCCTCGGGTGGGCGGCGTCGGCGGCTCGGGTGGGCAGCGCACGGGCCTGCAGCACACGAAGCCAGGTTTAGCGAGACAGGGTGCAGGGTCTCACAGAGGAGAGGAGTAAGGAGGGGCGGTGCACGTGGGGTCAGAGGGGCCCTTCTCTGTTGAAGTCGGCCGACAGGGCCACCAGGCTGGTGAGCCAGCCGCGGCGGGCGCGGCGCCGCACTTTGCGCACGGCGCCCGCCAGGTGCAGCTCTGCGGGGGGCGGGCGGGCGGGCGGGGGGCCAGCGTGCGCTGCGTCGCCTGCTGCCTGCATGGCCCGCCCACAGGAGCTCCCCCGCAGGCCGCGACTTGGCAGCCCAGCGCACCACTACTGCCGCGCGCTCTGTTGGACACACTATTCTCACCCAGCGGCACGCAGCCAGCCAACCCTGCAGCAATCAGACAGCGCACAGGCACCCGCCGACGCCAAGCTCACAACACCAGGAATTCAGCCCACCCCACCCCAGCTCACCCAGCGGCACCAGCGAAGAGAGCAGAACAAGCCCGCTGGCTGCCCACGCCACAGCTGCCAACGCCCCCACACCACCCAAACAACAAGTGACTACTCACCCACCGGCACCCACGCACGCGCGACCACCACACCAACATTAGAGTACCAGCCCCACACTCAGCTCACCCAGCGGGACCAGCGAGTCTGACGAGTTAAGGGAGCCCACTGACCCGGAGGAGCGGGCCAGGGAGCCCACGTACGGCAGCGCCTCCATGACCTGCAGAGGGCACACGAAGCAAGCGAGTGAGTGAGCAAGCGAGCGGGCGAGTGAGTGACGTTGGCCAGATGCAGGAGGCCGGCGGGCAGGCCAGGGAGCCGGCGTCACAAACCCGCCGGCGTGGGGGGGGGGGGCGGGCGCGGCAGGAGGGCGGGGCGTACGAGCCTGCGCGTGCGGTCGTCGATGCAGGCCCTGCTGCCTGCGTGGAGCAGGTCCAAGCACACCAGACCCCGCTCGGCAGGCAGCAAAGCAGCCCCAAGGTCAGGAGAAAGCACGCAGGCGGCACGCCAAAGCACCCACCGCGTCGGCCAGGTCGTCTATGAAGGTGGGGTTGGTGTTGAGCGCCGGCACGCGGCCCCAGTGCTCGATGCCGCTCTCCTCTGCCAGCTCCCTGGCAGGGCACAGAGATGCGACGCAACGAGGGGGATCAATGGAGAGGCGTTGCAACGAGAGGGGTGGATTGGGGGGGGGGGGGGGGGGGGGGGGGGGGGGCGAAGCGCGCCAGGCGGCGCGTGCGCGCACGACTGCGCGCTTGCTGCGCAGACGCGCGGCACGGGCAGCGGACGGGGTGCCGGCGCCGCGAGCCACAGCTCCTGGTGGTGCTGGTGCTGCTGCCAAGCCCCGGGTTGTGGTGCCGCTGCCGCTGCCGCCCCCCCCACCTGTACTCGCAGTCAATCTCCTCCAGCGTCTCAATGTGCTCAGACACAAAGGAGATGGGCACCGCCAGCAGCGAGCGCACGCCGCCCTTGGCCAGCTCCCTATGGGCAGCAGGGGGCAGGCGAGGGGGGCGGGGTGAGCCCGGGCGGCGAGGCAGGCAGGCGAGGGCCCCAGGCATGGGCGGGACGGCACCAGAGTCCACACCAGCAGGGCGCTCTCGTCCCCCAACTGTGCTGCACCCTCTTGCTGATCGAGCCCTCCTCTTACTTCACCCCCCTGCTGCCGCCGCGTCCTCCTGCTGCACCCTCATGCCACCTCCTGCTTGCTGCTTGCTGCCGCCGCAGAAGCCTGCGCACTGCAGGCACATCCCCCGCCCCCCCCCCCCCCCGCCCCCCCGGGTGCACCCACCTGATGGAGTCGTCTGTGTAGGGTTTGAGCCACTCCACGGGGCCCACGCGCGACTGGTAGGCGAGGGTGTGGTGGTTGGCCACGCCGCGCCGCCGCAGCTCCGCCATCACCAGCGCCACGCACTCCTCCATCTCCTCCTTGTAGGGGTCGCCTGGAGGGGAGGGGACAGGCAGGAGGAGGGGGGAGGGGTGGGCGGGCGGGCGGGCGGGCAGGAGCGGTGGGCGGGGCAGCGGGGGCGGGAGGCAGGGCGGCAGGGGCGCCGCGGAATGTGCGGGTGGCCGCTGCCGTCCCTCCCTGCCGACCCAGCCACAGCCTGATGCGCGCCCCCCCAGGTGGGCTGGGGGCCCCTGCCCACTAGCCGACGCACCCTCCTCGATGTAAGAGACGGGCACGCCGTGCGCCGAGAAGAAAATCTCGGCTGCCGACTGCTCTGGGAAGACCTCGGGGCGCGCCACCTCGGCTTGGATCAGGTCCGCCATGGCGCGCACGTAGCCCGGGCGGGCGTACCACGAGGGGATGACCACGTGCTTGACCTGCGGCGCAGGGGCGGGACGGGCAAACAGCGTGTGAAGGGTAAGGACGTGAGGCACGGAGGGCGCGGCTGGTCCGGGCGCGACGAGCACCACGCGGGGATGACCACGTGTTTCACCTGCGACGCAATGCAATGTCCGGGACAGGGCAGTGGTGAGACGCGGCGGCAAGGGCAGCGACGACGGCATGCGTGCGCGGGAAGCAGCGTGCCTGGGGAATTCGGCAGATGAAGCAGCAGGTCTTTTCGGCTACCGCCGAGTTCAACACATCTGGCGAGACTCAACAGTGAGTCGAGCAGCCAACAGGAAGTGAATCAAGCAGCCAGTTCAACCCACCCGCGCCAGCACCGGCTCTGTTTGCGGCAGGCGCTCCAGCAGGCGCAGGCTGGAGCCCTTGGCCCCCACCACAGCACGGCCCAGCCCAGCAAATACAGCCACACACAAAGAGTGCGACCCTTCAACCCACCCGCGCCAGCACCGGGTCCTCCTTCAGCAGGCGCTCCAGCAGGCGCAGGCTGGAGCCCGAGGTGGACACGCTGAACTGGGGGTACAGCGGCAGCACCACCAGCTGGGTGATGCCGTCGCGCTTCACCGCCGCGATGGCCTCCTCTGTGAGCAGAGAGGGTGGACAGAGGGATGGGCGACGCAGGTCGGCAGGCTGGGCAGCAGGGCGCGCGCCGCGTGCGGCCAACACGCGCTTGCTCCCACCGCTCTGCCTCCGCTGGTCGCGCGGCGTCTGCATGTGCCGCCACAACGCTCTCCCTTGCGGTGCGCTGCGCTGTACCCATGCACGCCCTGCTCCTGCTCTGTCCCCCGCCCACCCACCCACCCACCCACCCACCCACCGGTGAAGGGGAACCAGTAGCGCATGGCGACGTAACAGCGCGCGTCGATGCCCTGCCGCTGCAGGCTGTCGCGCAGCGCGTCCGCCTGCTCTTCTGTGATGCGGCGCAGCGGCGAGCCGCCGCCGATGGCCTCGTAGCCCTGCGGCAGGCGGATACATGGAGGTGTGTCTGTGGTGTGGTGTGCAGGATGGTTCCATGGTGGGCAGGGTAGGCCGGGTGGGCCGTCGGCACATTCGTGCCGCCGACCCCCATGACCTGCTGCTCCACGCGCGATGTGCGCCGCTGCACATGCACCCTCACAGACTCTCGTTGCATGCTGCTGCTGCTCCTGGTGCTGCTGCCTGCCGCCCCTGCTGCTGCCCTGCGCACCTCGCGGCTCTTGGGGGCGCGCAGGGTGGAGATGGCCTGCGCGATGACTGGCTGCAGGAACTGCACCGCTGGCGGCAGCCGGATGATGTCCGGGTCGGCAAACAGGTTGTAGAGGAAGGGTTGCACGTCGTCCAGGCTGTCGGGGCCGCCCAGGTTGAGCAGCAGGACGCCGACGCGCTCGGTCGCGGGCGCGCCGCCCGCCGCTGCCGCCCCGCCGGCGCCGGCGTCTAGCGTCGCGCCTGCCCCGCCCAACTCCTGCCGCTCAAAGAACGGCGGCGAGGGGGCTGCTTGCAGGCGAGCCCGTTGGGCTCGGCGCTGCGACTGCTGCTGCTGCTGCCAGTGGGGGGCTGCCTGCCGCCAGGCGCCGCCCTCTGGGGGGCTCCACCTGCACGCACAAAGGTTGTCACAAGTCAGCCAAGGCCACAGCCGCGACCTGCAGCGGTGGGCGAGGGCGGTCCATCCTGCACCCCGCACCTGCATAGCCGCCGCGGCTGGGGCGCTCCACGCCCGCTGGTAGAGGCCACTTCCGTCCCACGAGCCGACATAGCAACGCTCATCGTCGGGGCGGCGCTCATGACGCAGCCGCCCGCTTGAGCGCGACGATTCGGGGCGAGAGAGCCGCTGCCACCAGTGAAGAAGGCTTGGGAAGGCCGAAAGTGTATTCAGACGCAAGGGCAGAATGCGGAGCGGTGCCTGGCTGGTGGGAGAACTTGGCGGCAGCCCGTCGGCGGCAGCAGAGTGAGCGTGCGTGAGCGTGCGCCGGGCGCATATTTCGGGCTCTATTTCGAGCGCCCACAATGTAATTGGGACTGCTACTCTTGTCTTCTGCTGTAAAATTGACGGGGCAGTGCCGATTTGGCAAAGCAAAGATGGGCAGCGGCGCGACTCGCGAGCGCTGACCTGCCGAAACGGTGCGGCGAAATGCTGTACCTAAATGCATGTGGCCGACGTCCGACCTGCTTTCGTGCGCAGCTCGCGTTTCCCGCACCGCTGCGGCCTGTCACATCTCTAGATGCAGTGCAATTGTTGTATAGGAGGTCTTCCCAGCTGGTAGAGCCGAGGCGGAGCCACGCAATGGGTCAGCGGTTGCGTTCCGCGTCGGAAGGCGGCTGGGCTGCGGTCACTTAAAATTATGTGTTCGATGTGTGCAATGGAGCGTGCAGCGAGCGCTTCCGTGAGCGCGTGGGTTTGCTGCCGCCCCGCTGCCTGCCGCCGCTTGCTGCCGCCTGCCTGCCGCCTGCCTGTGCCTGCTTTCCATGCCTGCCAGCCACCTATGAGCTTTGCCCCAGCACTTCCTCATAGAGTGCATATTCAGGTCGGTCAGTCTCAGCAACGAACCAAAATGGAGGCCGGGAGCGGGAGCGGGATGGGTCGAAAATTGGTGAAGTGCTGCGGCGGGAGGCGCAGGTGGTGCTTCTCACAGGCGGGCAGAAGTGGTGTAGTGGTGGTGCATGCAAAGAAGCCGAGTGCGCTGGAAAGTGGTGAAGCGGCGAGCGGCGAGCAGCGAGAGGCGAGCGGCGAGCGGCGGGAGGCGAGCAGCTCACAAGCGGTTGCCTGCGTTGCAGCAGGAGCATGTGCTGCTCACATGCACTGCACCAGCTGCTCCAGAATGTCAGCTGGCAATGGGAAGCCCTGCCGCTTGGCCTGCCAGCACGTCAGAGACGAGCGTGGTTTCCGGTGTGTCGACGTCCACCCCCACCGAGCGCAGCTTGGCCTTCATCACCGCCGTGCACTTGGCGTTCTTAACCTGGGGTTGGGAGGGGGGAGGACGAGCATGCCACGCGGTTAGAGTGGCACACAGGCGTGCATGCGCAAAGGCAGGTGAGTTCAGGAAGTGCCGGAGCACCCCAGTGCATCGAAGAGGGCGGCGCAGGTGTGCGTGGTGTCCCATAGACAGGTAGCGCAAACGTCCAGATAGCAATGCGATGCAATCATACCAGAATATGCCTGGCTCAGGCGCGCCACTGCGCCGGTGCCGTACGCCGAGAAACCAATGCGCGGCCGCTTCTAGGGCGCGGGCCCCCGCCTCAACAGTGATGCCTCCTGCATGCCTGCCACAATCCGTCGCGCTGCCCCTCTCACAGACGGCGACTCTTTGAGCCCTCAGACGACGTTGAGCGCACCCAGGTCGCTCGTGCAAAGCGGCAGGTGTGCGGGCCGGCGTAGGGGACTGCCCAAGGGGCCAGCCTTTAGCGAAGCCTCGAGGGTGGGATGCTGGGTAGCATGCTGAGACGCGTGGCCGGGGTAGCTGTGTGCGAGTGCCGCCGCCGCCGCCGCCCGCCGCCGCCCGACTGGGTCAGAACTTCTGCTGCCGCTGCAGGCCGCCGCCCGCAGCCAACCCGTCCGATCCGTCTGCTACCGCCTGGTGGCAGCCAGCAGTGAGGGATGGCGCCGACTGTGCCCCACGCCACGAGCGTGGGCGTGGAGGAGGCGGAGGAGGGTGCAGGCGCCGCCGGCGCCGGCGTGCCACACGGCCACGTGCACGCCGACGGCTCGCATGAGGAGCACCTGCTGCCTCGCCTCGCCCTCATCCCTCACCACCACACCAAGGCGGGTTGCTGGGATTGGCGGGGCGGCGTCGGGGGGGGTTGCGGCTGCGGGCAGGGGGGTGTTGGGACTGTTGACATCAGCAGGCGGTGACAGCTGGCCTGTCGCCGCCACACCTGCGCTGCTCCCTGCCCGATCTGCTTGTCCTGCCGCAGGTCATTCTCTTCATCCGAAACGGGCAGGCCTCCACCATGCCTACGTAGCACGCACATGTTGCTCTCTGATTGTGTTCCACTTGTGTTGCACACTCTCACTCCTGCCGTGCAACCTCTCACTCCTGCCGCAGGTCATTCACTTCATTCGGCACGGGCAGGGCTACCACAACGTGGCGGGGCAGCTAGACCACGAAGGTGGGTCCGCTGGATGGGCAATTAGGGGATGTATGGTGGACAAATAGGTCGGCGTGATGGCCCTCGGAGAGAGGCTGTGTGATGGACAGAGCTGTGCAACGGGTGCCACCCACCAGCTAGGTCGCCGCCTCTGGCAAGCCCTCCCAGCCAAGGGCCACCTGGCAGAACGGCACCAAAGCCGTGCGCTGGAAGCCCCGCGCCCGCCGCCTGCCAGCCCCGCACCCGCCTGCTCCCTTTGTCCACAAGCAGTGCATGTGCACATCCCTTGCACGCCTGCCCTGCCCTGCCCTGTTGTGTGGCGCAGAGTACAAGAGCTGGGAGTTTGAGGACGCGCACCTCACAGACTTTGGCTGGCAGCAGGTGCGTGCTGTTGCGCCGCTGCTGCGCCCGCTGCGGTGCGTTGTCGTTGTCGGAACCTGTGGTGGTGGTGTGTGTGTATGTGGTGGTGGTGGTGGTGGTGTGTGTGTGTGTGGTGGTGTGTGTGTGTGGGGGGGGGGGGGCTGCGCTGCCATCGGTTTGCACCCCTCCCCCGCCCGTCTGCTGCACTGTGCCCCTGTCAAGCCCGCGCCCTCCGCCCCTGCAGGCTCGAGCGCTGAACTCGCACATCCGCAAGCTGGGCTCAGAGTTCCGGGCAGACGTGGTGATTGTGAGTGTGTTGTGCCAGCACCCGCCGTGGTTGCATCCCCCCCCCGAGGTTGCGGGTTGCTCGTCTTGTCAGCACAAACCGGTGTCGCCGCTGCAGAAACCAGTGCGTGAGCGACGGGACGGACGCAGGTGCACAGCTGGGGGTGGCCCCAGCCGGGCTGCTGCCGCTTCTTGCCACCGCTGGCCTGGCCGTGCCTCCCCCTGCCTGCCCAGGTGTCGCCGCTGACGCGCACGCTGGAGACTGCGGCGGGGGTGTTTGGCGCGGGGCGTTGGCAGCAGGGCGACCCCCAGCCGCCGCTGATGCTGGAGCAGGTGGGGGTGGGTGGGTGGATGTGCAGGGGCTACCTTGAGAGTGAAGGATGGTGTGCGCGGGCGGCAGGAGGGTGTGCGATGGGGGATGATGCGTTCTCAGGGCGCAGCGGAGGCCCTGCCTCCTGCTCTCCGTTGCTCCTCTGCCGTTGTCGTGCTGCCCCATGTGTCCGGCCCTGCTGGCCTGCTTGCAGACCGAGGTGGAGGGCAAGCGTGCTGCCCAGCAGGCCATCAGCGCGGCGGGGTGCCCACCCTTTGTGGCCTGGGAGGGGTGCAGGCAAGTGGGCGCGTGTTCGCGGGGGAGCTGAAGCCTAAGGGCACGTCTGTGCCAGCTCGGCTGCACACAGCGGCCGCGCCTGCGGCCGCCAACCGCGCCCGCCGCTGTTCGCTACTCGCGCCCACCAGCCCAAGCGCTGCAGCCACTCCCGGGCTGCTCCCGCCTCACTTCTCCCCTTCTCCCCTCTGGCACCTGGGCGTGCAGGGAGCACCTCGGGGTGCACCCCTGCGACAAGCGGCGTCCCATGCGCGACATCAAGCCCTCCTTCCCAGCCGTAGATTTCTCGCTGGTACGCAGCCCCCGACCCCCCCCCCCCCCCCACCACCACACACACACACACCCCACACACACCGGCCTCCTCGCCAAGGCACCCCCCGAACAGGGGCGTCAAATGTGCCCCCCCTCCCCCCACCCACCCACTACCCGCACCCTCAAAGTCGCCCTTTGTTGTGGCCACCGCGTCCCTCTGCCGCGCCCCCCCCCCCCCCCCCTCGTCAAAGGACACGCGCACCCAGCAAGCCCAATTACACACACGTCCTGTGTCTGGCTGCCCTGCTTCCGGGCCGCAGGTGGAGGCGGAAGAAGACACGCTGTGGACACTGGAGCACCGTGAAACGCACGACGAGATCAAGCGGCGGGGTTTGAAGTTCATGCAAGTGAGGCTCCACCCCCCGCAATGAGTTGGGTGCTCGCTCCCCCACCCTGCTCCCACGCTGCGTGTGAAGGCGGGCCTGTTGTGGGTCGGTGTGGAGGTCTGGGTGGGTGTGGAGCAAAGGAAGGAAGGCTGCTAACAAGTACAGGTGCACGGCGTCAAACGTGTGTGTAGTATCTTGGTGGGCAGGTTTGATGCAGGTGCCACGCCAAGCAGTCGGCAGCAGGGCTCTGGTTGCGCCAGGCGCGCCCAGCTGCCGCGCTGCGCGGCTGGCACGCTGCCACGCCGCCGCGCCGCCGCCCTGCCGGCCCCCCGACCCGCAGTTCCTCATGGCCCGCCCTGAGCGCCACATCGCCGTGCTGTCGCACGGTGGCATGCTGCACTGGGCGCTGTCCAACTAAGGAGGGGCGCTGAGCGGGCCGGCCATGATGGAACTGCGCCGCTGGTCAGCGGCGCCCCAGGCCCTGGGGGCCGCAGGCGCTGGGGGCCAGAGGCCCCGGGCAGGGTGCCGCCCCGGCACGTCTGCCCGCTGCTGCGGATCAATATCGGCTACCTCTGCCGCCCACACCTCTGCACCCCACGTCTGCAGCCCGCCTACACGCCCACCTCAGAACACGCCCACCTATGTGCCCACCTGCTGCCCGCCCGCCCGCCGTCGCTGCCCACCCACGTCTGCCTCTGCCTGCCCGCCCGCGCGTGCCCCCGCTGCTGCCGCAGTGGCTGATGGGCCGGCCGGAGCGCCACCTGGCGGTGGTCTCCCACTCATCCTTCATCTTCTTCATGCTGCAAGCCTTTGGGCACACAGCCGCGCCCGCCATCCAAACCGAGCTGCACAAGTGGTGGGGAGTGCTCCGCATCTAACGACGTGCATCCTGCATGCGCGGCCTCCGCATCCCTGTGCACCTCGCATCAGTGCAACCGCTGCATGCGCAGATGGGCATGTTCCTGGTGGTACTCCTTGACTGCGCGCACCCGCCCTGCACCTGCACCTCCCTACGCACCTCGCATCCTGCATCCGCATCTTGCTGCGCTGTGCCTGCCGCCGCTGCACCACTGCACCGCCGCCCCCTGCCAGCTGTCACCACCCCATCCCGTTCCCTTCCCTCCTTCCCTCCCCCCCTCCCTCCCTGCCCTCCTTCCCCAAGGTACGAGAACTGCGAGATGCGCACGGTGGTGCTTGCAGATGAAGGCGGCGCGCACGCCCACCCCGACCCCCTGCACTTCCACGGCGGCCGCATGGCGGCGGCGTGAGGGCGGCAGCGCGCTGGCGGCAGCAGCGCCGCAGCAGTGGCGCACGGTGCGCCCCCCCCCCCCCCCCCCTTACCCTTTGCGGCTGCATGGCGGCAGCGCGAGCGCGGCGGCACCCCGAGCAGCAGCGGTGCAGCAGGGCCGCGCAGTGCGTGCCAACCCGGACCCCTGCGCCTGCACACCGTAGGTTGTGTGCCCAGCGGAGCAGCGAGGGGGCGGGCAGCGATCAGGTGGCAGCCGGTGCCCCTGTGCCCCTGTAAAACCGCCTCGGAGCATGCAAGGGATTGAAGCTGGTGGTAGCTGGTGGTTTTGGTGGGGTCACACGGCTCAGTTACGTTACCAACTTGCATAGGTGGACACATAACACTGACAGGCACGCGCAACCCAGCAATACTTGCAAGACTGACTTGAGGTGGTTTACACGTTGCAAACAGCACAAAACCTGTGCTGGTGACACAGAGGTCAGAGTGCGAGCGACGGGGCATCACACGACGAGCAAGGCACTGGCTTACCCAAGGCCGGCCAAAACACATGCAGGTGGAAAGCAATACCGCTGCAGGGGGGCCCAAGCTCTGGGCAGGCCCCGGCCCCCGGGTGTAACTTGGCAGCTAGCTAGCTAAGGGCTGGGGGGGGGGGGGGGGGGGGGGGGGGGTCAATGGCTTGGAGAACCGCCTTCATGCATTCGGGTTCTGACTCCTTACGGACTCTGCAGACGTGGCGTGCACGCTCCACCGCGCCGCCGAGCTGTGCATGGTGCTGGCGGGCGGGCGCCAGTTCTGTATATAGCCAACCTTTGCAACGTGTAACCCACCCTCAGTCAGTCAGTCTTGTATATAGCCAACCACGTGTTGGTGCTTTCCGGCAGCGGCGAGTGGCGGGCGGGTCCAATTGCATCTCCCCTTTTTCGGACGCACAAATGCAGAGGGAGCTAATTTATCAAATGATTAGGGTTGTTTACGGCAGCGGCCCATCCATCCGTAGCCCTGAAAAGGAAAAGCGACAGTGATAGGATTCGAACCTACGCGCGTTTCCGCAATGCCTGACAATCTGTGAGAAACACAGTGCTAATCATCGCGCTTAGCAGGGCACCGCCTTAACCACTCGGCCACACTGTCTGCGCTGTGATGCGCGATGCCGACGAGGTCTGATTTTATTATGTATAATCGTGAAAATAATTTTCTTGAACGCCCGATTGGCCAGCCTGTGCGTTGCTGTGCCGCTTTCCCCCACCGCTCCCTCCACAGGCATTGCTTTCTCAGGTTAGAGGGCTCAGCCCCAGCACGTTAACGTGCGGACCACCTGTAAGACACACACACACCCTGTGGTGCCGGCTGATGCGCGCCCCCCTCCTGCCCCGGCCTGCGGCAGCTCCGGCCCCGCCTGCAGCAGCGCCGCCGCCGCCAGCCGAGGCGTCGGGCGCCGCCGCCGTGGTGGCGCCCGCGGCGTCGTCGGCGGCACCTGCAGCGGTGGCGGCGGCAGCAGCAGCACCGGCAGCAGCACCGGCAGCAGCGCCAGCGCCAGCAGCGCCGCCCCCCGCCGCCGGCCCCGCGCCGCCCTCCACCCCTTCGCGGCCGCCCCCCGCCGCGCCCTCGCAGCCCTCCGCTGCTGCCCCCTCGCGGCAGCCTGCGGCTGCGCCCCCCCCGCCCCCCGCCGCTGCCGCTGCCGTTCTGTTCGTCGGCGGCGACGCGCGCTCACCCCGCTGTGCGGCCTACCGCCGGCGCAATTTGCGCCGGCGCGTCGAGTCGCCGTTGGGCGACGCCTGGGTTCCCGCGTCCGACGGCGGCAGCACTGTCGCCAGCAGCGCGCCCCCGAGCCGCCCCGGCAGCCTCGCCGCCAGCGGCCCTCCCAGCCCGCCCGCCGCCGCGCCGCGCGACCCCGCTGGTTAGCGTGTGCGCTGCGCTGGGCTGCCCTCCCTCTTGCTTTCACTCTCTTGTCCCCACCGCCGCCGGCTCGCCCCCTGCGCCTTCTTGCTTGCCTTGCACCCTGCGCATGGGCTCCCCCGCCTGTCTGGCCGCTCTTGCCAGCTCCTGTGCCGGGGCGGGTACTCCCTCCGCGCTTGCGTGTTGCCCTGGCTTGCCTCGCGCCTGCACCATCGCCTGGCGGTTGTGCGCTGTTTTGCCCCGGGCGGCGTTGTGCTGCATGCGGTTGAAGGTTGTGTTGATGCATCGATCCTGCGACCCGGCCCCCTTACTGCCATGCTGCCCCCCGCTTGCCCCTGCGTGCCTGTGTTTTGGGAGCGGCTCCCAGGTGCCCGCCGCTCTCCCGCCCTCCTCTGCGCCCGATTAGCCAGCCTGTGCGTTGCTGTGCCGCTTTCCCCCACCGCTCCCTCCACAGGCATTGCTTTCTCAGGTTAGAGGGCTCAGCCCCAGCACGTTGACGTGCGGACCACCTGTAAGACACACACACACTTTTGGTGCGCGGCGAGCTGTTGGGGCAGTCAAGCCCCGGCCACCCATCGCAGCCAGCGGTGCAGTAGTTGGGTGAGCCTTTGGTGCTTGGCGGACACGGTTCCGGTTCTGTACCGGGGTGGCTGGCGCCGCTGCCTGTGGCCTGCATTGCCGTTTGGCAGCACAGGTTTTGTGCTGTTTGCAACGTGTAACCCGCTCAAGTCAAGTCAAGTTTGCCGTTTGGGACGCTGTCTGCCTGGCAGCTCTGGCAGCCATGGATGGCGGCCGCAGCCAGCTGGCCGCCCGCCTGCTCCAGGCCCGGCAGGCAGCCGACGGCCCCTCCAGCAGCCGCCACCCCCCGCCGCCCCCACCCACACCCGCTCAGCTGGTGCCTGCCGCACAGCGGCACGCCGTCGCCCGCTTCTGGGACCTGCTGCAGGACCTGTGCACTGTCGGCACGGCGCCGGCGGCATGGCAACAGCAGCTGCCTGCTGAGCACCCGTTTATCTGTTGGGATGTAGAGGCGCACCGCCTGCGCCTGCACCGCTCCCCCTGATCTGCCCCGTTTTTAGCACACCTCTGCTCTCGCGCTCCCTGTGCTGTGTCCCCTCCTCCCTCCTGTTGCATTCGTGACGCCCCCGTGGCTCTTGCTCACGGCAGCGGTTGGGCGGGGCCTGCCCAGAGTTTGGGCCCCCCTGCAGCGGTGTTGCTTTCCCCCTGCATGTGTTTTGGCCGACCTTGGGTAAGCCAGTGCCTTGCTCGTCGTGTGATGCCCCGTCGCTCGCACTCTGACCTCTGTGTCACCAGCACAGGTTTTGTGCTGTTTGCAACGTGTAAACCACCTCAAGTCAAGTCAAGTCAAGCTGTTTGGCGCCGCTCCTCTACCTGTGCCTGGCACAGGCGCTGCTGCGGCTCCTCCAGGCCCGCGGCGGCATGGCAGCAGCAGCTGCCTGCTGCGCACGCGTTCATCTGTTGGGATGCCGAGGCGCACCGCCTGCGCCTGCACCGCTCCCCGTGATCTGCTTGCGTAGCGCCCCGTTTTTAGCACATCTCTGCTCTCGCGCTCCCTGTGCTGTGTCCCCTCCTCCCTCCCGTTGCATTCGTCACACCCCCGTGGCTCTTGCTCACGGCAGCGGTTGGGCGGGGCCTGCCCAGAGTTTGGGTTCCCCCTGCAGCGGTGTTGCTTTCCCCCCTGCATGTGTTTTGGCCGACCTTGGGTAAGCCAGTGCCTTGCTCGTCGTGTGATGCCCCGTCGCTCGCACCTGATCTGTGATCAGCAGCTCAGGTTTTGTGCTGTTTGCAACGTGTAACCCGCTCGAGTCAAGTCAAGTGTGCTGTGTCCCCATCCCCCCCCCCCCTTTCATTCGTGACGCCCCTTGTGGCCCTTGCTCACGGCAGCGGCTGGGTGGGGCCTGCCCAGAGATTGGGCCCCGGAGCAGCAGGGTTGCCTCCCCCCGCCTGTTTTGGCTGGCCTTGGGTAAGCCATGCCTTGCTCGTCGTGTGATGCCTTGTCGCTTACACTCTGACCTCTGTGTCGGCAGCGCAGGAGTGCTGAAAGTGACGTGCAACCCGCCCTCGGTCAGTCAGTCGGCACTGCTGCAGGTCCGCCTCGTTGGCGGCGGCAGTGCTTCGCGCACGTCTCGCCACGCCGCCGCCAAGACAGATGAACAGAGGTCGGGGCGCACACTTGCCGCTCGGCTCAGTCAATCAGCATCTTCGCTCCATTTGATTGCACCGCTACCCACCCGCCAGCGAGCAGCGATGTCGCCGGCCCAGCTGCCCAGCGCCGACTTGCTCGAGGAAATTTGCGTGCGGTTCATTCTCACGCTACCTGCGACAGAACTAGAGTGAGTGCAGCGGTGGGCGCGTTGCGATCGACGCTATGCGTCCCAGCACATCGCCGACTCTGACCGCGCCTCACCCTACCCCTGCAGGTCCTTCGAGCGCTTGCTCTTTTCCATCGAGCAGGCGTGGTGGCACTACGAGGTGCGGGATGCTGCAGGCGCTGGCCGGGCTGGCGGCGGCAGCGGCGGCGGCGGCGGCAGAGCGCCAAGCGACCGGTCTGTTTGCGGCTCCTTGCCTTGACCTGCAGGACCATGTTCGCGAGAAGCCCGAGAACACCGCCCTCAAGTCGCTGACGCTCAAGGAATTCACTGGGCTCATCTTTGAAAAGGCAGGCAGGGGGGGGTGCAGGCGGCTTCGAGACGTGCCTTTTATGCGGCGCCGCCGTCGTGCTGCAGCGGCGGCTGCTATGGCAGCTGTGTGCGCTGCCGTCGCTGAGGTTATAGCTGCGGCTGCGTGGTCCGTGCACCAATGCTGCCCTCATGCTTGCCAATGTTATTGATGCCTGCCGTGCCATGCAGGTGCCTGGGTGTTGAACAGCCCTCTCTTCCACCCCCTCCTGCACCCCTCACCATCTGCACGTAGCCCACCCCACTCACCTTCTGCCGCTGCCTGCCGCCGCCGCCCGCCCGCTGTGCAGGTGCCCGGCCTGCAGCCCTTCCGTGGCAGCTTGGAAGAAATCTACGCACAGTTCAATGCGTACAAGCGCACCGTGCCAGTGCGGTGCGTGCCTGGGGTGCCCCTCCCAACCCCAACCTGAAGGGAGCAAAGGGTGTGCCGGCTGCACTCCCACCCACCGGCTCGGCGCTGATTGAAGCACGCGGGGCAGCTGTGGGTGGGGACGAGGGTGCCCACCCCCACTTGCTGCGCTGCCATGATGGCCTGCTCCCTTTGACTCTCACGCTTTCTCCTCGCCCCGCCTGTGCCGTCGTTGTGTTGCAGCGGCGCCATTGTGCTGACCCCAGACATGTCCAAGTGCCTGCTGGTTCGGGGCTACAAGAAGGACGCAGGTAGGGGGGCACAGAAGGCCCTCGGGCTCGGCGGGGGCGGCAGGCGGCACACGGCATGTACATGGCTGCAGCCAATGGTTCGATATTCGGTCTGCTGGGTGGTGTTTGTCACTGCCCTGCAGCTGGGGCACGTGATGAGGGCCTGGTTGCACCTGCAGGACAGCGCGTCCACCAACTGTCATCCACCCATGCTGTCACCGCTGCACCGTGCTCGCAGGCTGGGGCTTCCCTCGCGGCAAGCTCTCCAAGGACGAGACGGACGCGCAGTGCGCTGTTCGCGAGGTACGCGCGGCGCGGGCGCCGCCTCGGGGGCCCTCGGCAGCGGCGGCTTTGGGCTGGGGCAGGGGCGGATCTGGGTCAGGCGGGCGTCGGGCATGGCCTGACCCAGCGCGGGTGCGGCCCCCTAGTTCTGCAATTCCAATTCTGCAAAAACTAAAATACGTTGTGCAGGTGGAGGAGGAGACTGGGCTGGACATCACCGACCTCCTGAACAAGCAGGACTTTATTGACGCGCAGCTGGGGGACCAGGACACGCGCCTCTTCATTGTGCAGGCAAGCGGGGCGGGCGCTGTGCGGCCTGTACCGTGCGGCGCTGCCACGCCGCAACGCGGACGAATGCATTTGCTTCGTTGTAGCATTAGAGGAGGAGGGCGGGCCGATCAGCCCGCCCTGCCTGCCGATAATTTGCCACCCCCTGCCTGACCCCCCGGCAGGGCGTGCCGGAGACCACCCACTTTGCGCCGCACGTGCGCTACGAGATTGGGGCCTTTGGTTGGTATCTGGTGGACCACCTGCCTGCCAGCTACGACGAGAGCAAGCAGGTGGGCGGCAGGCGGGACGGGGCAGGGTGGGCGGGACGATGCGGGCGCGGGGCGGGGTGGGGCGGGGCGGCCAGGGCGGGGGGTGGCTGGCAGGCTCGAGCAGCGCTCGCCGCCTCGCCGGCCGGTGCATCCCATGCATCCCACTGGCGTTGGATTCAGCCTCCTCTGCTCTGTTCCTGCCCCGCCGCCGCTGCTGTCTGCAGGCGTTTGTGAACGAACAGGGAGGGCGGCACAAGTTCTTCAACGTGTGGCCCTACATTCGGCCGCTGCGTGCCTGGATCAAGTGAGATTGAGGGGGGGCGCCGCAGGTTGGGGAAGGGGGCGTATGCTGATTGGTGAGAGAAGGGCGTGCTGCGAGGTGGGAGAGACGGGCGCAGCGGAGCACAGCGGGCAGTTGTGCCGGACCTGCCGGTCGGCTGCCAGTTAACGGCGGAGCGGACCGCGAGGCTGCCGCCACCAGCTGGCCAGCGGGGCGACGGTGCCTTCACAAACCAGCAACACTGCTCACACCGATGCCTTCCGGACCATGCACCCCATGTGGCCCCCCACAGGAAGCGGCGGCAGCAGCAGCGCGTCAGCGTGCAAAGCGGCGGCAAGGTGCTCGTGGTGCCCGTGTCGGCAGGCAAGAAGGCCCCGCAGCAAGCAGCAACCAAGGTGGCGGCGGCGGCAGCGGCAGCTCCGGCAGCATCGCGAGCGGCGGCACCGCCACAAGCAGCAGCGGCGCAAGCGGCGGCACCACCACCAGCAACAGCGGCAGCGGCAGCGGCAGCAGGGGCCCCTGGCCGGTCGCTTCGAGAGTTTAGGTTTGACCATGCGCCCATACTGCAGGCGCTGCAGCTCGCCTGATGGCTGCTGCAGCTGCAGAGGAGGCCTCCTCGACCGCTCCCCCAGGCTGACGGCTGCCGCCTCCTGGCATAGTCAACACACTGCTCAACGCTCTGCCGGCCTGTTGCTTGACAGGCAATTTTCCGACGCTGCGCCTGGCCTGCTCTGACCGCACTGCTCCGACCGCACTTGCCTCCCTGCGACGCTCTGACCGACAGCGCCCGGCTGACTCCTCTCACAGCCCCGCAGTTCCCCTCCGTAACTGCGTTTACACACCAAATCAGGACAGGAGAGGGGGGAGGCGTGGGGCAGGACACGTATAAACATGCACGTTTGAAATGAAAGGTCTCACAAGGCGGGGCATGCAAAGCAGGGGCGCGAGCGGTAGGTATGCAACATACAGGGAGATGGAGGTACAGGGCAACAGGGGTCGCTTTGCATGCATGCCAAAATTAAAGCAGGGGCTTGTACGGCACATGAACACAGCACGTAGCTCTCACACAAAACTGCACTCCTCCGCTCTGCCAACAGCGAGCAGCGTTTACTTTACGATGGTTTTGGCTGCGGCGGCCGTGCCACACAGCGCTCGCAAGTGCGTTGATGTTCCTGCTGTGGCGGCTTAGGCCGTGAATGTTGCTTGTGATATGCTACTGCGTCGACGGCGACGCGCGCGCCAGGTTTTCAGCCATGTGCTCGAAGGCGTCTCGGCTGGGCACGGCAGGGCAGGGGGGGCAGGGGAGGAGGGCAGAGCGCTCTTCAGGCGAGGGGGGCGGGGCTGGTACACAGCCGCACCGGCACGCTGCAGTGCGCATTCATCAATGTTGATGTTGGCCGAAACCTGTTGCCGTCGACAGCCAGCCGCACAGCACGACAAATGGTGACGCGGCGCCGCTCACCTGTGCCTCGCTGTCAGCTCGGAGCTCTCCACCTCGCCACCTGCGATAGAGCGGGGGAGGAGGGGGAACAGGAGGTGTGTGGCGCCGGTGCCTGGCACGCTGAGGGCGTCGTGTAGAGCTGGTGTGCATGGTAGGCTGCTGGGGCTTGCCACCCATGCCCCTGCCGGTAGCCCGCTCCAGCCGCCTTGCTTTCCTGCTGTTGCATAACTCTAGCAGAGCAACAAGAAAGCACCCAGACACCAAAACACACCTCACCTGTGCAAAGGGGCTTGCGGGATGCCTCCATCGCGCTGCGGTCAATCGTGGCGCCGCTCTGCAGGGCAGGGGTTGGCAGGCGGGGACGCGCGAGGGGTGATGCAGCACCGCGAAGCAGCGCGCACACGAGCAGACACCCTGCAGAGCTGGGCGGCATGGCATCTCTCCCACCCGCCGTGCTCCCCGCTTCAATCCACCCTTCAACCATCCCTTTGCCCCCGCTGCCCGCTCTCCTCCGCTCCGCCCCGCACCCAACCCATCCCGCCGCCTTGCACCCACCTCCATAGCCATCCCTTCAGCCAGGCCAAAGGTGCAGCAGCCGCCGCAGGGCTCGCCCGCAGCCGAGGGGACCGTGCCTGCTTCGCCAAGGGGTGTGCAGGGCAGGGGTGGAAATGCACAGTTGTTGACAAACGATGGTGTATCGGGAAAGTGGAAAGACACTCGCCCGCCGCGAACGGGTCGTGCTGCGGAAACACAAGGCAGGGAGGGGCTCGCGGGGCGTACAAGATCGGTGCAAGACGGTTGGCAGGGCGCGCCAGGCGGGGCAGCGCCGACGGCCTCTACCCACACCTTGCCGCTTGCTGGACATTGCGTCCTTGTTGGTGAGCTCAGGTGCTCGAGTGGGGCTCTGCGCACAGGAGGGGAAGAGCGCGGGTGCTGTAGGGAAGAAAGGTGTTGTGGAGCGGTGTCGGCTGCCGCCGCCGCCCCCAGCAGATTTGGGCGCCCCCGATCAACCGACTCCGCGTTGATGCTCGTGTGCCTTAGAGGCCGGATTGAGCGTGGCGGGGCCGCCTAACGTGCGGCTGGCCCGCCCATGTCTCGTAAGTGCCCCGGCAGGGCTCACCTGGCAGCTGCAGCAGCGGCGATCAGCAGTGGCGGTTGCTAGGCGGCGGCTGAAGAGAGCTGAGCCTGCTAAAAGGGTGGGAGGCTGAGGCCCGACACAGAGAGACTGACGAAGGCCGCTTGTAGAGGAGCTGGAGAGCTTGAGGGGAGCCGGCAGAGTGCACAGGTGCTGGTTGCATCAGTGGTAAGGCGCTCGACACCTGGGCGCTGGGAAAGGGTCGCCGGCGCAGCACCGCACAGCAGGCCGTCCTGCCGCCGACGTCAGTCACGCCAGCAACGTGCATGCTTGTGGACAGTGCATGCCTTCATCGCAGCATGGCCTGCTGAATGGTGTACAGGACGACTACTTTTAAAGCAGTAGCCTGGCCTGCGGGCAGCCTACGGGCTCGATTCACTCACTAATTAAGCACGGCGCCGGCCTTGTAATGCGCACCGCTTGCCATCCGCTGCTCCCGTTCGCGCCATACAGCATGGTTCTAGCGGAATGATTCATTTTGGTTGTTGTCGGCCTCAATGGCGGTACCACCTTGCTACGGCGGGGACGGGCCTCGCCATCGGCCAATCGCCCGCGGGCGGCGCTGACGCCTGTCGCACGGCACCGACGAGCCGCTCCCAGTGTCATGCCCGCTGGACCCAAGCCAGGCAGCCTGGCTGCGTTAATGCAGGCTGCTGCATGGGTACAGGCGGCCTGTGGGATTGCCAGAACGATTGCTGGGCTGCAGAGCGAGATGCTGTGGCGCCCCCACATTTGTGCCACCTCAGATTTGTGAACCCCCTGGCGCTCTCCCCAGAACCCGATCGGCCCGCGCTTGCGCTTTGCCCACCGTTTCTTACACCTCCTCCGCACGTTTGGGTCCCCTGCCGCCCCCGCAGCGCCGCTGTTTTCGAACCATGACTGTGACAGCCATGAATTTCGCCCGCCAAGCGCGCGAGGCCATGTGGCGTCGCGTGGCCTCTTACGTTAGGTCTTCGCATCTCCTACTCTGTCGATTCCGAAACGCTCGCATCGTGTGCCACACGAAGCTGAGCACGCTGCACGCTTAGCCACAGCCCCTGCAACTCCTCCGCTGAGCCCCTCCTCACTGCTCGCCACCGCACCTAAGCCTTTCCCCGCCCTCAAGCCACAATGCAGTCTGCTGTTGCGCCCCGAACGCAGTTAGCAGGCGCGCAGGGCCGCCGCGCCGCCCTGCCGGCATCAGTACCGCGCCGCTCCGCGCGCGCCGCCGCCGCCACCCCCACCGCCCGCAAGCTGTGCCTGGCGGCTCGAGCCCACGCCTCCCCCTTCCGAGACAACTCTGTGAGTAGTGCATAATGCCACAACTCAGCTGAATTCTGCCCCTGCTTTGCATTGCTCGCTGCCGTTCGCTGCTGTATCTCGTTTGGCAGACAGTATCTCGTTTGCCAGCCGCGGCGCTGCTGGCTGCTGCTGCTGCTGCTGCTGCTGCTGCTGCGCGCACTCATCGAGGCCCCCTGATGCAAGCACGCCTGTTTACCCACCCGATGCAACAGCCCGCAACTGCGACCACAATGGACAGCCGCCTCGCAGATTCGCCGCCCGCTACACCGGCACCGCCCGCCGAGCCTCGTACCAAGTCGCGCGTCGTGGTGCTGGGCTCTGGCTGGGGCGCCGTGGCCTTCATCAAGAACGTGGACCCGCGCATGTTTGGGGGTGAGCAGGGGGGTTGGGGGGTTGGGGGGGAACAGAGCAGGGATGGCGGGGGCCACCGGTCATAAAACCGTTTCCGCCCCCCCCCCCCCCCAGAGGACGGCCCCTATGAGCTGGTGCTGGTCAGCCCCCGGAATTACATGCTGTACACGCCGCTCCTGCCCAGTGAGCAGGGAGTGGGAAGGAGTGTGTTGTCCGGCTTGCCAGGAGCTGCCGCGCGCCCGCCTGCAGCCAGCGCACCCTGCGCCCTCGCACGCCCCTCCCCCTGCGAAGCATGCTCTCGCCACGTCACGTCACGTCTCAGGCGCTGTGGGCGGCGTGGTGTCAGAGAACAGCATCGTGGAGTCGATCCGCAGCCTCATGCACGACAAGGTGAGGCGGGGGGGAAGTTTGGGTCGGTGTTGGAGCCTGCCTGCCGTCAGGCTACCTGCTGAACTCCAGTGGTGCCACTGTTGCCACTGCCGCGGCGGCCACTGCGGCGGCCCCGGTGGCAGGCGCTGCCGCCCTCGACAAACCACCTGCCGGCCCTCTGTCGTTTCGCTGCAGGGCCGGTACTACGAGGCACGTGCGACGGGCATCGACCCTGCCAGCCGCACCCTCACCTGCGTCAAGCAGTTCTGCGAGGTCCGAACATGGGGCTGGCTGGCTTTGAATGCTCTGCCGCAGTTCTACGAGGTCCGGAGGGTGGCAGCTGCCGGCAGGCAGGCATCCAGGAGCAGCCGCAAGGTAGCTGCTCTGCCCTGGTCGGATCACATCAGCCCGCGAGCGACCCCTGCATGTCGACTGCTTGGCCGCTGGGGCGCAGCAGCACGGCGCTCCGCCGCACCCCACGCCTGCCGCCCTCGGCCACGGCCAGACTGCGCCACGCCTCGTGTGGCCTCCTGTTGCCCTCCAGGTCTGCGCCGCGCGCATGGACAACGGTGCAGACGTGGTGCATACGGATGTGGACCACACCTTCACGGTTCCCTACGACGTCCTGCTGTGCTCCGTGGGCGCTGTCAGCGCCACCTTTGGCATCCCCGGTGTCTACGAGCACTGCTGGTTCCTCAAGTCGATGGAGGACGCCCAGAAGCTGCGCAAGCACATCGGGTAAGACTCGTGCGATGCCGCCAGCAACCGACAGCAGATGCACTGCTGGCGCCGCCGCCGCAGCTGGCGCTGGGGCTGGCGCTGGCGCTGCTTCATCTAAGCACGCTGTTGTGCCGCCTGCCTCGCCCCTCCGCAGCAAGGCTTTGGAGCAAGCTGCCCTGCCTGACGTTACCCCCGAGCAGCGCAAGAAGATGCTGAGCTTCGTCGTGGTGAGCGCGCTCCGGATTGCCCGAATGCCAGCCACCTCCGCCGCTGTGCGGTCCTGCCAGCCCGCCTGCGCCTGTGCGCTGCGCTGTGAGCCGGCACGCACTGCGGCCTGGCGTTGACAATGCTTGTAGAACGTAAGAAGCACGCGCCACTGGCCCTTGCCCTGCTGTGTAGGTGGGTGGCGGCCCTACGGGCGTCGAGCTGGCTGCAGAGCTTCACGATTTAATGACGGAGGATGTGGCTCGCGAGATGCCGCACATCCTGGTGGGCACGCTGTGCTGCGCCCCCACGCTGTGCACATCTACACTGCACCATGCTGCTTGCCTTGATAACTGGAGACGTGGCACGCACGCTGCACTGCTTGCGTCTCTGCAATATGTCAGCGCACTCGGCCAGCCAGCCAGCCAGCCCAAGGAATTGCAGCAATTCAAGCCTGTTGCAAACCAACATGAACCGTTCACCCTGCAGGATGACGTGTCAATCACACTGGTGGATGGCCTGGACTCGCTCCTCAACTCGTTCCATGCGTGAGCGCACATGCACGCTGGTGCTGCTTTCGTTGGCTCTCCTCCTGCTGGTGCTGCTTTCGTTGCCGCTCCTCCTGCTGGTGCTGCCGCTCTCCTTGCTGCCGCCGCCACTGCTGTTGCCCCTGTGTGAGCCACGGGCCATTCCACCAGTGGCCTCCACCCACACCCTCGCCTCCTTCCGTCATGCCGCAGCGAGATCCAGACCTATGCCGGCGAGGTGTTCAATCGCAGCGGCATCAACCTGCGCCTGGGCTGCAAGTAAGCTTGCTTGGTAGGCGGTGTCGGCTGCTGGCCCTTGCACAGGCTATGCCCTGCCTACCTGCTGGCTGGTGCGCCCTGCTTGCGTGCGGACCTTCTGCCTGCCTGTATGTATGCTGTTCTATCATGTCTACCTGCCTACCTTCCCCCCTCTTCCCCCATCCATGCTGCTGATGTCCTCGCCTCTCCTATGCAGGGTGACAGCTGTCCATGTTGGCAAGATTGAAGTGCAGCGCAAGGACGGCAGCGCCGACGTCGTGCCCTTCGGCACCTGCGTTTGGGCCACCGGCATTGCCATGCACCCCCTGGTGGCTGCCCTGCAGGCTCAGCTGCCCGCCGAGGTGCAGGGCTCGCGGCGCGGCCTGCTGGTCGACCCGAACCTGCGCGTGATGGGCAGCCAGGGCACCATCTTCTGCCTGGGCGACGCGGCGGTGACGGGGGCCACCACCAAGACGGCGCTGCCGCCCACCGCCCAGGTGGCGCGCCAGCAGGGCGAGTACCTGGCGGCGCTCTTCTCCCACCACCGCCTGGGCCTGCAGGAGCAGCCCGAGCCAGCCACCGGCGACCTTGTGCCGCTGCCCGCCGGCGCCAAGCCCTTCCAGTGAGGGTGCTGATGAGACTGCCAGCTATTGCGTGCACAGCATTGGGGGTGCAGGCGCGCCTTGCGTTCCAGGCGCCGCTCTCTGCAGCCCGCCATGCCCGTGCGTGCAGGTTGACGGCGCTGCTATGCCCCTGCCTACTTTGCACTGCCCCCTCCTACCTCCCTCTGCCCACACAGGTACCTGCACCTGGGCTCCCTGGCTTACCTGGGCAACCAGAAGGGGGTGATGGACCTGCCGGTGAGTATGAGGCACAGTTGTGCTGCGCTGCGCTGCGCTGCGCTCTGCTCCCTCGTGGTGTGACGGGGTTTCCCACCCCCACCCTGACAGTTCAAGACCCCCTTCCTCAAGACCCTGCGTGGCTACCTGGGCGGGCAGACCTGGCGCACGCTGGAAACGTTCATGCAGGCACGCAGACACTGGGTGGGGCGGCAGGGGCGTGCTGTGAGCGCCGCAGCGTGCACATACTAGCGGTGCTTCGCACCGTGCCAGGGGCGCCTGGTTCTCATCCCCACTGCCACTGCCTTGGTCCGGCCTGCGCTGCAGATCTCCCCCCGGACCCGCTGGATGGTTTTCATGGACTGGGTGCGAGCCGCCATGTTTGGGCGCAACGTTTCCGACATCTGAAAGCGGCTGGCCCAAATGCGATGGCGCAGCGCTGCCCAAGCGCCCAAAGTGCTGCTAGTCTCCAGGTGTCAGGGCAGGCCTGCCGGGCGTCATGCGCCGGAAACCTGGGCCGCTGCCACACCCAGCCACACGATAAAAGCCCAGCAGGGGCAGCGCCAATGCCAGCCGCGCTGCCGCCACTGTAGCCGAACCCCGCGCTTGACGACTTGCCCTTGAGCTGACCCCTTGCACACCTGCGATCATTCCTGCTGCTGGCATCACGCTGCCCCCCGCACACATGTTCCACCCCCTTGTAGCGACTCTGTCCCCAAGAACTCCCTCACATGTCTCTGCTCTTCTTTGTGCCCCACATGTCGCCCCTGCCTACGACTGGCACACTGTGGCAGCCTGTAGAATCCATATACGTCCAACCTCCGCTTGCCCCCCGTTTGTCGGTGAGCCCAGCTGGCCCAAGGCCGCTGCTTTACCTTGATGATGAGAAGATTGACCGATTGCCTCCTTGATTCCCTTGATTTAATGCTGCCATGCTTGGTCAAAACCCAGTTCTCTTGTTTGTGCCGCTGAAGCCCTCCCTCCCTCCTTCAGCCTCCCACTCATTGCTGCCCTGCGCACCGCCGCAGCTTGCATCCACCCTGCCATGGCCCTGCTCTCTTGTTCCCCTCTCGAATCCCACGTTCTGCTGTCAGCCTGCGACGCCTGCCTCCCCCACCCTCTCCTCCCAAACCGCCAGCCTGCCTGTTGCCAACAGTTGACGAAGCTGCCACAGACCTGGTCGTTGTACAGTGATCCAGTCCGGAATTGGTGTAACCAGTCAGTCAGTCGGTCAGTCACTGTCCAGGGGAGCTGGCAGCAGGCGCCGCTCGTAACACGCTCGTTCACACCATGCCGCCATCCGACTGCTGCGGCCCCAGCAGCGCCACCCTGCTGTGCACCCGCAGCATCTCCAGATCTGCAATTAGTGGAGCAGGGCAAACGTGGTAAGTGGTAAGTTGAGATGAGATGATCGACGCAGCAGCAGCGGCAGCAGCTGCATCCGGTCCTGCCTTCTATCCTCCACCTCACCTGCTACCGCCGCCGCCTCCTCTGCCGCCATGCCGCCCACGTCGCCACGCTGCTGCGCTGCCTCCGCCAGCGAAGCGGGCGCCTCGCTGCGGGAGCGGAAGAGGCGCTTCTGACGGGGCCGCCCCGCTCGCGCCGTCAGGTCGACGCCCCGCCCAGCCGCCTGCGTCGCCACCTGCCACTGGTGCCGGTCGGGAGAGGGCATGCCAGAGCCAGGGGAGGGCGAGCGGTGCTCGCCAGCGGGCGTGGCTGACGCGCTGCGCGGGGGCGAGCGCGCTGAACCTGCTGGCAGGGCGCCGCCGCCGGGCGTCGCCACGGGGACCTGCAGGCAGCGCAGGGTGGCAGGGCAGGCGGGGGAGGCGGAGCTCAAACAGGGCAAACCTTCAGGTGGGCAGGAGGACTAAGCAGGCATGCAGTTGGTCTGGTTTCGAGGAGGTGGGCGGACACGCCTTCCTCCTCCCCCCGCCTCCATCCCTCAGCCGCACCTGAATGTACGCCCCATGCTCGTCAGGTCCCAGGTAGGCAGGGATGGCCAGGGGCAGCATGCCTGCTGCATGCTCCCCCGCCGCCTTGCTGCCTGCAAAGACGTGCAGGCTGTGCACGCCGCTGCGCATGCCGTGCTGCACGCCGGCCAGCTTGGCGCCGCAGCCGAAGCTGCCCCCGCCCATAAACTCTGAGAATGACGCCGCGCTGCGCTCGCGCTGCAGCACCGCCAGCTGCACCCGCTGCCGGCGGACGTACACAGCCATGGCCGCGACGGCGCACAGGCTGGCAAGGGTGACGCTCAGTCCCACGCCTGCGGCGCAGGGGGACGAGGAGAGAGGAGGCAAGGGGGTAATCACGCAGGCTGCACAGGGTAAGGGAACTGTCGCAAGGCCAGCAAACATGATGCCACGCCCCATGCGCCTGCACAAGACCGAGGAGAGAAGGCAGCACGGGTCTGGCGTGCCATGCGCAAGTGCTAAACTCTGCATGCCTCCCCTGCAGCCACTCACCCACCCTCCCTAACGCCTTCCCTTCCCCCAGCCCCCCACCCACGGCCCGACCCACTAGCTCACCCATCACAGCGCCGGCCAGCGCATTGGAGGTGCCCACCAGGATGCAGCTCTGCCCCAGGCTGGTGGCCTGGGTGGAGACCTGCCAGGCGCCAGGGCAGCAGCGGGAGAAGCGTCAGGGAAGCCTTGCCACTTGCACGTGCTCGCCGAAATATGGCAGGTGCCAGGCGGCCGCGGCACGGAGCATGCAAACCCAAACCCAAACCCAAACGGCAGCATAAGGGCACCTGCGTGCCGGACGGCCAGGTGGGCGCGCCGCCGCACACGCCCACGTTGCTGCCCAGGTCGAGGCGGGTGAGGGAGGGCAGGCGCACCCACGAGGCGGGGATGGGGCCCTGTCGTGGCGGTGGAGGCAGGAAGATGGGGGGTGTCGGAGACGGGTCGCAGCTCCATCGTACCACGCCTGCTCCCGCCTGCATCCCTGCACCCCCACAAGGCATCCCCACAAGGCATCCCCACAAGGCATCCCCACAAGGACTCACCGACAGCTGGTTTAATGCCAGGCGCAGCTCCTGCACGCCGCCCCTGCCCCAGCAGCTGCGCCAGCAGCATCCCTCGAGGCACACCCCCACACCGACGCACCGACAGGTGGTTTGAAACCAGGCGCAGCTCCTGCAGGCTGCCCAGCTCGCGCCAGGCGTCGGGCAGCGGTCCCGCCAGGTAGTTGGCGCCGGCGTCCAGGCGGGTCAGCGCGCCCAGCGTGGCCCACAGGGAGGGCAGGCCGCCGGTGAGGGCGTTTTGGGAGAGGTCGCTGCGGGGGGGGCGAGGGGTGGGAGGGCGGCGATGAACAGATAGATGGCGGCGCTTGTGCTGAGGCTGGTCGAGGCTCCCTCGTGGCACACTTGGTGAGCGCTGCAGGTAAAGAGAGCTCTGGGAGGGACCACTGCAGCGGGGCAGAGGTAAGGAATTTAGGAGTGATGCAGGACGCGGATGTGCTGCGCCCACTCAGGCGGGCTCGGGAAACGTACGGCACACGTGCTCTCCCCGTGCCCAGCCTCCCCTCCATACACAGGATGTGCCCCCTCCTGCACTCACAGCTCCGCCAAGCCCTCCAGCGCACCCCACTCGGCAGGCAAGCTGCCAGTGAGCGCGTTGCCGTGCAGGCGCAGCTGCTTGAGCGCCGCCATGCCTGCCCACGAGGCCGGCAGCGCGCCCGCCACGCCCATGCCCGACAGGTCGAGTGTTGCCAGCTGGCGCAGCGCGCCCCAGCTGGCGGGCAGGCTGGCGGCGGCGGCGGCGGCGTTGCCCGGCAGCAGCAGCTTCTGCAGCGCTTTCAAGGATGCCAGGGGCTCCAAGGATGCCACGCGCAGCCCTGCATTCGCCAGGTTCAGAGTGGTCACTCGGCCGCCGCGGCAGCTGACACCTGTCCACGCCTCGACGGAGCAGGGGTTGCTGCCCTGCTGCCAGTCTGCAAGCGGCGCGCCGCCGCCACCGCCCGCCAGCGCAGCAGCGGCAGCGCTGGCCGCCAGCACGCCCGCTTTGAAGCGCAGCAGGGCGGCGGCGTCTGCCTGCCAGCTGCAGGGGCTGCCCAGCCTGCTGCCGCGCGCGCTGCCGCCTGACGTCAGCACCGCGCCCGACAGCGGGGCGGGCACCTCGCCGCACAGCTGCGGGTTGTCGGCCAGGGAGACGCGGTACGCACGGTCTGCGAGCGCGGTCCACTGTGCAGGCACCGCCTGCGGGAGCGCCAGCCAGGGTGGTGGGGAGGTTACGACGGAAGGCCATGCGCGTGGGGTGCCTGCACACCTGGCAGCAGGATGCTGGCTGATGCGCAGACGGTGATGCGCAGACGGCGCTGCTGCTCCCTGCAGCTTCTGCCACCACTCCCTCCACTTCCATCCCTCCACTTCCATCCTGCTACATCCGTGCCGACCTGTCCCCCAGCACTCACCCCCGACAGCTGATTGCCCATCAGCGACAGCATCTGCAGGCCCGCCATGCCGCCCCAGGCGGGCGGCAGCGGCCCGGCCAGAGCGTTGCCCGCCAGGTCCACCGACGCCGCTTGCCGCAGGGCGCCCCATTCCGCGGGCAAGCTGCCAGTCAGGGCGTTGCCGCCCAGCTCCAGCTGCAGCAGGCGCCCCAGGCGGCCCCACTCGCGGGGCAACGGTCCTGCAGGCAACAGAAGGGGCAGGCAGGGGGGCGTGACCTCTGGGCGTGCTGCGCACAGCACCGGCAGGGAGACCCTTCCCGCAGCCCGGTGACTGCAGGCATTCCCACCCTCAGCCCGCGGCTCAGCCCGCGGCTGTTACAGCGCACCCGTCAGGTTGTTGCACGCCAGCCCCAGGCGCATCAGCATGCGCTGGCGGCCCCAGGCGGGCGGCAGCGGGCCGGCGAGCGCGTTGCCCGACAGGTCGACCACGTACAGCTGGGCCCCCATGGAAGACCAGGCCACCGGCAGCGTGCCGTTGAGGCGGTTGCGCGCCAGCGTGCTGTACCGGGAGGCAACAGGGGCGGGGGGAGGGGAGCAGGGTAGTGGTGGGGGGCGCGCGCAACAGGAGGTCAGGCGCTACCGCCGGCCAGGCGAGCGTGACACAGCCGGCGACAGGTGGCGACAGCCGCGCCGCGCCTGCTCCTGCAATGCTGTATGCTGGCTCTCTGCGAGTGCCAGCACATGCCGCACTTCTTCCTGCAGCCTGGGCATGACAGCAAGGCCTGTCGGAGCTTCCGGCACACAGCTACAGCCTTCCAGCGGCCCCCCCAGGGGGCGGCACCAAGCCACCCCCTGCTCACATGTACTCTATGCCCTCCAGCATGTTCCAGGTGGCAGGCAGCGCCCCCGTCAGGCGGTTGCCGTCCAGGTGCAGCCGCTCCAGGGCGCCCAGCCGCGCCCACCGTGCAGGCAGCCGCCCTGACAGCTCGTTGCCCGCCAGGTCACTGCAGGGACCATGGGGGCAGGCCGGCGGTAGTAGAGCGAGGAGGGGTACAGACAGCTGCAGGCACGGTATGCAACGGCGTCGACGGCAGCATGCGAAATTCCTCACATGCGGCGCAGCGAGGTGAGCAGCGCCAGGTCGGGGTGCAGCGTGCCCTGCAGCCCCGCGCGCGGCAGGCGCAGCTCGGTGACGGCGGCGCCGGCGCACGTCACGCCGCTCCAAGTGCAGGGGTCTCCGCCTGGCTGCCAATCGGGCAGCGCGTCAGCTGCCGCACCGCGTGCAGCGGCCGCGAAATCCAGCAGCACGTCGGCTGCAGAGGGGAGAGGAGATGCAGGCACACGGCACTCGAGCTCCTGCAAGCGTGTGGCAGCGGCGAGCGGCGGCAAGGTGCGGCGGCGGCAGCTGGCTGACGGCGGCTGTCGTTCCGTCGCAACCGCCAGCCGCACCTGGGCTGGGCGCAGCTCTCGCAGCGCCTGCCAGAGCCGCCGCGGACCCCAGCGCCAGCAACAGAATGGGCAGCAGCGCCGTTTGGGCGTTTGCGAGGTTCGTAATGCAACTTCGAGAACCCATTGTGCCTCTGGTTGAGCATACGCGCCGCACGCCCGTCCGGGGGCGGGCGCTGGCCCGCGAGTTCACCGCCTTCTCGTGCGCGCCCTGCGGCGCTTCGGATGACTGCCAGGCACCACAGAAGCAGTTTCTGTTCGGTGAAGAATGCATCCTGAGCGCCTGTCCGCTCATCACTTTGCCGGGCGGCGGCGGCGACGCCACCGTGCGCAGCACAACAAAAAACGCGTCGCCCTGGGTGAGCTGACTTGTTGAGCAAGATGTCACGAGCAGACGGGGGCATTCGGTCACCTACTGACTGCTTCCTTGCACTCTATTGCGCGCTGCGTCGCCATCACGTGCAACTCCACCGCCGCACGACCATGCCACTTTGACGAAGCGTGTTGCAGGGAGGGTACAACACAGACACGTTGAGATGGCAGAGCAAGGGAAAGGCAAGGCCTGTGCAAGCCAGGACAGAGACACGCATGGTGGGTCGCGAAGCGGCAGGGGCGGGGCAGATGAGCAGGCAAAGTAGGGCGGCGCCGAAATTGCGGCAGCAGCTGAGCAAGCAGAGCAAGCTGAGCAACCATCCTGCGCAAGCCCCCAAGCCTATCTCATGCCATCCCACGGCTGCCTGGCTCCTTACGAGCAGCGCCTCACAAAGTAGGCTTGATAACAGCCGCTTGTGCGGGCGTGAATGGTCAGCCCCCGCCAAAGCCTGGTCGACAAAGACTTCAGGAGAGGGAGGAGGCCGACGGTGACCGGCGGGAAGGGCAAGGCAGGGAGTGAGCAGAGGATTTGACAGCGCTGAGAGGGCAGGGTCACAGACCAGCAGGGCAGGGGGAGACCAGCAGAGGGAGCGGAAGAGCAGGGCAGCGCAGGTTGGTTCAAGGCGCGCATGGGGGGAGGAAATCAAGAAAGGGTGCCTCTCTACACTTCGCGCCGGGCAATGCAGGGCACTGTGAATGAGGCGCCCACGAGGAGCAGCACGGCAAAAGGAAGACAAAAGGTATGAAGCTGGTTGCGACAGAAGTTGGGAGGAGGACAGAAAGACATGAGAAAAAAAGAAAGGCTCACGGTTTCTGCTGCAGGAACAGCAGCGCCGTGTATTTGGTCAGCTCAATCGCTGGTGACGGGACACCGCTGTCCTTGCGGGGGCGGCGGCGCAGGATGCGCTCCATGTGCGCCTCTGGACCGTCAGGCCCGGCAACCGCCTTGCCTGCCGCCTCGCCTGCCGCCGCTGCCGCTGCTGCTGGGTCGGCGTGCATGGGCGCAGCGGCCAATGCTGCTGCAGCCAGCGCAGCGCGGTCCGGCCCGCTTGCTGCCAGCAGGGCCAGCAACTGCGCATGAAGGTAGCGTGTTTCCTCGTGCATAGTGTTCAGCGTGCGCAGCAGCGTGGCCTCCCCCTCACTGAGCTGTAGCGACGGCTGCTCCACCGCCGCCTCGCTGGTTGCTGCGGTAGCTGCCACCGACTCGGCATGCAACGAGTCCAGCCGCTGCGACAGGGTGCGTGCCTCTCCAAGCACGCTGGTGCCTGCGTGCTGCATCTGGATAAAGAGATCTGCCAGGAAGGGGAGGCAGGGGGAGGGGCCAGGAGAGAGAAAGTTGGGCGGGAGCTTGACTCGACACGGCAAGGCGTACAGGCAGAGCAGCACCGAAGCACAAAGCAGCCATCAGACGTGCGCACGACATGCCTGCAACCACACACAGTGAGCTGCAGCTATATGGTGGCAGCTGCAGCTCACTCATACCACAAGAACCCCCTAACTCTGCCTCACCGTGCGCGAAGCGGTGCTGCAGCAGGTAGCTGCCCAGGTCTGCGCCGCGCTGGTCAGCGGGCGTGAAGCAGTCGTAAGCCGCAGCAGCAGCGGGGGTGCAGATCTGATCCAGGACGTCGGTCCGCACGCTGGGCAGCAGGGCGTCTGCAGGGTGGAGGGAGGGTTGAAGGTGGGCAGTGACGGAGCGGCGGAGGGCCAGCCAGGCGCCTGACAGGGCAGGAAGGGCACTGCAGCGGCCAATTATCGGCTGCAAACAGGCACTGCCAGCGCGCACCCTGAGACCGCGGGAGCTGGAGTGAGTGGCGGCGCTGCTCCCCCCCGCCGCCCCGCCCCCCTGCACAGCTGCTCACCCAGCGAATCTACGGCAGCGCGTACGTGCGGGTCCTTGTTGAGCTTGTGCCGCTTGGCCAGGCGGATGCAGTTGGAGATGCTGCGCAGGTGCGAGCCCAGGTTGCCCACCGCGCTGCGCGTGCGCAGCGAGCAGAGGTGGAAGCGCGCTGGGCCGGGAAGGCCCGCGTCCTTGGAAGCAAGAGCCGTGAAGGAGAAGAGGTTCTTGGCTGCCCACACCAGCAGGGCAAGCAGGGCCTGCGAGGGGAGGCGGGCAGCAGGCCGCGCGACGTCAGCGGTGCGTGGCACATGAGAGGGGAGGGTCGGAGCCCTTTCGACTCGCGCCCTGCATCCAGGTGCCCCATTCCCATGCACACAAGTTATTCATAAATGCACCCCTTGCCTCCGCCGCCGCCCCTGCCATGCACGCCTATTACTGCTGCCGACATTGTAGCGCTGTGTCCATCACGCCCTCCTCCCCGTGCTTGCCTCCTCTGTCTTGCCTTGCCTTGCCTTCCCCTCATACCCCAGCAACAGCCGCACCTTGCTGTTCTGCTGCAGCACTGTGCGCCGCTGCTCAGGGGGGTCGGAGCAGGCCGCCCCCACCGCAGCCAGGGCGTCCACCATGGGCTGCGTCATGCCCACCAGGCGGGCATCCTTTGTGTCGCAGGCCTGTGGAAGCAAGTAAGAATGTGGTAAGTGGGGGTGGGGTGGGTGAGTGGGTAGGTGTGCATGTGCGTGCATCGGTAGGTGGGCACACGGTGTGCACGAGAATTGGCATGTGCGCAAGGCAGCAAGTGTGCAAGGGCGTATCCAGACAGCACGCCATTAGGCTGCAGGGGCATTTCAGCACCACCCGGCACCGCCCGCGTGCCCTATCTCCCCCCTTCCTGCCCCCACCTTTGAACGCCGCAAAACTCTTGAGGGTGGCGTGGGGGACGGACCCCAGCAGCTCTGCCAGCTGGCCGTTGAGCTGAGCCACCTCGCGCAGGTCGGCGCGAGCGGCGGGAACCTGGGCGCCCTTGCACGCCGCCATGCTCTCAGTCAACTCATACTGCAGGCCCACCAGCGCCGGGGGCAGCGCATCCAGCAGGAAGGCGATGCCCTCGCTGCGCACGTCAGCGGTGGCCAGCAGCAGGCTGCGCGGGGTGGGAGGGATGCAGGGCACCGAGGGAGGTGAGCGGGGGAAGTTGCGAGGGGGCGGAGGGTGCAGAGCGCAGGCGGCAGGCAGCACCACAGCACGCAGAGGCATGCAGGAGCGCCTTCAGGAGCGAAGGCGCTGACGTGCGGAACGCACATGAGGAGGTCCACCACAGCAGCGCCGGCGCCCTCCTCGCGCAGTCACGCAGCGGGGGTGCGCCGTAGATGTCGGTGGTGGCAGTGGCGGCCAGGCGGCGCTCGACTTGACCCGAAAACTCCTCCAGCAGCACCCGCGTCGGGCTCTCTAGGCTCTCCGCGGTGATCTGGGGGTGGCACCGCGCAAAATCGCCCAGTGCGGACAGCACAGCCTGGTGAAGGAGGGGAGAAGCGAAAGGCAGGTGGGTGCAGGGTGGAGGCGCTGGGAGCTCCTTGGGCGGCCTGCGCCACGCCCGCTACGCATGCACCCCGCCCCGCCTCTGTCCAGCACCGCCACATGATGACTCCGGCCTTCCTACCTTGACCGCGTCGTCACGATCCTCCGCCTCCTCCCGTGGCCCGAGGATGTGCAGCTGCAGCTGGTTGACGTGGGCGGCGGCGGCGGCACGCGTGCTCGCCACCGCTGCACCCTGCAAGCGCAGAGATGCACGGCGGGCGTGGTAAGTATGTCAATACTTGAACTTGGCTTGGTGCAAGTTTGCAGGTGCCGGCGGTAAAGGCCGGCGGCGGCAGCGGCGGCGGCGCCGGCGGTGACAACGGGTCTGTGGTTGATACAACTGCCGCACCTGCGCCGCCCGGCCCCTGGTGACTCGGCCGGATGCAGGCTCCGCCAGTCCTGCTTGCAGCGTAGAACCCAGCAGCAGGTGGGCTTTCCGCCCGATGGCGCGCAATTCCTGGCGCGATTGCATTACTGCAGCGGGTGCGGGCGAGCGCCGAGACGCGCCCTGTGGCGGACAGAGCGCTAATAGGTCGCCAGAACGTGGATCAAGAGAGGCGCGGTGCGGTTGCATTTGAGAGTTGCCCCAAAAAATCGCCTCCTGCATTCTAATCGCCTCCTGCATTATGAGCGCGCAATGGCATCTCCAGGCTGGACAGTCGCCCGGCTGGACGTTGTGCGGCGGCACAACCAGGCCAAGGTGAAGAGCTCGAGCGCACAGTGGCGCCCCCGCCCCCAGCGTGCGCCTGATCGCCGCCCTCAGGGTCCCGTGAAGTGCTGAGAGAGACGCGGGAGCCTACCGTGACAGTTTGAAGGCCGGGCTGGCCCGCCGCCACCGCCGCTTGCCGGCGCCTCTACCGCCGGCGTAACTGCTTCCTACTGACGCAGTCCGTGCTTTACCTTGTATCCTGCTTCCTAGGACGATCGGCCTGGCGCTGGCGACCCAACAGATGAAAATGGCGAGACGCAGGCACGGCTTCGCAGGGTGGGAAGAACACCGACATGGGTTTGTGTGCTGGTGCCTGCCCACCTCCTTCACGGAATGCTTACCAGCGCCTGGTCCGCCCCACCTCCCGTGCAGCCTGCCCACCAGCAGCGAGGCCGATCCGCGTCGCACAGCGCCGTGGCTCCGGGACAGACAGGAGCCTGCCCAGCTGCTGCGCGCATGCCGTCTGCACTGCAGCCCGCTGCGCCGCCCGCTGCGGCGACGGTGAGATGGGTGGCTTGCATGCGTCATTGAGGGCATGGTGTGGCGACCAGCCGCGTCTGATCCACGCTAATGCTGCTGCCTTTGCACGACTGTCCTTCTCCCACCATCCTTTGCTGCCTCCCTGCATCGCAGGCCCAGGCCAGCGGCGCGCAGCGCGACCAGCCCAGGGGCAGCAGCCTTGACGCTGCTGGCAGTGGCGGCGGCTCCAGCGCGACCTGCCAGCGGGCGACAGCAGCCTCATCCCCGCCCGCGTCTCATTGCAGGGGCCTGGCGTGCGCGTGTACGCGACTGCCGTCATGAATGCGTACAAGCCCGTGCCGCGCCGGCACCGGCAGAAGGTCGAAGCGGTGCAGGCGGCAGCGATTGTGGAGGAGGCAGGAGGCATCACAGTGGTGGTGGACAAGTGTAGCCCCGAGGCGGCAGCGGGGCAGCATCTGCAGGCGTGCGGCAGCGGCGGCGGCGAGGCACGGTTTGAGCAGCTGGTGCTGTTCAATGCGCTGGACAAGCTGCAGCACCACCTGGGCAGCGCGCAGCTCGTCAACGAGATCGGTATCTGCAGCCAGGTGGGTGCTGGAGGGTGGCAAGGGGGCTTGTTGGTGCTGTTCACGCCGTGTTGAACGTGTTTCAATGGCGCAGAGCAGCGCCTGCAGTGCTCTGCCCGCGTCGCCCCGCTGCCTTCTTCTCCAACAACCTGCCAACTCCGGCATGTGCCGCTGCGCCCTGTCGTTCCGCAGGACGCGGAGCTGCGCCTCAAGGAGAAACCTCTCAAGGCCAGTTCCCCGCACAACACGCCACCCCCAGAGTCCATGTGGCGGCGGTGGCAAGCGTGCAGTGTGGGTGGGCGGTTGGAGCAATCTGGTTGATCAGAGCTGCATGCTCTTGTAGTTGCGAGTTGGGCTCTTTGTGTTGCTGCCTGTTCGTCTGGTCCCACCTTCGCCACTGCCAGCTTTGCCCCGCTGGCTCTCGTCCACCCACTTGTTGCAGGCGCATCACACCTGGCGGCCCCCACCTCGCTGCCCGCCTGCAACCCCATGTGTCCCTGCACTCACACCCACCGCTGACCTTCAACCTGCTCTCGCTCCGCGTGCTTCCCTGTGCTACCCGCAGCCAGCATGGCTAGCAGACCGCGAGATCCCTATCAGCGCAGTCAACAACACCGAGTGGGGGGCACAGTTCATTGCTATAGCCCCCTACTCTTTGGATACGACGTGGAACCTCACCACGCAAACATGGGGCTGTCTGGTCAGTTGGGGATCCGTCGTAACGCGGTTGACAGTGCCTCCCGTCTTGTACACGCGCTGCGGTCGCGCAGCTGCAAGGTTGGGGCTGCGGCGGCTGGCACGTTGCGCTGCATCCCGGGGCCGCCTGTCGGTGCGCATGGGTACAAGCACCAGCTTGGCAGGCGCGAAGCTAAACTGCTGAACAAGTTTGGCCCCTTCCCCCCTCCCCCTTGCCCTGAATTCAGAGCAACGTGATCTGCAGGCTGGCCTGCAGCGTGCCTGGTGTGCCCCTCGAGATGGAGCTGCGGGCCTTCGGGAGCTGCTGCTGTGCATCCGTGGACGCCTGAACGCCCACAACAAGGTTCGCAACGTGTTGTACCTCAAAAGGTGGGTGCGGCGGTGGGGAGGGAGGGGGAGACGTCAGCCGACTGGTGGATAAGAGGAGGGCCGTCAGCTGCTGGAGAGCCCGGGCGTGTCGGCAGGAGATCCGCACAGAGTGGTGTCTTTTGCCTGCTCCCCTGCCGCCCTGGCTTGTTTGCGTCTTGCTCACATTGCCACTCGGCGTCACAAGTCTTGCTGTCTCCCCCGTCCTGCCTGCTTGCCCACCTGTTTGCTTGTCCACTTACCTGCCTGCCTGCAGCGAGGGCCTGTCCAGCGATTGCCTGGCGCTGCGATCCAACTTCATCGCCCTGCTGAACCGCACCCCGGGGGATATGGAGGCAATGAAGAAGGCGCTGCTGCACATGCCGCATGCGCCCGGCATTGAGCTGCAGGGCAGGTGGGTGGGCGGGGCGGCGGGGGGGGGGGGGGGGGCTTCCTTGGTAGACACCTGGTTAGCACAAAGCAGGGCGACAGTTGGCGCTGAATGTTGCTTCCAACGGAACAGTTGGCAGCAGGCAGGCTTGCCCCGGGCAAGATGCCCACCAGGCCGCCACACGCTACCAATGGTGCCAGTACTCGTGCTTTGCCCTCCTCCCTGCCCGCTGTTGTGTGCCTGCAGCAGCGTGGCGGCGCTGCGCTCTGGCCAGCTGCCCTGGCTGTACCTTGGGCACATGGTTGTGCAGTACGACGCAAACCTGCCGCACCAAGACAAGGTGGACAACCCCTACAACGCGGCCCTGGTGGGCAAGATGAACCTGCAGGCAAAGTGGTTCACCCTGGCGGCAGATCTGGAAGGTGCGGCAGCGGGCCAGGGGGTGGGGCTGGGGGGAGGCTCCTTGTGCAGTGCATAACCTGGACGCCATCCTGCGCGCAGCACAGCCGGCGCGTTGCCTGCCGGCGCACAAACCCCTGCTCAAGGCGCTTTGCTCTGCTGCTGCTGCCCCGCTCCCGCAGCCCCGATTATGGACGTGCGCGTGCTGTCGTGCGAGGATGCAGACGCGCCGCGGGCGCTCGCCGCCGCAGTGCGTGAGCAGCTCTGCCAGCATCGCCATGGCGCTGATGTGTCCCCTCTGCGGCAGCCCATCACCCCCCACCCGTGCTGAGCAGCTAGCTGTGGCATCGACTGAAACATTTGGCTTTGGCGTCCAGGGGATATCTCCGGCGCATTGCAGAGAAGCAGCAGTGGTGATGCAGGGGGTCAAGAGCAAGAGGAGAAGAACAGATGAGGGTGGAGTTGAACAAGGGCAGCCAACATTGTTGAGGAGGGCAGGCGGCTTGAGGAGGGGAGCGGGTTTGAGGAGGGCAGACGGCTTGAGGAGGGGAGCGGGTTTGAGGAGGGCAGGCGGCTTGAGGAGGGCAGCGGGTTTGGGGAGGGCAGGCGGCTTGAGGGGGGGAGCGGGTTTGAGGAGGGCAGGCGGCTTGAGGGGGGAAGCGGGTTTGAGGAGGGCAGACGGCTTGAGGAGGGCTGGCGGCTTGAGGCGCACCGACTCCACAGGCGTGGCACCTGGCAGCGGCGGCGGCACGGCACCCCTGGACAACAGCCACCTCTACTCTGCACCACAGCCATCTTCGTGTTGCGTTCCACAACGCTCGCAGCGACAGATGCTGCACTCCAACAAATGACAGTGTAGCCGCACGAGAGGCGGCAGCGACAGCGGCAGCGGCATACTGGTGCTGGCTGCTGTTCGCGGGTGTGCGCGCGGCGTTGCTGCTGTGCCCCTGGGTGTCTCATGCATGTGGCTGCCGCCTCACACACGCCTGATTGGTATGTCTGTTTCTGTTTCTGTTTCTGTTTCTGTTTCTGTTTCTGTTTCTGTTTCTGTTTCTGTTTCTGTTTCTGTTTCTGTTTCTGTTTCTGTTTCTGTTTCTGTTTCTGTTTCTGTTTCGGTTTCTGTTTCGGTTTCTGTTTCTGTTTCGGTTTCGGTTTCGGTTTCGGTTTCGGTTTCGGTTTCCGTTTCCGTTTCCGTTTCCGTTTCCGTTTCCGTTTCCGTTTCCGTTTCCGTTTCCGTTTCCGTTTCCGTTTCCGTTTCCGTTTCCGTTTCTGGTTCTGGTTCTGGTTCTGGTTCTGGTTCTGGTTCTGGTTCTGGTTCTGGTTCTGGTTCTGGTTCTGGTTCTGGTTCTGGTTCTGGTTCTGGTTCTGGTTCTGGTTCTGGTTCTGGTTCTGGTTCTGGTTCTGGTTCTCTTTCTGGTTCTCTTTCTCTTTCTGGTTCTCTTTCTCTTTCTGTTTGTCTCTCTGTTTCTGTTTGTCTCTCTGTTTCTGTTTCTGTTTCTGTTTCTGGTTCTGGTTCTGGTTCTGGTTCTGGTTCTGCGTTCTGCGTTCTGCGTTCTGCGTTCTGCGTTCTGCGTTCTGCGTTCTGCGTTCTGCGTTCTGCGTTCTGTTTCTGTTTCTGTTTGTCTTTCTGTTTCTGTTTCTGTTTCTCTTTCTGTCTCTGTCTCTGTCTCTGTCTCTGTCTCTGTCTCTGTCTCTGTCTCTGTCTCTGTCTCTGTCTCTGTCTCTGTCTCTGTCTCTGTCTCTCGTTCTCGTTCTCGTTCTCGTTCTCGTTCTCGTTCTCGTTCTCGTTCTCGTTCTCGTTCTCGTTCTCGTTCTCGTTCTCGTTCTCGTTCTCGTTCTCGTTCTCGTTCTCGTTCTCGTTTCTTTTTATTTTTCTGTTTCTCTTTCTCTCTTTGCTTGTGTGTGTCTTTCTGTTTCTGTTTCTGTTTCTGTTTCTGTTTCTGTTTGACTTTCTGTTTCTGTTTGTCTTTCTGTTTCTGAATGCTGCTGTGCTTGCTGCTGTGTGGTGTAGGAGTCGCCAGTAAAGCAGCCCATGCACAAGCCCCGCTCACACCTCATGTTCAATCGTTGTAAGCATGCGTGCAGGCGCTGCATCCAACGGAGCGGTGTGATGAGGTGAATGGCTGCAGTCAGGCTGCGTCATGGGCAACGGCGCGGTGCGGGGCCGTATCCATGGCCGCCGGTCTGTCTGACTCACCCGTCCACCCTTGTTTTGCAGCAGTGTGATGCATTCCAGCCAGTGCGCACTTCTCAGCATCTCGTGCTGCTGCCCGGCACTCGGTAGCGCGCCAGCCAGTCACACACACAACTCTGGCTGGCGCTGTGGTGCGGATCCACATCTTGTTGCTGCTGCCCCACCTCTCAGGATGCGGCGACGCAACTTCTCCGCATCTCGTGCTGCTGCCCGGCACTCGGTAGCGCGCCAGGCAGTCACACACACAACTCTGGCTGGCGCTGTGGTGCGGATCCACATCTTGTTGCTGCTGCCCCACCTCTCAGGATGCGGCGACGCAACTTCTCCGCATCTGTTGCTGCTGCCCGGCACTCGGTAGCGCGCCAGGCAGTCACACACACAACGCGTGCCTGATGGTTGCAGGCGTGCTGCAGCAGCCCGGCATGCTGACCACTGACACGCGCGACTTAGGCAACCTGCCCGACTGCTGCTGCTGCGGTCGTCGGGTAGTGGGCCCGCTGTGCACAATGTCTGCAGGCAAGATGGGGGGCAGGGCAGCGTGCGTCACCAAGAGACCAGCATAGTGCGGCTGCACTTACTCTGCCAGTCTTTCGGAGCCGAGTACAAAGCAGTAGTGCACCGTTTGACCTGCCAGCGTGTAACCTTTCAACTAACCAACGCAACGCTTCCAAGCCCCTGACCCATGTTGCCAGTCCCCCCCCCCCTCTGCAGGCTCTCTACTGTGAGCAGATGTAAAGGAGGGCTCCAGGGGCCGCCGTGGGGAAGGAAGGAAGGGAGAGGGCAGGGCTGGAGAAAGCTCTGGTGCCGTCGGCGGGAGCACGAGCAACGGCCCTGCTGACCTCCCTCCCTCCCTGCCCGGCGCCATCTGCAGGCTCAAAAGAGTGCCAGGTGGTGCACTGGAAGGAGGGTGGGCACAGGGAGGCCTGCCTGGCTGTGACCAGCGGCAGCCCTGCCGGCGGCAATGCCCCTGCGACAGGCAGCGCTGGCAGCGGCGCCCGTGGCAGCAGTGCCCCTGCGGCGGGCAGCACTGCCGGCGGCAGTGCTCCTGTGGCACGCAACGCTGCTGGGAGCGGCGCTCCTGCAGCTGACGTGTACCACAGCGAACCAGAGAGGCAGGCACGCGGCAGCAGCGCCTCGGTGCAGCGCAGCAGCAGCAGCGCAGCAGCAGCAGCGCGCCGTGCCTCTGGTTCGGCCGCCACCGCCACTTCCGCCGACACGGCTGCAGCTGGATCTGCCTGCCTCCAGAACTGCTGCCTGGGGCAGCGGTCGTCATGTTCCAGGGTGGCCTGCCAGTGGCGCTCGCGGCCGTACTGCCTATGGTGGTGCAGCGCAGCGCAGGCCCTGCTCCAGGAGCAGCAGGCAGTGGCCGCGGCGCCGGTGACCCCCTGCCAGCAGTGCGCCAGCCCGCTGAAGCCCAAGTGCGTGACGGCAGCTCGTGGCGTGACGCATACAGAGCCTGGCGGCGCTGCTGCAGGTGCTGACCATTCTGTTTCGCAGCTTGGGGTCCTGAGCTTCGTGGCCAACAAAGCATCTGCCTCGAGGGTAGCACAGGCTACCTCATGTGCAGCCCAGCTGGCAATCTGCCTACTCCCTGCTCTCCCCCTGCTCGCCCTCAAATCCCCCTCCCCCTTTCTGCTGCACCCATCAGTTCAACTGCTTTCAAAGTTTGCACTCGCAGCACCTGCTGCTGCCTGCGCCAGCCAGCCCAGTCGAGCGCAGCAGCTACCTCTGCCTTGCCAGTGCCTTGCCAAGCCTTCTCGCCTCTAACCGTTTAATACCAGCCAAATATGCTGTGCAAGTTTGCCTCTGCTTCACCCTTGACTGGTGCAAGCGGATGCATCTGTGGCAGCCAGCTCATAATAACCAGCGAGGGGCCGTGGCGTGGCCGGGCATGTGAATGTGAGCGGCGGCGGCGGCGGTAAGAAGCGAGAAGGGGTGTGAAATCCCCGACCCATCATGTATTCGGTCAATCTGGAAATGACGTGAGCGCGACGCCCGCTGCAGAGAGGGGAGGACGAGCGTGCGTGGCTGCGAAAAGGGCGCCGAGCTGGCTCGCTCTTTGGGAGCCTGTGGTTCACCGCCAGTGCATTGCCTACACTCCTCGTAGTCCTATCACACTCTGGCGCCGACTCGCTGCGCTGCAGAGCCTTGTTGAGGCCTGCCCGCCTCCCCACCCGCCCCCCAACCACCGCCATGTGCCGCGCCGACTGACCCCCGCACTTCGCCCACGGCACCGTCGCTGCATACGAAGCGCACTGACGCGCGCGCCGGGCGCAATGCGACGGCAACACCAGCAGCGGCGGCAGCGGCGCCGCCTGCGTCTGGCGGCGCTGTTGGCGGCGGCGGTGGTGGCGGCCTGCCAGGGGCCAGCGGCAGCTGCTCCAACGAGCGACGACGCACGCGACTATGTGGTCGTGTTCAAGCGGGGCTTCGATGCTTCGCGCGTGCGTGCGCTCTGCGACGACGAGCGCACCGCAGCAGTAGGCGGCGGCCGCTTCCGCGGCCTCTGCCGCCGCCGCTTCTCGGCGGTGCTCAACGGCTTCGCTGGCGAGTGGCTCTTTCGACGGCACCTCGCATGCCTGCTCAGGACAGCTTGCAGTGCACAGCTCAGCTTGTGCTGGTCCACTTTTATGCACCTGCCGAAAATGCAGTTACATACTCCCTTCGCATCTGCAGGCGCGCTGTCGGCAGCCGACGTCGAGGCCTTGCGTGAGGCCTTTCCTTCCAGCATAGACTACATAGAGCGCGACGCCTCGTTCTCCATCACTGGGGAAGCGCAGCCGGACTGGCTGTCTGGCGAGGGGCGGCTACTGTCCGGCGCGCACGCGGCGGCGCGGCGCCGCCTTGCCAGCGAGGCGCGGCGATCAGCGGCTCGCCACGCAGCAGCAGCCTCCCGCCGGCGGCGACTGCCGGAGCAGGCGGGTGCTAGCTGGGCCCTGGACCGCATCGACCAGGCTGGGCTGCCGCTGGATGGGCTGTACCATTACGACGCCACCGGCAGCGGCGTCAACGTGTGAGTGCGGCACTGGGGCGCACTGTTGGCTCGTGGGTGCTGCAAGGCCTGGCAACCCAGCAGGCAGGAGGTTGCTCGGCGCTGCGACGCTGAACTACTGCAGGCACGGCGCACCCGCAGGGTGCGCGACGCTTTCCGTCCCTTATACCGCACCTCCGATGACCGCTGCTCTGGTTCCCACCAATCCCTCCTGCAGGTATGTGTTGGACACCGGCATCCGCTTCACCCACACAGAGTTCCGCAGCTTGGACGGCAGCACGACCGTGCGCGCCCGCCACGGCTTCTCGGTGTTTGACGACAACAACTCAACAGGCAGGTGCCGCCGTCGCCGCCGCTACAACGCGACGTGGCGGTGTCCCGCAGTTGTACGCTGCTGTTGGTGCTGTCGGGTTGTGTCTTGCCACGGCACCTTGCTGGGCTGCTGTCGCGCAGCAACCACATGCCCCTGCTGACCTTCCCCTGGCCTTTCTTTGCTGCCCTTGTGCTCTGCAGACTGCAACGGCCACGGCACGCACACTGCCGCCACCGTTGGTGGGGTGACGTACGGCGTGGCCAAAAACGTGACGCTGTGGGCGGTGCGGGCCATGAACTGCCAGGGGGACGCCAAGGTGTCGGCAATACTGGCGGTGAGGCGTTGGAGGGGGGGGGGGGCGCAGCGGCTGGCTGGGAGCAGGGTGGTGGTGGTCTTGCCGGGTGGTGCTCACAGACCGTCGCCCCCCCTGCCGTGCCATCCCCTGCCCTGTTCAGCATCCTCCCGACCTCCCTCTGCCTGCTCACCCCCGCAGCTTCACCCTCTCACCCTTCCTTTTTCCTCCCCCACCCTCTGCCTGCTCACCCCTGCAGTCGTTCGAGTGGATCGCAGAGAACGCCGTGCAGCCCGCGGTGGTGTCCATGAGCGTGGCGGGGGACATGAGCCCCGCAGTGAACGAGGCGGCGCGGAGGCTGGTGGAGGACCGGGGGATACCGCTGGTGGGTGCCCCTGGCGGTTCGCTGGGTGCGGGGCGTGCCTGAGCGCATGTGGCCTTGGCAGGGCAGCGAAGCGTGCCAGGGCAGCACAGAGCTGCCTCGAGCCTGCCCACCCACGCCCCCTGTCTGTCGCCAGGTGGTCGCAGCAGGCAACTCGTACGAGTCTGCCTGCCTCATGTCCCCCGCCTCCTCCCCCTGGGCCATCTCCGTGGCGGCCTCCGACAACATGGACCGACGCTGGGCCAAGGGCAACTGGTGGGTGGCGGGTGGCGCGAGGAGATGTTGCCTGCTGTTCCTGCAAGCCTGGCGACAGGTCTTGGAGTTGCTTCTGCATGCCCGCCTTTCCCCCTCGCTGCCTGCCCCCCCGCTCTCTGATCTCACTCACCAAACATGTTGGCCTCCTGCTGCAGGGGACCCTGCGTGGACGTGCACGCCCCTGGGGTGGGCGTCACCTCTGCAGTCAGCACCAGCGACACGGCCACCTTGCTCAAGACAGGTGCGGCCTGCAGCGGGGGTTCCAGTGCAGCCACCCCCATATTGCATTGCGATCACCCGGTTCACCGTCACCTGCTTCACCCTGCCTCCCTCCTCGCACCGCCCCAACCCACCCCCCTCCTGCGCCTGTGGCCGGCAGGGACGTCCATGGCGACGCCGCACGTGGCGGGGGTGGTGGCCCTGTACCTCGAGCGGCACCCGGTGAGGGGATGGACGTGGAGTGCGACCAGGGGATTGAACGGAGAGTGCACGTCTCACCGACTCTGGGCGCACCATCCTGCAGCAGCAGCTGCCCCTCCTGCAGCGCCCACCCTCGCCCCCACCGCCCGCCCATCCACCACGCCCCAACCCACCGCAGGGCGCCTCCCCCACCGAGGTGCGGCAGAAGGTCAACGCGGCGGCCACGCCCGGCGTGATCACTGACGACCCAGAGGGCTGGGGCACGTGGGACCCCTACGGCCGGCCGGGACAGGTGCGACGCAGCACCCACCCACCTGCCTTCCCGCCCTCACCCGAGAGGGTCGTCCGCTGCTGCGCCCGCTGTCCCACCCTGATGCGTTCGACGTGTGCAGCAAGAGTGGACCGGTCGCCCAGGTGCACCCACCCTCTCGTGCGTCCTTCTCATTCCTTCCTTCCCACCCTGCCCACCCTTCTCCCCCAGGTGGACATCTCCCTCACCCCCAACCGCCTGCTGCGCACCACGCTGCTCAGCCAGGCGTCGCTGCAGCCGGGGGTGCTGACCGTGGACCCTGCAGCACCAGGACCAATGCCTGTCTCCCTCGCCCTCAACGCCGCGCCCACCGCGGACGTCACAATAAGGTGCGTGCAGGGCGAGCAGGCAGAGCAAGCGCAGCTGTGGATGCATGCACGGCTTTGGATGGCCGGCCCACCCAGCCTCTCTGCTGGCCTCAACAATCTCTTCACCATGCCCCCTGCACGTTCGTCCCTGCAGCGTCTCAGCACCCACCGCCAGCTGGGCCAGCGCCAGCCTTGCCACGCTGTCGCCGCCATCGCTGTTCTTCACCGCCACGTCTTGGAGCACGCCACAGGTGCGTGCGCTTGTGTGAAGGGGGGGTCGTCGGGCCCTGCCGGGACGTCGGAGTGGCCGGGCTTCATCAGACGCCTGCAGGCCTGGAGCAGGGCAGCCCGGCCAGACGGATGCAACGGTGGCTGCCTGCCTAGGCTGCAGCGCTAGCCCGCTCCCCTGCCCCACTGGCTGGCCCTTCCATGCTCCCGCACCGCAGACGCTGACGGTGCAGGCGTCGCCCGACCTGGTCGACGGAAATTATTACATCAACCTGCAGTTCACGTGAGCAGACCGGGGCGGCAGGGGCGCAGGGGCACAGCACAGACGACGTGGTTGGGCAGCTGGCGATGTGTCACAGCGTGCCGCCCGTGGAGCCCACGACCTCTGGTACAGCTCTCCCGGCATGCCCGCGCACCTGCGATTGATTGATTGATTGTGCATCTCTCCTCCTGCATGTGTATCCACTCGCCACGCCCTGCCTCCCCTTCCCACACTCCTGCAGGAGCGCCGACTCCCGGTTCAACGGCGCGGTGCACTCGCTGCGCGTGCTGGACAGCCGGCCGCCCACCGGCGACAGCATGGCGGCGCCGCGGGTCATCGCAGCGCTGCCGTTCACCGACACCGACGTCTCCTCCCGCTTCACCGACAAGTACCTGTACGCGAGCGGCGACCCGGCGACGGGGGTGAGGCCTGGGCGTCTCGTTTGGGGGTCGACGAAGCGCTGGCTGGAGCAAGGAGAGTTGAGCGGGGTGTGGGCGTGTGATGCACCGACCTCTGCTCACCCCGTCTCCTTCCCTGCCTTGACCCCACAGGCCGGTGCCCCCGACGTCGTCTACTCCTTCACGCCCACCACCGACATGGCTGTCGACATCTCCACCTGCGGCTCCCTCTACGACACCAAGCTGTACGTCTTTGAAGACCCCTCAAACCTCCAGGTGGGTGCTGGCCTTTGGAGTGGGCGGGCGGGGGGGTGGGTGCGGGGGTGGGTGCGGGGGTGGGTGCGGGGGGGCGGACGCAGCATGTGTCAGCACACCCCTCGGTGCTCCCTCTTCCATCCTCCCGAGCACCCACCAGCCCACCCTGCCCTCCCAACCGCCCCATCCCGCCTCCACCAGGTGTATGTGGGCAACGACGACGACCCCTCCTGCACCACTAACCCCAAGGCCTCGCGGCTCAGCACCACGCTGCAAGCGGGATTGACGGTCTACATCGTTGTCGACGGCTACAGCGGAGCCTGGCTGGACTCGCAGGGGCTCTACACGCTCGCAGTCACGCCCGCCGCCGCTGCGGCGTGACGCGCATGGCGACGGCCGTGGCGGCGGACGCGGGTGCTGCGACCGGGCTGCAGGAAGCCCTAGCACTGGGCGTGTGCTGCTCCCCCGACAGAACTTGTACCCGGCACATTACAGTACGATGTTTAACCCCGTTTGCGATTGCTCCCCCTCCCTTGCTCCCCTTTTACGCTCCGCCCCTCGGTGCTGTTGAGAGTAAACCGTTTGACCCAGCACCCAGAGCAGCGGCAATGGGGTTCTTGGGGGGGTGCAGCCTGTGATCTGCACGAGACACACACGAGCCTGCAGCCTGTGAATCGGAGCGAGCCATCTGCCGCTCTGCCTGCTGGGCGGCGGCAGCGGCGGCAGCGGTTGAGCGGCCCTCCAGCTCCCCGGGCCACTACAGTGCTGCGTTGTCGGAAACGTCTCCGATTGTACGCAGCGCGAAATGACGGACGAACAGCTGGCGGGCCTGACGCCCGTCTCCCTGCGCACAGCTGTCGAGCAGCTGCCGCGCCGCGCGCTACAGCAGCTGGCCAAGAAGCAGGGGCAGAAGGTGCGCCGCCGACTGCCGCCGACTGCCGCTGGCTGTCGCCGCCGCCTCGCCGTCGCTCACCTGCTTCGCTCCCTCTGTTGCTGCTGCAGGCCAACCAGAAGTCGGATGTGCTGGCACGCACGCTCTTCGAGCGCTTCCTGCAGGATGCTGCAGCAGAGGCGGGGTCTGGAGAGGATGGCAGTCTGAGCGACGGCAGCGAGCCGGCGCCGGCGCGGCCACGCAGCGCGCCGCCCCCAGCCCGCTGCCCGAGTCGGCGGCCGTCAACCCCCTCTTCTTCATGGCCAACGGCAGCGATGCGGCAGACGAGGTGGCAGCAGCGGTGCCTCCCAGCTCGGCGGCAGCGCCACCTGCATCGCCTGCCGCCGCATCTGCGGATGCCGAGCAGGCAGCAGGCGCGGCAGCGCCCACGCCACGATGCGTCAAGCTGGTGAAGCGCCCCGCTGCTGGCGCTGGCGATGGCGCTGCCGACCGCCCACGCGTGGCAGGCGGCAAGCGCAAGGCGAGCGTGGAGGCACCAGCAGAGACCGCGCCACCGGCGGCGAAGCGGGCTGCGGCGCGCAAGAGCGGTGCAGGCGCAGGAGGTGGGTGCTGGGCCATGACAGGCAGTGCAGCGTAGGTTGCCTGCACCAAAGGCCTTTGCAGCAGGCAGGGCCAGGCAGCGACAGCTGGCCGGTCAGGCTGCAACTGCCGGCCCTGTGCCCGTTCCTGATCGTCAGTTTATTGCGTCCTGATGATCACCCTTTGCCGCCCTGGTTGTCCTGCATGTGTAGGTGCTGAGAACGAGGGCTCTGCAGGCAACTCCAAGCCCGCCGCACCCGCCGCCAAGCCTGCGGCGGCAGCGAGCAAGCAGGTGTCTGCCGCTGCCGCCAAGCCTGCAGCAGCCCCCAAGCCTGCAGCAGCAGCAGCCAGCAAGCTGGCCAAGGCCGCTGCTGTCCCGCTGCCAGCAGGAGGCAGCAAGCCGGCCCCTGCAAGCAAGCCCGGGGGCAGCACCTCCATGGCGGAGCGGGCACGGCGTGCAGAGGAGGCGCACGCCGCACGCCGCGCCGCCGCGCTGGCCAAGGCGCAGGGGCGGGCGTGATGGCGGCTGTGGTCTTCTGTGTTCCCCTGCACTTCAGCCAACCAGCACTGACTTCTGACTGTACCCCTATGCCTGCTACTGCACGTCCTGTTCTCCTGGGCGCTGTATTTGGCTAGTCATCCTTGCTCTGTGTGTCTATGGGTTCGATTCGAGTGCTGCTCGGCAGTACTGCAATGACCGTTTATAAGCTCGGGGGAGCAGCGGCCACGCCTCTGGCAGGCGTAGACAGACAAGCTTGCGGGGCAGCAGCTGCAGTGGAATCAGCAGCAGTCGCTGTTGCGCTGTGCCCCCCTGCTGATCTGCGTGTGCTAGAGGGACCCCACATTTTTGTTGTGGCGCGCTTCGCAGCTCTCCTCTGCGCCTCGGTGTTGCTGCTAGCCGCGCTGCAAGTACAGAGCGAGCTTTACAACTTGGTTGGTGGGTTTCCGAGCGAGCAGCAGTGGGGCTGCGCAGCGTGGCAGGGCCTGGGGGGGAAAGGGCGGAAAGCAGGAGGAAGGAAGGCGGGAGCATGCAAGCGGGAAAGCAGAGGGGCACGAGGAAGCACAAAAAGGTCAAGTGCAGGGCCAGCGCAGTCACAGCGTGGCTCAGTCAAACTCCAGCTCCTCGGGCCGCACCGGCTTTTTGAGCGGTATGACCGACCGCTTGGCCACGTCTCGCGGCATGGCTTTCCGCATGTCTGCACCAGGTGGGTGGGGCGGGGGCGGGGTGCCGCAGGTTCGGTGATGGACCGAGTGGATCGCGCAGCAGCATGCGAGCAGTGGCGAGTGATGCGGCCTTGTGCAGGCCTGGCGACAGACGCAGCCCCGAGTCTGGCGCTGCCTGCGCCCGTCTGCGCGGCACGCCGCCGGCAGCTGCCCCTGCCCACCCTCCAGGCTGCCTCACCAAATGCATCTTCGTCGTTTGAATAGTAGCCCAACACTCGTCGGTAGACCGTGTATCCAAACTGCATTCGCACGGGGCGGGCACACGGCAGAGCGATCGAGCGCGCCACTCGTTTCCGCCACCGACCATGCACCTGCGTGCACCTCCGCGACCCCGCATCTGCCCGACCCGACGCCCCCCGCTCTTCAGTGTGGTGAGATGATGAGATCACGTGCGGTGCGCACAGGCCACCTGGCAAGAGGCAGCAGCTCCCACCTTTGTGTACATTGCTATCGCCACAACGTTGGACACCCGCACAAAGAGGTCCACAAAGAAGGCGTTGTGCATCTGCAGGCAGGGGACGGCAAGCGGGGGGGGGGGGGACGCTTGGCGACGCCACTCTGGACGACGGCAATGCGGCCCTGGCCGACGGCGACTCTTCTCATGCTTGGCCTACACTTGCTGCCCGCCCCTCACACTCCCTCACCTTGTGCGTCACGTCCTCCAGCAGCCCCATCAGCTTCTCCGCGAGGCGCAGGCGGCGGTAGGGCGGCGCCACGGTGACGGCTGTCACATGGCCGTGCCACTTCTCGCCCTGGCCCTCCACCTTGCCAAAGACTGGGGAAGGCAAAAGAAATAGCAAGGGGGCGGGCATCAGGGGAGGAGCAGGATCGCCACGACGGAGGGGGCAAGCACGCGAGTGTGAAGCAGGGCAGCGTCCTCCAGCAAGCGCAAGTACTCTCGGCCCCTCCCTTCCCTAAATCCTATTCGCTGCAGCGCATGGCCTGCCGATCCCAGACCCCCACACCTGGCAGTACTTGCAGTGCACATTCCCTTGCAGCTGCTGCCCTGCTGCCGTCGCCATTCGCCCCTTGCCCCACGCCCTCCTGCAGCCCGCCCAAGCCCCGCTCACTGTAGCCCATCGCCTGGCCGCCCGGCCCCTCTGCCATCTGGCAGTACTCTGGCCAGCGGGCGAGGTAGTCCAGGTAGAAGGCAAGGTTGTACTGCAGCAGTCGGGTTGGATGCCGAGGCGGTGGGCAAAGCAACGCGAGCGCCGGCGGCCGGCCGCACCACGCCCCGTGCTCTCTTCCCCGGTTCTTGCTCTCCTGGCGTGTCGCTCTCTGCCAAATAACTCGAGCCCTCACCGTCTCTGTGAAGTAGTCTAGGTTGACGTTGTTGAACTGCAGCAGGTCGTGCGCCGTGAAGCGCCGCAGGCTGGTCATCGCGGCAGGCGGCGGCCAGGAGGCACCGGCGGCGGCGAGCGGCGTCGGCGGCGGCCGGGTGGGGTGCTGTTGCTCGCCAATCTGCTGCGCCCTTGTGCTCGCCAAAGGGTGCTGCTATATTTCAAGGAAGCTCGAGGACAGAGAGGCGCGGACTAGCGCAGGCAGTGACGAAGAGGCAGCAGGGGCGCTCACAGAGACGCCCGAATTGAGTTGACTACTAGAGAGATCAGCCAGGAACCTACAGCAGCGGGCGATGGTGCCCAGGCGGGCGGAGCAGGAACTGAGCGACCATTGCGCAGCACGCACGCCTGGCGGGGTCCTGCGTTCATTACACAACTCGCTGCGCGCCCTCCATCAATCCGGTGCACCTCCACACCAACCTGCGCACCCGCAACGTGCGCCAGTTCCATTCGAAGCTCGACGCGCCACGTCCACCCTCGCCTTGCGCTTCTGGTGCCCGGCCGCGCGGCGGCCGCCAGCAGCGGCATGTCGCACCTCCCACCTCGCCAGGGAGGCGGCAAGGGCTCGGGGCCGGCCAAACACACGCCCATCCCAACCGAGTGGCGCATAGAGCTGCCGGGGGAGGGCGTGGGCTACGACACCGAGTTTGGAGGGTGCCGCAGCATCGATGTGGGCTACAACCGCGGCCCCGTGCTCGGCCAGGGCACCTACGGAGAGGTGCGTGGGCGGCGGCGGCGGCGGCGGCGGCGAGTCCTGCGCTGGCTGCAGTTTGAGGCTGGCCCTGCGTTGCAGCATGGCACCGGGGTTCCCCAGTGCTGCAGCAGCGTGTGCCACAGGCAGCGGGCCTGCGCTGTGGCCTCTCGCCGCCGCCACTGTCGCTTCGTCTTGCGCCTCTCGAGGTCCCGCGCCCGCCGTTTTCTTGCAGGTCTTCCTCGCGCACGACAAGCGCACGGGGGAGAAGGTGGCGGCCAAGAAGATCAAGATGGACAACGAGAAGGAGGGCTTCCCCATCACTGCCATCCGCGAGGTGCGACGAAGGCAGGGATAGCGGCGGCGGAGGCTGCGGGCCTGCCGTGTTGTGCTGCCGGCAGTGGTGGCAACAGGCAGCAAAATGAAGCAGCTCCCTTGCCACGCCACGCCGTGCCCCCTGGCCAGCCCCGCTTGCCGCTCCGCCGCAACATCCCGACCCGCCCTTCCGGCCTCCCCCCGCCCGCCGCGAGCGCAGATCAAGATTTTGTCCAAGCTGGCGGCCGACGACCAGCGCCTGCAGGACGGCTCGCTGCTGCGCAACTCGGTCATCGGGCTGCGCGAGATTGTGCGCTCCTCCTCGCACAAGGCAAACAACTACAAGGTGGGCTTGAGCGGGGGGGCGCTGGGCAGGGGGCCGTGCCTGCTGCACGCCGTGCGCCCGTGAGCCCGCCCTCATCAGAGTCGGATTTGCCCCCCTCCCCCACCCACTTGACCGCCCCGCCTGGCCCCGCCCCCCACCACCCACGTCCCACCCCCCACCACCCCCACCACCCACCGCCACAGGGCTCCATTTACATGATGTTTGACTACATGGACCACGACATGACCGGGCTGCTGGAGCGCACGCAGCGGGAGGGCCGCAGGTTCACGGTGCCGCAGGTGGGTGCCCTTCCCCTGTGGTGGGGGCCTACAGGGAAGCGCAGGCACGTACGCATTCCGCACAGGTGCCGGCGAGAAGGAGGCGTGTGGTGCACGCAGCAAGCAGCGCACGGTCTCCCTGCACTGCTCTGCATCGAGCATCGCTGCCTCGCCCTTCCCCCGCCCATGCAGGTCAAGTGCTACCTGCGCCAGCTGTTCTGCGGGCTGGCGCTGCTCTCAAACCACGAGGTGTGTGCGATGCACTTGGTCGATTAATGCGAGGGGTTCGTCCACCCTGCGGCAAGCGGCAAGCGGCGTGCAAGCGGTGGCAGGCGCTGCCTGCTGCCCGGGCTCGCCGTTGTCGCGAACGCACCTCCATTCGCCCCTCCTGTCCTCTCCAGGTGCTGCACCGCGACTTGAAGAACGCCAATCTGCTGGTCAACAACATGGGGGAGCTCAAGATTGCAGACTTTGGGCTGGCGCGGTACTTCGTCAAGGGTGGGTGGGTGGGGCAGCCTGCACTGCTAGCGCCAGCAGGGTGAAGGGCTACTTGCAGAGGATGGGCAGACAAGCTTAGCGTGGCGCCCCCTCTGCTTGCTAGCTGCCTACTGCTGCTGTTTATGACGACCTGTGCCGTCTGATCATGTTCCCTCCGGCTACCCATCCCCTTGCCGCAGGAGGCGGCGGCGCGAGCGGCGGCGGCGGCGCCGGCGGCGACCGGCCGATGACCAACCGTGTCATCACGCTGTGGTACCGGTGAGGTGGCAGGGATGGGGGTGTTGGCGATGATGCCTGTCGGCTGCAGGCACGAGGGCGCGCTGCTTCACGCAAAGCGCTGCTGGTTGTGCTTGTGGCTGCCCCTCTCCCGTCTCACTTCCTCTCCCCTCCCCCACCCGTGCCCCCCCTGCAGCCCCCCCGAGCTCTTCATGGGCTCCGTGCACTACGGCACCGAGATTGACATGTGGAGCGCTGGCTGCATCATGTACGAGCTGCTGACCGGCAAGCCGCTGTTCCCAGGTGGGTGCAGAGCGGGGCGGGGGTGGGGGGGCACCTGTCGGCAGCGTGCAGGCAGGGTGCTCAGCGGGTCTGGTGTGCAGCCCAACAAGCAGCCACTCATCTTCCGCTGGCCTGCCCGCTGCACCATCCATCTTTACTCCACCATCTAGCGCTGGGCTCCCTGGCCGGTGTCTGTCGCTGATGGCTGCACGGCATCGTCATCGAAGCCACCGCGCCGCGTCCCCCCCCCCGCTCGCCTGCCCACTTGCGCTGCCCCCGCTGCCTCCCTGCCCCTGCAGGCAAGGACGAGGGCGACCAGCTGGACAAGATCCTCTCGGTGGTGGGGGCACCCACCGAGGCCACCATGCCCGGCTGCACCGCCTACGCCAACTACGAGACCTCGTGCACAGGTGCGTGTGGGGGGGGCTGTGGTGACGCGTGGTGCAGGGGGGTCGAGCAGAACGAGTTGGGTGGGAGGGCAGGACACTCGGGTTGGCAGGACTCTTGTGCCCCTGCGCGCCCGCGTTCCTGCACTCTCTGCCCACCCCGGCCCGCCACCCTCGTGTGCCTCGTGTCGACAGGCAACATGAGCCGCAACTGGCCCCGTGCCAGCAAGCTGCGATCGGTGAGGGTTGCGGGGCGGGGCGGCAGGCTTGATGGCTGCCAGTTGCGGGAGTTCACCAGCAAGACGGCACACAGAGTTGGTCCCCTGGCCTTGGGCATGCCGTGCTGCCTCCTCACCCTCTGCTCAATCCCCCCTTGATCGCCTCCCCCCATCGCTCCCTGCCTGCAGCACTGTGAGAGCCGCGGCATCAAGGACCCCATGGCCCTGGACCTGCTGGCACAGCTGCTGGACCTCAACCCTGCGGCGCGCATTTCCGCGGGGGCCGCCTGCGTGGTGAGTGCACACACCCTGCTCCCTGGTTGCGAGCCGGTTGTTGTGCAGCGGGTGCGATGGGAGGGGGACGTGCCACGTGGCAGATCTGCGCCTGGAGATGCCGTCGTGCACCTGCGCTCGTTGCACGCGGCAGGCACGCCTGCCCACCCTTTCGTCCTCGCTGGCCTGGCCGGGTTGCTGAGCGGGCCACCCCTCCTCGACCCCCTCCCACCGCCTGCAGCACCAGTACTTCTTCAGCAACCCGCTGCCCTGCAAGCCCAGCGACATGCCCAAGTTCGAGTCGAGCCACGAAATGGGGATGAAGCGGGCGCGGCACGAGCAGCGCTACGGCGGCAACGCGCGGCAGCAGCAGGGGCAGCAGCAGCAGGGCGGCGCGCGCGGCGCGCCGCAGGGCGGCGCGCCGGCGGCGCAGCGCCAGCGCACGCAGGGGCAGTATGGAGGGCCGCAGGGGGCCTACCCGGGGCAGCAGCAGCAGGGGCAGCAGCAGCCGTACCGTGGGGGGTCCGCCCAGGGCCAGGCGCAGCCATACCGCGGCGGCGGCGCAGGCGGCGCGCCCGCGGCAGGCATGCTCGGCATGCCAGCCGGCGGCATGCAGCCCCTCGTGCTGCCCATGGCGCAGGTGCAGCAGATGATGCAGCAGGGCGGCATGATGGGGGGTGCGACACCTGTCGGGTACGGCGGCGCGCAGCCGGGCGGCTACGGCGCCCCTGCGCTCCGCCCTCCCGGTGCCCCGGGGGCCCCTGGCGGGCCGGCGCCACACCGCATGGGAGGCGGCGCACAGCCCACCTGGATGACGTCGCAGCGGCGCTGAGGTGCTCCCTCACCAGGCCGCCTTGCCCTGCGTGCTCGTATCGTCTGCGCCCTCCCTGCTGTACTCTTCTGCCTGTACTCTCTCTAGTCTCTGGCTGGCTGTGTAACCTGACGAGCCTGCTCAGCGGTGGTGGAAACAGGGCGTAGATGGCAAACCCGTGCACAGCGATTTAGAGCCTGCTGCTTGCTCTGCAATCGCGGCCTCCCCCGCCCTGCGACCCGCTCTGACACTTGGCACGTCACGTTGCAAGGCTCGACAGGAGCCAGCATGTTCCATCGAGCAGTGCCATCATATCTGTTGTGCAGGGATACAGCTATGCAACCGGTACGACGGGCGGTGCCGCCACGACAGGGCTGTCCATGCAAAATTGCAGTGTCGCCAGCAAGGTGCACGCCTGCTTGCTGCTTGTAGCAAGCTAATCTTGGCTCAGCTGTAGCTACAAGTTGCGCTGGCCCTGGCGGGAGGCGGCCAGGAAGTGGAGCTGCGCCGGAGGTCGTCCGCCCCTCCCGAGCCTCTCTGTGTGCTACCCTCGAGTTTCTGCACTGCAGTGGACCGCTTCTCCGCAGCTAGCTCGTGCCACCAGACGCTACCACGTGCCAGGGCTTCGCTCGCCAGGCAAGTGCTTAACCAGCGCCCTCGACCTTCGAACACGGCCTGGAGTTGATCTGCAGCCTGCCCTGGTTCAGTATGCCCGCTGCCGCACGCCTTACGGAGAGGGGCATTCCTGCGCCGCCCTAACTCACGGTCCGCCGGCGCCACACCGCCGTAGCCCTCCCTCCTGCCCTTCCTCCCTCCTTCCTTCCTGCGCAACTTGCTGCAGCACACCCGCCGTAGAGAGGGCGACAAGCATGAGGGGCGCAGTTGCCCGATGGTTGGCAGTCCTGCTGGTGGTGGCCAGCATGGCGCTGAGCTGCCAGGGTATCCCCCGTCCCCAGCCCCCGCCGCCCCTCCCCCGACTCCATCCCAAGACGCCGCCTGCGACCAGGCAAGGCGTCCTTGGGCGGGGGACGGCAGGCCCGCTGCGCAGATGCGAGCCGGGCCCTGGGCGGCCTCAGGTGGTCGATCCCCTCTGCCACCGCCTCGCCACGACTGCCCCTTCCACCCTCCTGCCCCCACCGCAGCGGCCTGCTGCTCCGGATGTACAGCAGAGTCACGGCGTGGCCACCCGCCTTCAACACGGTGCCAGCCCTCACCAAGTTTGTGCCTGGCGTGGCATGCATCCCCAGCTTCGCTACGTGTGCCCCTGAGCTGGACGCAAAAGGCATCACAACCAACTTTGCCGCCCAGGTGCTGCCGCACCGCTGCATGCTGCACTTGCGGCTCTGCTCGTGCTGATTGCAGCGCCTGTGCAGCGCACAGCCCGCTGCGTTGCCTAGACCTCCGCTTTTCCCGGCGACAGCTGGTGATAGCCTAGAGCTCCAGGAGAGAGTCGGCTCTCCCCCAGGTGCTGTGCACGCAGCCTCCTGCCGACGTCATTTACGCTGCAACTCACTCTGCCCTGCCTTTCCTGCCGCAGTTCACCGGCTCCCTGGTCATCCCAAAAGGGGCCGCTGGGCGGTACAAACTGAAGCTCACTTCGAACGATGGGTCGCGGCTGTGGATCGACGGGGTGCTGGTCATAGACCACGGCGGCGTGCACGCGCTGACGTCCAAGGCAGCACAGCGCACGCTGAGCGTCGGGCGTCACCGCTTCAGGCGATTTGCAGCAGCAGCAGCAGCAGCAGCAGCAGCAGCAGCAGCGCCAGCAGCGCCAGCAGCGCCAGCAGCGCCAGCAGCGCTGCAGGCGTGCGGTGGCGGCATGGACCGGCAGCCCTTTGCGTGCACGTCGCGGCTTGGGCGCATGCAGCAGCACGCAGCCGCCTCGCTCGTGCAAACCCCACCCCTCGCTGCCGTGCCCGGGCGACCGCCGCCGCTGCAGGGTGGAGTACTGGCAAAAGACGGGCTTCGCTGCGCTGTGGCTCCAGTGGCAGGGGACCAGCATGCGCAGCATGCAAGACGTCGAGCGCTCTCGTACACGGAAGAGTGAGGGGAGGGCGGTGGACAGCACGAGCAGCGGGGGAGCCAGGCGCTGCGTCTGCACACACAGCAAGCTGCGCTGTTCCCCGCCACCAGGCATTTCGATCCACCCTCCCTCCCCTTCCCCCTCCCGCAGGCCGGCAGGCTGCGCTGGCTCCTGCGGCGGCACCTCTGCAGACGGCTGCCGCTGCGACGCCGTCTGCGCAGCCTACGACGACTGCTGCCCTGATGCCGTGGCAGCATGCGGGTTGGTGAAGCTGTCGCCGCCGCCGCCGCCTCAGACACCACCGCCGCCGCCGCCGCCGGGAGGCTTTGGGCAGGTGGTTGCAGAGCAGCCACAGAGGAGCAGCAATCCCGATCCCTTTGCGCGCTTCGCCTCGAAAAGCAGGCGTTTGGCGTGGCGCTGCCCAGCGCGGCCATCCCCGTGAGTGTGCGGTGGGATGGGGGTGCTACCCGCAAGTGGGGTCTTGCAGGCTGGCCTGCGCCGCGCGGCGGGCGAGCGCGTCTGGCAGCTGCGCAGGCGGACCTGGTCACGTCGCCGTCATCCACTGCCCTGGCGGCTGGCCAAGCGCGCGCCGTGCCGCACACCTGCCTGCGCCCATGCCTGCAGGACGCAACGGTGCGGTCCGTTTGGGCGCAGTGGAGGGCCCGCTACGGCAAGGTGTACAGAAATGCAGCGGCGCAGGAGAAGGCGTACAAGATCTTTTCGAAAGGGGTGCAGGTGGGCAACGGAGCGTGGAGCAGGGCTGGTGTTGCAGCAGGGGCTGCAGCTGCTTCTGGGCTGCTAGCTGCTGCCTGTGGCAGCTGCCACCTGGCGGTGCTGGCTGCTGCCTGTGGCAGTGTGGCGCCACCGTGACGTGTGACAGCCCCCAAGAGGGACCTCTCTGGCTCACACTTGTTCAACCAAAGACAATTGGTAGTCGCTGCCCTGCTGCCTCTCCTGCTGTGCTGTAGCGCATCGGCAAGCAGCTGTCCAGCAGCCAGACCAGCTGGTGAGCGTGCGGGCATGTGGTTGGCAGGGGGCAGCGGCAGCAGCAGGAGCAGCACACCAACAGCACGCGCGTGGGTGTCCGCTAGGCAAGGTTTCGACCTGTGTCTGGCTGCTGCTCCGCCTGATCGACCTTCATGCAGGCCCAAGCTGCACCAACGCTTGGCCGGCGACGCGCGCGCGCCCGTGTTTCGGCTTCCTGCCGATGCCCCCATCTTGCCGCCGCCTGGTGGCACGGGGCCCAGCCAGCAGGAATGGGACTGGCGGGCGCTGGGCAAGGTCACGCCGGCCAAGCAGCAGGGCGAGGAGGTGCGAGAGGGCAGTGTACATGGTCGTGCCTAGCAGCTGACACGTGCGGCCATGCGCGCAGCGCCCTGCATCGCTCGGTCGGAACGCTGGTCAGGCGAGAATCTCCTCACTCCACTTTGCTGCACCGCAATCGCACAGCTCCCCTCACCTTGCTGCTCCCCTCCCTGGCACTGACCCTGCTGCAGTGCAAAGCCTCCTTTGCGTTTGCAGCAGTGGTGGCCATCGAGTCGCAGCTGCTGATCGGCACAGGCACCAAGTACACCACCAACCCAGTCGACTTGTCAGAGCAGCAGGTGTGCTGGTGCTGGCACTGCTGCTGCTGCTGAGGGCGTCGCCGCTCTGTGCCTTGCTGGGATGCATCAGCCCAGTCACGCACTTGCCCTTGCAGCAGCCAGCCCACTGCGCCGCCCCCTCACGCCTGTCTGGCATGGCGTGCAGATCATCAACTGTGCCCGGGGCCCGGTGGAGGTCACCGGCTTCAACAGCCAGGGCTGCGCCGGCGGCCTGCTGAGGGAGCCCTTTGTGTATGCATCCAAGTGCGTGCAGCGGCGGCGGCGGCGGCAGCGGCAGCACATATTGCCACGGGGCCAAGGGGCTGTGGGTTGGGCCGCGGTCGCCAGCTCTTCCTGCACCTGTGCTGCTGCCAGGGTGTGCCGCCCATCCTGTGCTGCTGCCAGGCAGCGCCCATCCCGCTCACCCCTCTTGCCCTCTCACCATCGAATCCAATTTAGGGGGAGCAACTTTCTTACCACAGAGAAGCGCATTCCTTACGCTGCCGCACAGGGGAAGTGCACCATTCCGGCAGGCACCTCAGAAAGGGTGCGTCTCACAGGCGGCGGCTTCGTGCAGCAGCCTTCCTCGTCGCCGCTTGCGCTGCGCACGGTGAGTTGCGTCGTGCCACGCTGCGCTGCGCTGTGCTGGTGTGCCATGCCGGTGCAGCGCGGAGCTACTTATGACTGCCCACGGAGCTGAGCGAGTGCCGAGTCGGAGCAGGCCTGTGGGTGGGCTCTCCTGGCAGGGATGCCCTAGGGGGAGAGGGGAGACATGGGCCGCGCGCGCCCCCCCCCCCCCCCCCCCCCCCATTTGGAGCAGCCGTCGCCCCAGGGCCTTCCCAACTGCATTGCATTCGTCACATTTTCTGTGTGCTGCAGGCATTGCTGACGGGGGGGGGCGGTGGTGGTGGGCTTTTACGCCACAGAGGCGTTCCAGGATTACGCAGGCGGCATGTGTCCCGCCAGCAGCTGCACCTACGAATTTGGGCCTGGCGGCCAGCCCGACCCTGACCTCATGCCCCTCAACCACGTGAGTGCACTGCTTACAAAGCGCATTGCTTGTGCAGCTGGGCCGGCGTGCTGCAGCCTGGGTTGGGGAGCCAAGGAGGGGAGCCAAGGGCAGTGAGGGCAAGATGCCCGATGAGGAGCAGGAGGGAGATACTTGCGCCTCCCCTTCCTGCCTGCCCGCCTGGCAGCCCATCAATCTAGATCTGCCCACACAAGCGCCACACCCGCCTGCCGTCCTTCCACCTTACAGGCACTGCTCGTAGTGGGCTTTAACATGATAGCGCGGCCGCGCTACTGGTGAGAGCGTGGGTGGGTCTGGAGGTCAGGCAGCTGCAGGCAAGACACCAGACACAACACGTATGCCGCAGCCCTGGCCCCACCACACCCACGGACCCCTCCGTTCGTGCCAATGCAGGATTGTGAAGAATTCGTGGGGGACGACTGGGGCGACAACGGGTTTGCACACATCGAAATGGTCACAAAGGAGGGCGGCTAAGGGGCGTGCGGCATGCACGCCTGGTGAGGCTGCACAACCCCCAAGGGCCGGCAGCGCAGGGTGGGACGCACGAAACATGCTCAGCAGGCACGCTTAGAGGCTATTTGGTGGCAGCGTTCTGACATGCAGTGAGTGCACCTTTCGCTGCTCTCCCTCTCTCCCACGCTCTCTGGCCACCTGCCGTCTCCCTCCCAACCTCACAACCCAGGGTGCTGCGCCCCACAAGCGTGGCCGCCGGCGCCTTCAAGGGCAAGCAGGGTTGGCCTTGTGCTTGTTGCTTCAAATACAAGCAGACGTAACGCAGCGCAGCACAGGGTTGTGGGTGTAGTGGCTGCCAGGCTGGCGTGCCATGTCGCGCGGGTCCGCAGCTGCCCGCACTCGAACAGCCGGGCAGCAGTCCCACTCGCTTCCCGTCGTGGTGCTCGCCCTGTCCCGGCACCTTGCGTGTTCTGGGTCCCCTGCCCCACCCCACCCCACCCTCCTCCCATGCTCATCGTGGTTGCACTCCCACTGTGGCGGACAACGTATATGCCCCTGCAGAGCCGCTGGCGGTTGCAGCCCTACACGAGCCAGAGTACAACGGGCTGCCCCTGGATTGGTGCCGCTCCTACCCAGGCAACGGCTGTGGCGAGCCGGCGGCGTCGGCCCGGGTGGGTGGGTCGTGCTAGCGGCGGGGGCAGGGGGGAAGGTGGGAGATGCTAGGCGGGCACTGCCCTGCACAGCGGCCTTGTAACTGCCGTCGTGGGCAGGCGGGGCAGGCTGCTCTGTGGTTTGCGTTGACTATTTGGCACACCTCTGCCCGTCCCCTCTTGTCGCCAGTGCCAGCAAGATGGGTTTCCCCATGCTGTTGAAGTCGGGCCCTACGCCGCGTCCAATTCCACCGGATACCCCGGCCAGACAAACATCTGCAAGGGTGGCTGCACCGCGTTCTCGAGCATCGCCTGTGGCACTCGAGGCGAGAAGGGACGGCGGCAACAGCCGGCTGGGGTGCAACCCCGGCAAGCCCTCGCTCGCCGCTTGCTGCGCTGCTGGCCCCCGGGTATGGCCCTGCCGCAGCGGTGCTCGCGAGGGCGGGCGGAATGTGCGGGACAGTGTCCGCGTGACTTCCAAGCACTTGGCATCCCGTTGCAGGCAGCCCTGGCCTGGTCAAATTTGTGAGCCCACGGGACGGCCCCACCCCCTTGGACACCTGCCAAGCCTGGAACTGCGTTGGGTGCGGCGCCCCTGCAGCGACAGCGTGGGTGCGTGCGCTTCGCTTGCTGTGGCGGGCTGGGACGCGCACGTGCGCCGCCAACCCCAAAGCGTGCGGGCGTGCTGTTGCTTCGCCCTCAGCACACATTGCACAAAGTGAATCCCACGTGGTGCACCCGCCCCCCTTCCTCCTCTCAGTGCAAGCAGCAGGGAATGAAATCAGCAGTTGTCATTGGAAGCTACACACGCTCTCCCGCTGCCGGCGGCGCCACCAGCTTCCCGGGCAAGGCCTACACTTGCGTAGGCAGTTGCACCACGTTTTCCGAGATCACCTGCAGCACGCAAGGTGGGGTGGGCGGCCGCTTCGCTTGCTGCGCTGCGCGCCCGGGGTTTGGCCTGCCTTCCACCGCGGTGCATGTGGGAGCCGGCGGTCGCTGCTCCTGGCTTCCCTTGGACTCGACGCTTTTTCACCTCGAACGTCCTGATGAGTTTGCAGGAAACGTCGGTTTGGTCAGGTTTGTGAGCCCTTACGAAAACGACCTCCCGGTGGACGTCTGCCAACGGGGGGCCGCATCGGATGTGGCGCGCCCGCAGCGACCGCGTGGGTGCGTGCGCGCGCGCTGTGCAGGCCGTGTCGAGCCGGGCACACGCGTGCGCTGCCAGCCTCGATGAGCGGTTGCTGTGGGGGAGAGAGGGGGGGGGGGAGGGGGCGTGCTGTTGGGTGCTCTTTCGGGCATGCGGGCATTTAGCACCACTGCACAATCCGTGCCGCTGCCGCCGCCGCCTTGGCCCCTCCTCCCCACTCCAATCAGTTCAAGCTGCAGGGGATGACCTCGGCAGCTGTTGTGGGACGCTATGTGCCCTCCCCCCGTGACGACAGGACCACCAGCTTCCCAGGCCGAACCGACGTCTGCACCGGTGGCTGCACCATTTTTTCCGAGATCACCTGCAGCACGCAAGGTGGGCGGCCCATGCGGCCATGCCGTGCTGGCACGCCACCCGCGGGACGACCGCCGCCGCCGCTCCCCTCGTGCGCCATCCCCTTGCTGTGGTGCTTGCGGTTGCGCAGCCTGCCGGCGACGGCGGCATCTGAAGCCTCGCTTGCACAGACACCGCCTTGCCAAGTGGCGCATACCCCCTACTGCATTCATTGCTTCAAAGTCAGTGCCCTGCCGCCTTGCCATGCTCGCCCGCCGACCTGCCGCGACGACACTGGCAAGGCCTCACGCATGCGCATCACTGCCAACCCCCATTCGACTCGCCTGTCCTCAATGCCTCCCCAACATGTCCTGCAGTCGGTGCCAGCCAGCCAATAAACTTCACTGAACCACACTACGACGGCCTGCCCATAGACTGGTGCTTCCCGTCCGTTGGAAGCAGCAGCTGTGGCGGCCCTGCTGCGGATGCGTACTGCGTGGAGCAGGGCGCGGGCGTGGCTGCGGCGTGGGGCCCACGCGTGCCCTCCCCAACCGGCGAGACCTCCTTTCTCGACAACAAGACCTGCGGGGCGACCAACTGCAGCACGTTTGCGTGGGTTTCGTGCAGCCCGGCGCCGCCGTACGGAACCGGCTACGAGGCGTGCAGCGCCACCCGACGGCTGTACTCCTTTGAGCTCGTGGGAGGAGTTGTCTTGGTCGGCGGCCTCACCTCCGCCACCTACGCAGACTGCTGCGCCACATGCAACGCGCAGATCGGTTGCACAGGCTGGTAGGTGCCAAGCCTGGCCAGTCCTCTTGCGCAGCGGCTGCCGCGGCTGCCCGCCGCCAAGCTCTCCAGGCCCTGCCCGCCTGCAACCACAGGTGCCGCCCCGCCGCCTGCCCACCGCGCCACACGCTGTGCAGGACCTGGAAGCGGGGCACATGCAAGCTGTTGGTCGCCGGATGGAGCGAGGAGCCGCGTGCACTCAGTCCCGCCGTCTATTCGGGCACGTGGGCGTCGCCAGCTGGCACGCCCTCGGTTGTCGCCGCCGAGGGGGCCTCTGTGTATGCCTCATGCGCCGTCGGCCAAGCCATTTCCAACATCCTGAGCCCCCAGTTTGGCGCCGGCGCCGCCAACGCCACGTCCTCGTACCAGTGCGCTGTGGGGGTGGGGTGCAGGCTGCTGCGTGCAGCGGCGGCGGCGCGGACCTATCTTGTCCACCCACCCTCTGTCCACTCTGGTTTGCGTGCCCCACGTGCGACGTCGACTCGCCCCGCCTCCAATGCAGGGAGGTCGCCGCGCGCTGTTTGGGCTACAACAGCTGCGAGGTAGCCGCCACGATAGAAGTGTTTGGAGAAGACCCGGCACCAGGCGGCGGCCTCAAGTTCCTGTCATTCAGCTACAGGTGGGCAGACCGGGTACACACTAGTGGTCTTGCACGGCATGGCCAGCAGGAGGTCTTCTGCTGCAGCAGGAGTTCAACACATGCAGGGAGGCGAGGGGCAGGAAAAGCGGCACCGTGCATCAGCCCCGGCCGGCTGGACCACCTGTCGGTCTGGGCCTGGCAAGCGCCAGCCAGGCCAGCCCCCCCTGAAGCAGGCAGGAGCACCAGCTGGCAATAATGCCATGGAGCCCCGCCTTGCTGGTTGCTTTGCTCGCACCACCCCCTGCGCTGCACACGGCCGGCTGGCTGCCTGCCTGACAGCTGCCCATCTGCTGGCTCCCCTCTTGCTGCAGCTGTGCATTTGCGCCTCCCAACTGAGGGGTCCAACGAGGCCATGGGCAGGCTCGGGCGGCATGCTCAGGCGGCTTGCTGCTATGCACGTATCGTACCCAGCGGGGCTGCCCGGCAATGCTCCTCTGCTGCACTGCTGCCTGGCTGAAACAGCGGTTGCCCGCGATGGTCTCATGATCTCGGCACAGCGTGAGTGCATGTGCTACTGCCTCGCAGCCCCAGGCCATGCTCACCTTCGCCTTCTGTTCCCTTGTCCTCCCCAGTGCCGGTTCCGTTGTGGCCAGGTGCTGCACCCTTTCATTTGTACGACCTCCTACACTGTGCACGCTGCTGTCTGCATCCCCAAACTGCGATGTTTTGTCCTACTCCTGTCTACTGTCGGCCTTGTGTCGCTTATACTATATGTTGTACCATGTAGCAAATGGGTTCTTGGTGGCGGACAACTGGGGCAAGAGCGTCTGCCTGTTGAGCGTGCAGTGCAGGGCAATCGTGCGCAGGCGCAGGGCCACGGGCTGCCAAAAAGGCCCATGCTCGCGCCTTGCTGGTGCAGCGCAGCAGCAGGGGGCAAGAACAAGATGCCTGCAGCACGGCTGCCCGCTGCCTCAGCCGCCGCCCACGCCGCCTGCCGCTGCGTTCTGTGCCAGAATCCAGTCCACCGCCGCCGCAAAATCGCGCACGGTGGCCGCCGGGGGCGCGCCGCCCGTCGCCGCCTCGTCGCCTGGCCGGAACTTGCCGGTTTGGACCACCAGCCCTCGCAGGCCTGCCCCCTGAGCTCCGCCCACATCGTCGCGCGCATCATCTCCTGCGGGCAGCACCGGGGAGGGGGGGGGGGGGGGAGGGGCCAGGAAGGGGGGGGAGAGCACTGGCAGCGCTCACGCCGTGTAACTCCCAGCGGGCCCGGCTCCCGGCTCCGCACTCCGCGCTCTTGCAAAGGCCCAACCAGGGGCCGCCCACTTGCCCTCACCCGCCGCAGCTGCCTCCTCTGGGGGCATGCCCAACATCAGATTCTGCAAAAGGCCTCCCGAAGCAGGTCCAGTCCCCTTTGGCATCCCAATAAATGTTGTTGGCAGAACACGCAACTTGACGAAGGCGTGTTGCGTGGCACCCACCTATCATGACAGCATCGCCAGGCGAGCACCCCAAGTCGCTCAGCGCCAGCTGGAAGAACGAGGCCTCTGGCTTGCCCACAACCTGTTGCGCGCCAGGTAAGGCAGGGAGCACGCCGAGGTAAGACCCCCATCCCCGGCTGGCAGCCAGCAGCCAGCAGCCTCTCCCAGGTCGGCCCGCCCAACGGGCCAGCGGGCCCCCGCTCAAACAGCTTGCCTGCGCGACCCTGCCGGTTGCATACTCTAGCGCCACCACGAAAGGGCCGGGACCCAGGCTCAGCCCATCCGGCTCTTTAAACAGTCGCCCTTTGTGGATGGCAATCAAGGGGGCATCTGCAGGCGGCAAGAGGGGGTCGGCGGGCAGAGTGGCAGGGGGCGCAGCGGCGCAGCGAGCCAGGCTGCTTGCACGGCCAGGCCCTGACAAAGCGTCAGGGCAGCTCGCCGTGTGGCCAGCCAGGCAGGCGGCAATGCGCCTGGTCCTTCACTTGCCTGGGTCGTTCAGCAGTATGCGCGCTGCTGCGTTGAGGTTCTCATACGTAAAGGCTTCCTTGGCCAGCCCCACCACGACTGCAGTGCATCGAGACGAGGGGATGGCGCGGCGCAGGGGCCACTGCTGTGTGAAACACGGAACGCAGGGGAGGGGCGGAGAGCGAGCCGCCGTGCTGCGGCGTGCGCGTGTGTGAGGGGCGCTGACGGGGCGGCTGGCGGCCGCTGGGCACCGCACGCCGGCGCGCCGGCAGGCGGGTGTGCCAGGCAAGCGTGGCGCACCGCAGTTGGGTTCGTGCGTTGGCAGCCCCTCAAAGTCGGGCAGCGCCTTTGGGTGCAGCAGCATGAAGGGGCGCAGCTGCCGCGCCTCCAGCAGGCGGCGGGTGGCGGTCAGGGAGGAGAACACCTCCTGCAGCAGACGGGGCCAGGTGACGCGTGCGCGCAGGGCTGGAAGGCCTGCTGTCATCCTCGTGAACCAGACCGCACCGGTGCTGAGCGCGACAGGGCGCTCAGAGCAGGACCACCCACCCTGCCCGTCGTACCTGGTTGGAGATGTCGAAGCCCAGGCCCTGCACCAGCGCAAGCAGGTTGGAGATGGTGTCCTTGGTGGTGTTTGTGACGAACCTGCCCAATGAGGAAGCGGGCAGAACGGTGGGCGCAGTGGCGCAGCGGGCACGACACGGTGTGTGCGCGGCTTGCAGCCAAAGCAAGGCCCGTCCGCCGCCAGGAGTCTTGTGCCACCGCCGTACCTGCACGCCACGCCTGCATCGCGCAGCCGGCGCAGCGCTGCCTGGCTTCCAGGTGTCGCGGTGTCGCCAACGTGAAGGGTGCCATTGAGGTCAATGAGGGCACCGCGAATTCGTTGTGGTGCTGTGCCGTCGACGTCGACGTCGCCGCCGCCGCCGCCGCCGCCACTGCCAGCCATGGCGCCCTGTGCTGCCGCTGCCGCAACCGTTGAAGTTGGTCGTATAGATGAGTGCAATAGAGCCCCGGGGCAGCGCTGGGAGGTGCGCAAGGTGCGGGTTTCGGCAACAAGGGCCGCGCAGCGTCGCAGGCCCTGAAGCAATGTAGGAGGCGCACTGATCGTGATGTGGAGGTGCTGGAGCATGAGGCGCCAGTCTGGCGAGGCAAGCGGACGGAGGCCGCACCAGAGAGGGCGAGGGTAGGTGTCCGCCTGGTGCAGGAGGCGCCAGCGTGCGTGTGCGTGCGTGCGCGCGCTGAATGTGCTTGGTGGCAGAGGGCAGGCGGACAGTGCTCTCAGAGCTTGGTCACAAGTCAAATTCCAACTGAATCTAACGCAAGCCTCTCATGTTTTCACCGGCAGCAGCGCCGGCCTTGCGCCGGTCGGCGCACGTCACCGTGGGACCGTGCACGTCCACTGCTGCACGATGCACGACTCCGTCATGCCGCGTCATGGTCGATCAAACAACCGCCTGCATGTCGGGGCCATCGGGGCAGGCAGAGCTTGCGCCATTGCTGCCCCCGCATTCGCTGCCCGCTGGGCGCGCGCTGCCGCCGCCGCTCAAACAGGCGGCCGCCACCAGGCGCCCCTCCTGCACTCCGTTCGCGCTCGCCGCCGTGCCGCTTCACTCCGGAGCTATGGCCGTCGCAGAGGCGGCACCAGCGCTGCTCAAGCTTCACATCGAGGCGGGCCCGCAGGCGGGCAAGCAGCTGGAGAAGCGGGGCGCCAGCCTGCGCGTTGGGCGCACAGCCAAGAGCCCGCTGTACATCAAGGACCCCTCCATCAGCGAGGCGCACGCGGAGCTGGCCTGGCGCGACGGCGGCTGGCACGTACGCGACCTGGGCAGCACCAACGGCACCGCCGTCAACGGCAAGTCGGTGGAGGGCGAGCCGTCGCCCTGGCAGCCCCTCAAGCACGGCGACCAGCTGCGCTTCGGCACCGACACGGTGGCGCGCGTGGAGATTGTGGCAGCACCCGGCGAGGCGCTGACGGTGGAGGAGTTTGTGGTGGGGGAGTGCGCGCAGCTGGAGCAGGCCATCCGGTGGGTGGGTGCTGCTGGGTGCTTGCATCGGTGCTCTGCGCAGGCGCCGGGTGGTGACCGTGGCCTCGGGCAGACGTTGAGCGTGTGTAGAGTGGCGCAGCAACCGGGGCAGCTCGGTGCTTGCCTGCGACAGGCGGCGGCAGCTGCTGCCAGGTGCACAACCGGTGCTGCCTCTGCCTGCACGCCATCCTGCAGCTGCCCGGTCCTGCATCTGCCCCCGCTCCAGACCCCTTTTTCTTGCCCCTCACGCTCCCCCTCCCTGCAGGGCACGTGCAGAACAGCTGTCCAACCAGCTGCGGGCAGAGTGGGCGGAGCAGAAGCAGACGCTGCTCATGAGCTGAACCAAAGCTCCAGCCGGCGCCAGCCCCGCCTGAACGCTACGTAAGCCTGCTAGCTCGCACCGGCGGCGCCGGCGGCGCTGTCGCAGCGCTCGCCAGCCAGCAGGCAGGTGCCGCATGCTCTGTGTACCAACATACCCGTCCTCCTCCTGCTCTCCCCTGTCTCGCTCCCCGCTGCCGCTCGACGCTCCCATGCTACCCCCTCCCCTGCTACCCCCACCCCCTGCCCTTGTTCCAGCACTGAAACACGACCGATGGTAACAACAAGTCTTTCAGGAATATGCCGTCGCAGGGAGTCGGGCACGCAGTCGGTGGAACAGGTAGCAGGCAGCACGCAGGCAGCTTGCACGATAGAAGGACGAAGAAAGGAAGGAGGGAAAGAAGTCGCAGGGTGGGGGGAGCAGGGAAGGGTTTCAAAAAGTCATTGCAGCAAGTCAGTTAACGCTGGCATGCCGCTGAGAAGGGCGCTGAGAAGGGGTGGCTCAGGAGAAGGGGTTGACCGCCGAGCGCACGCGCTGGAAGCGGCTGCGTGCGGGGGAGGAGGGCGCCGAGGCGGAGCCCGCGGTGACCACCACCTCAAAGCGCGGCGCTGCCGCCTGCGCCTCCATCTTCGTCTCGCGCACCGCGCGGGCCAAGTCTGCAGCAGGGGGAGGGGTGCGTGAGCACGCAGTGGGTGAGCACGGGTTGAAGCTCCGGTGCAAGGGGGTGCTGCATGGCGGTTCCACTGCCCGTCGCCATCCCTCGCCCCATGGGGCCACCCCCCACGACGACTCGCCCAGCGCTGCAAGGCGCTTGGTGGCCTCGTTCTGCGCAGCCTTCTTGGCGTCGTCGCCCTTGCCGCCCTTCTTCTTGGCGATGGCGGCACGCACGCTGTCGCGCACTTCAGCCACCTGTTGTTGCCCGGGGGTAGAGGAGGAGGAGGGCTGGCATGCGGCAGTACTGCTGGCATGCAGTCGGGGCTCAGTCGCGCTGTCGTGTTGGGCGGTCGGACGAGCGCACTGCCATGTACTGCCTGCCGCCAGGACGCCACCCAGCCAACGCACCTCGTCCTTCCGGCGGCGGCACCGGCAGCAGTCCCAGAACAGCGCTGCAGCGGTGACCAAGATGGCCAGGCCCAGCAGCCCGCACACGATGGCCATCTTCCACCACGCAAAGCCAGACTTCTTGGGCGCGGTGCCTGCAGTTAAAGCGATGAATGAATGAAAGGGTGGGTGGGCGGGTGGGTGGGCGGGCGAGGAGGGTGGCAGCGCTTGGTGTCATGCGGCGCAGGCGGGGCAGCGCAGAAGCCGTGCCAGTCCCCGCCTACCCGCCCGCACCTGCCGCAACAGCGTCCTGCTGCGCCGCCAGGTCGGCGTCGGTCAGGACAGGGTCGTCGCCTGCAGGCACACGCAGCAGCACGGTTTCAGCACCAACGTTGGACGACTCCTCCATCTGACTGGCTTTTGTCAAGGGGCAATTAGGAGCGCCAGGGATACATCAATGCTTTCCGACCCGGAGCGGTCCACAGCCTGCATGCAGCGCGCCGGAGCTCCGGCCGCCACTGCCACGCTGCTCGCCGACGCTCCGCACCTGCTGTGTCGGCTGCCGAGGGAGTGGTGGTGCCGCCGCCGGCGGCGGCGGTGGTGCTGCCGGGGCTTGGGTCGCCCTGGACCGCGGGGTTGCGGTACTGCGAGGGTGGGGGGAGGGCAGGGGAAGGTGGGGAGTGGCGGCGAGGGAGTGGCGCCGCACCACAGCCAGCGCCACATACCTGCCCCTCCCCCTGCCCCTCCCCCTGCTCCCCTGTCCTCCCGTTACCTCACCTGACACTTGCAGCAGACGACCTTCGTTACTGCAGCACATTAGTGCAAGAGGGGTTTGCGTTGGGGAAGAAGAAGACGAAGGTGGAGAGCCGTTTGCCAGCGCCACCTCCCCCGTGACTGGCGTGGCGTGATGGCGTCACAACCGCCTGGTGGACCTCCCCTCGTCCCTCTTCTTCCCCTCTGCCACCCACCGCTGGGCGTGTAAATCTCGGGCCAGATGCTGCCAACGCCCTTTGCCGCGGCCAGCTTGGCAGCACACTTGGTCTTGCATGCTGCCAGGCCACCTGCGGAGGGGAGGGACGGGCAGGACTGGGAAGGATGACGGGCGGCAGAGACGGCAGTGGCAGGACAGCACGAAGAGGTGCGCCTCCGCCCACCACGGACACATAAAAGGGCCTTAAAAGTACCTCAGACCTGCCAGGCGTCGTCCCTACCTGTGATGGTGAAGTGCGTCGAGTGCCAGCAGGGGTTGGCGTCGGCTGCCGCCGCCAGCGCCGCCAGCAGCACGACAGCGGCTGCAGCGGCACGGCCATGCATTACCGGCACCATTCTACAGACACACAAAATCAAGCCAGGCGCGTGTGCGACAGTCCGAAATGCGGCGATGCCGTTGTGGCCGGGGCCGCGGGGCGGACGCCGACAGCAGTAAGAGCGACGGGAAAGAGCTGACGGACCTGTCGGGTGCGACGAAATGGATGTAGAGCGCAGGATACGGGAGAATTGAAGAAGACCGCGAGACCGTGCTGTGCGCCCCTCCTTCGAAGGAAGGCCGGCCGCTCTTTGGGAGAAGCTCCCCAAGTGCCATCCCCGTACCGCCTAGCGCACCAGACAGCTCGCCATGAGCCGGGAAGACCGCAAGGCGGAGGAGGCGTTAAAGGCGCTCCTCAAGCAGCCCAGCAACAGGCGCTGCGCGAATTGCGAAGCGCTGGTGAGAGGCCAGGGAGCGCAAGGGTGACGTTGTGGAGCCTGCCGGCCGGCCAGTGGCCCCCGTCCAGCCCTACTCAGATCACGCCGCCTGGTTCGCGCTGCGCAGGGCCCCCAGTATGTCGTCTCCGCCTTCAACGTGTTCGTATGCACCGTGTGCAGCGGCGTGCAGTGAGTGGGGGGAGCGCCGGCCGCACCGCCGCCGCTCGTGCCGCCCTGCGTCGGCGCCCTGGTGGCCGCTAGTCAACCCTGGCGCAAACGTGCTTGTGAATGTTGCCAACTGCAGCTGGGGGGTGCTGCCGTGCTGTGCGGCCTGCCTGCACGTATCACCCTGCCACTGCCGTTGCCGCCGTGCCGAGCCAGCTTGCCGACCGCCTGCTCGCTTGCCCCTCCCCCGCGCCCTCCGCCCTGCAGCCGCCAGTTTGGGCACCGCGTGAAGGGCGTTTCCATGTCCACCTTCAAGAAGGACGAGGTGGAGACGCTGCGCCAGTCGGGCAACGAGGTGCGGCAGCGCTTGGATCCGTGAGCGTACTGCCAGCTTGTGTGCAGAGCTCTCGATGATGCCGCCACGCCTGCCGCTCATCGATCACTCTGCCCTCTGCCTCCGCTCCTGCTGCCCCGCGTGCGCAGAAGTTCGCAGCCTTCTTCCTGCACAAGTGGACGCCGGCGGCGCTGCCCAAGCCGGTGGACCGAGACGTGCCGCGCGTCCAGACCTGGATCACCGCCGTCTACCAGGACCGCCGCTTTTACGCAGAGCCGCCGGGCGGGTGGACCGCCGGCGCAGCCGCGCCGCCGTCTGCTGCGGGCAGCACCGTCAGCGAGGTGAGGAAGGTCGCGAGGGACAGCAGTGCCGGCGCGGAGTGAACAAGGAGATGCAATCGCAGGGTCCGCGACGGTTTCCCACGCGGCGGGAGAGCACAACGCTGTGCGGCCTGCCACCCTGAACTCTCTCTGCTGCAACCTCAACCACCTGCCTCTCATCCCCTCTGCTGCAGTCTGGCGAGCCTGCTGTGCGCCCCCTGGCAGAGGTCCTGGGCTCCAACACGCCCAAGCTGCAGGTGCAGCACAGCAGCAGCGGCGACGCCGCCATGCAGCTGGAGCGCAGCGTCTCTGCGGCCAGCTCCACCGCAGCGTGAGTGGCTGCTTCAAGGGGTGGGCAGCACTGCAAGGCGGAGGAGCAGGGTGCCATACTGGCTGACGGCCGCCTGTGCACGGCGCAGGCACAGCCATGCGAGGTGCGCTGCATGGCCTGACACCTGCCCACCGCTCCGGCCTCCTGCTGCAGCGCGCCCACACCCACGGGCAGCGCCACAGTGCCGGCGCCGGTCAGCGCCGCCGTCGCCCCTGCAGCCGCCCCCTTGGACCTGCTGGACGTCTCGTCCCCCAAGTCTGCCAAGTCGGCGCCACCTGGCGCAGTGCCTGGCGCAGCAGCGGCGCCCGCCTGGGACCCCTTTGGGGCCGGCTCGCCCGTGGCAGCGGCGGCGGCAGCGCCTGCCGGGCAGGCCTCGCCAGCGCGGGCAGCAGCACCTGCGGCAGAGGGTGGCTGGGCATCGTTCGTTGATGTGCAGGCGCCTGTGCAGCCGCAGCAGGCGGCTGCAGCAGCGCCTGCAGCGCAGGCGGCGCCTGCTGCCACGCCTGCAGCCAATGGCGACGCAGACAACGGTTGGGAGGCGTTTGGCGATGGGCCAACGGCAGAGCCGGCAGCGGCGGCGGCACCTGCAGCGCCGCCGGCGGCAGCAGCAGCGCCTGCGCCCTCGAGCAGCAGCAGCAGCCCGTCCAAGCCGCCGAAGGTCCCGGTCCAAGCGACGCGCAGCGCCAGCCGGCCAGAGGTGCCGATGGTGGGTGGCAGGCCAGGCCAGGCGGGACTGGGGGGCCTGAGCAGGGAGCAGCAGGAGCGTGATTGCTCCTTTTGCGCGTCTCCTCACCTGGGTGCCCTCCCTCTCCTGACACTCGCTCCTGACAGGTAGCCACCCGCCCGCCATAGCCCCCTCACCCTGCCCCCTCCTCTCCTGCTGCTCTTGTTGTGTGCAGGACGTGTTCTACCCCGAGTTTGAGCAGATCCGCGCCACCGGCATGCTGCCCACCGGCAAGCCCGTGCCGCTGCACGCCTTCCCGTCCTCCTACGGCGCCTCGCAGCAGCAGCAGCAGCAGCACGCGTACCACGCATCGCCGCAGCAGCACGCCGTCGCTGCCAACCCCTGTGAGTGTGGCAGGATGGTGTCAGGTGGCAGCATGCTGCAGCGGGGACTGCGACAGCAGAGCCATCTCATGTGTCCCGCGCGGTGCCTGCCTGCCTGCCGCCTGCTCACCATTGCACCGCTTCCACCTCTTCCTTCCCTCAGACGCCAACCCATATGCCTACCAGCACGACGGCGCGCAGCAGGGCGGCGGGTACGGCGGCGGCGCGCCGCAGCGACCCACCATCGCCATCCCGCCCGCGCCGCTGCACCCGGGCTACGCCGGCGGCTACGCCCCCTCCCCAGGCATACCCTCCCCGGGGCCCTACTCCTCCCCCTCCGCCTACTCCCCCTCCCCCGCCGGCTCCGCGCCCTCCCCCGCTGGCAGCTTTGGCTACGCCAGCCACCACGGCGCCAACGGCGCCGCCGCCTATGGCGCCGCCGCCGCCCCTCCCTTCCCCAACCTGCGCAGCAGCACCGACTCGCTGGGCAACATGCTGCCCGGCACCGCGGCGCCCACGCCGGCGGCGCACCGCTTGGGGGACCCAGACGCCAACGACCCCTTCGCAGGGCTGGCCCCTGGCCTGCGCGCCGCCCTGCCCGCCGCCGCTGCTCCCACCGCCAAGTGGGGCGGCGCGCCGCCGCCCACGCCCGCCGGCGGGCCGCCGTTTGCCGCGCCAGCCAACGGCTCCGCCGCGCCGCCCTTCCCAGCGGGAGGGCAGTTTGCAGGCGCAGCTGCGGGAGGGCCGTTTGCAGGCGCGTCAGCAGCAGCGCCGTTTGGTGGAGCGCCGGCGCCGGCGCTGGCGGGCCTGGCGCCTGCCACCGCTGCCGCCAGCGCGACGCTGTTTGGCCGCACCCCCTCTCTCACTGGGTACGACCTCGGCGCGCCTGCGGCACCCAAGCCGCAGACCTCGGGCAACCCCTTCGCATGAGGGGTGGCGGGGCTGTAGGCGCAGCTGCAGCACTGCCTCCCCCTTGCTTTACCTCCCGTTGTCTCTCCGCTGCCATGCCCGACCCTCCCAACACTTTCACAACGGCTGCGCCGCCAGCACTGTTTGCCCGCTCGATTGCTCGCCCCCGCCCGCTCGATTGCCGGCGCCGCTTGCTCTGCCCCTGCTCCCAAGGCGTGCCTCCCAACCCTCCCTCCCGATGGGACTGCCTGCCTGCCCCCCACATGCTGGCACACCATGTGCTTGTTGCTCGCCTGCTGACCACCCGTGTCTCCTCCTCTTCTCCCACCTGTGACCAACTTTGATGCGGCCAGCGCCGCGGCAGCTGTTCACGAGGAGGGCCGGGGAACCCCAGCTGGGCCAGGCAGGCAGGCACTGGTTCCTACGCCAAGGGTCGCCACCCCCGGCATCCGAGAGGGCACCGCGGGTGCGCCGTGCGCTGCAATTTGCACGCCATGCGCTGTGGAGCGGTCAGGATGGCCAGGGTGGAGCGCAGCGTGCGCTGTGGAGCGGTCAGGATGGCCAGGGTGGAGCGCAGCGTGCGCTGTGGAGCGGGCTGCGTGCATGCCGACCACAGACCATGGTGCAGTGCAGGCAGGGGGTGCCGGTCCCGGGGCAACATGCCACCGCACGGGTGTGGCCTGCCAGTGCAATTGGGGTCAGTTGGTGTCCCCCTTGGATCGCAATCCTGCCCGACCTGCAACCAGGCCAGCAGTCGACGGTGGCTGTTCACAGGAGGTGTGGGAGTGGGCCGTCAGGCGCAGCCGGGCACTCATCGAGAGGAAAGCGGCTTTGCAACACTGTTCATGGTGGGTGGGTGGGTTGGGTGGAGGGGGGGAGGCGCGCGGAGAGGCGTTGGGTTCAGAAGAGGGGATGGCGCTAGACAAGACAAAGTCGAAACACCACCCCGGATCAAATGCACCGCAGCCGTGGCTGGTCGGAAGATGGATGTAAACGGGGAGGCGGTGTCCGGCGGTGGGTGCAGCAGCGGTTTGAGGGACGGGCTATAAAAGGGCGGTATCAGGTGGGCAACCGGGGGCAAACCGCGCAGGAGGGCGGCAACCGACTGCCTGGTTGGTGGGTGGAGTGCAAGCGCTGGAAGGACAGAGGGCCGCAGCAGGGTGGAGTGCTTAGGAGTGGAGTGGAGGGGCGAGGATGTGCAGGGTGCAGGACGGCGGCACTCACGGTGCGCAGCAGCGATGAGAGTGCCGTCGCCGCCTGCCGCAGAGTCGCATCACGCCCGACGTCCGGCAGGCAGCGCAGCAGGCAGCGCAGCGCTGCCACGGAGTCGCGCCACGCTCGGCGCCAGCCTGGCAGGCAGCGCTGCGAGCTGCCGGCGGACCACAGGCGGGCTCACCACAGCGGGCGCGTGCACACCGCGGCGAACGCCACCCAGAAGGCCACGTCAGCGGCGCGGCACGCAGCTGGGGGCAGGTCGGCGGGCACCACAGCGCCGCCGGTTGACCACAGCAGGTCTCCCAGGTCGTAGAGGCACAGCGCCAGCACGCACAGCGCGGCGACTGTGGGAGGGAGGGCGGGGTGGTGCAGGGGAGTGGGTCGGTGCGTGGAGAGCAGCAGGCAACCAGGCACGCAGACGGGCGGCGACTGTGGGGAGAGCAGGGGCGGGGAGCGGGGTGCACGAGTGATGGAATGCGGGTTGGAGGCAGCGTGCAGGGCGCGATGCACATAGGCAGGCAGGCAGCGCGCAGGCGAGCAGCGGTCCTCTGCTGGGAGGGAACACTCACTGGGCGTGCTGCCGCACAGCACCGCGTCGTCGCTGCCTGGCAGCGCCGGCCGGCCGGCCGCCACGCTGCCGCTCTCGGTGGCTGGCATGGAGAACAGGCGCAGCACCTCGTCTTGGCTGCCAAGCCTGCTCGAGGGGCGCTCGGCGGCAGGCGTCGGCGGCTCCGAGGCTGCACGTGGCGCCGCGCTGCCGCCTGCCATGCTGGCGCTCTCGGTGGCCGGCATGGAGAAGAGGGGCAGCACCTCGGGGGCCGCCTCAGCGGCCGGCGCCGGCGCCGCGGCATCCGCAGGCAGCGGCGGCGCGCTGGGCGCCAGCGAAATCTCATCTGCCGTGGGCGACGGCGGCGCCATGGGCACCTGCGCCGGCAGGCTGACGCTGCCCGCCTGCACCTGCTTTGTCTGCTGCGGCTGCTGGGGCTCCTGCTGCGGCTGCTGCGGCTGCTTGAACGGGCGGCGGCGTGGCTTGGGCGGCAGCTCGTCGCCTGTAGAGAAAGCGCTCGCCCTGCCCGGCCAGCCCACCACAGGCGATGCGCCAGAGGTGCGCGCAGCGGGGCGCAGCTGTGGGCGGCTGCCGTCGCTGTTGCTGCTGCTGCCAGGAGCCGTCGGCGCTGCAGCGGGCCCGGCAGCAGCGCGCACACCGCGGCGAGCGCCGTCTCCAGCAGGCCGCTGCCAGGGCAGGCCCAGCGGCACCTGCAGGCTGCTGGCGCCGCCGCTGCCGCCAGCGGTGCCGCGCAGGCGGCGTTCCAGAGCTGCTGCCACCTCGGGTGGCAGTTTGGCGGCCGCCTGCTGCGCCAGCTCCTGTGCCGAGGGCTGTGCGGAATCATCAAAAACAAAGGTCACCTCGTCGTAACTGACCGCCGCCGCCGTCCTCCCAGTCCATGCCGCAGCGGGTGCTGCTGCTGCTGCTGCTGCCACCGCGGGCGCCACTGGCACAGGTGCTGCCGGTGCCGCCGACGCCGGCGCAGCCGCTGCAACCGGCACGGCGGCAACCGGCGCAGCGACGGGCGCGACAGGAGCGGCGGCAGCGGCGGGCACCTGCTTCAGCTGCTCCTTTTGGCCCTGCTCCACATCAGCTGCCTCCTCCACCACAACAGCATTGTCATACCTGCGAGACACACACGGAGGCAGCAGGAGCAGGGGAGGGAGGGAGGGAGATGACACTGATGCGGCACAAAGGCACGGTAGGCGTCCAGAGCTGGTGCTGCCAGCGCCCCCAAAGCATGACGCGTGAGCTGTTTGCGTGCAACCCCAAGCCCAGGCGCTGCAGGCGGCCACCCCCCAGCGTTCCCAGCGCTCACATCACGGCTGTCGTCTGGTGCGGCACGCGCGGCTTGGGCGCGCCGCCCCTCGCAGCGGCGGCGGCAGCCACCCTGGACGCCTCTGCCTGCGCCGCCGCGCGCTCCGCCGCCGCTGCCGCGCGGGCTGCCGCCTCGTGCAGCAGCTGCTTGTCGCTGGGAGAGGCCGGCCGTGGCTTGCCTGCGGCGCCCTCGCCCTCGTCGACGCCTGCGTTGCCCGTGGCCGGCGCGGCGCCGCTGCCTTCGCTGGCAGGGCGCGCGGCAGCTGGCACCTCGGGCGCCGTCGCCGGGCGGGCCGCTGCCGACGCTGGCGCTGGCGCTGGCGCATCCGAGCCCGTGCCTGCTGCCCCCGCTGCCGCAGCCATCTCCTTCTGCTCCGCCAGGCGTGCCAGCTCGCCAGCCACCAGGTGCGCAACCTCCTGCCGCTTGCTGGCGATGCCCGCCTCGCTGCAGGGCAGGAGAGGCGTGGAGCAGATGGGCGGGGATGTTTAGAAAGGGCCCGTAGGTTTCCAGGTGACGAGGCGAGTCGCGGGCTTGCTGCTCCTCCAACGCTTGCCTCACACCACAGCCCAGCGCGAGCAGCACATGGACCACATTGGCGCGAGGGGCGGCCGGTGGACGGCGCAACCGGGCCAGCAGGCAGCAGGCGGCACCCACCTCTGCGCCACCTCCAACTCCAAGGCACCGATGCGGGAGGACAGCTGGCGGTGGCGCTGCTTCAGCGCCGCCACGCGCGCCGCCGCCAGCTCGGCCGTCGCCAGCATGTCTGTCCGGGCCTCCTCCTCCTCAGCCTCGTGCTGCGGCGCTGCGGCCGCCCCTACTGGAGTGTGCTGCACGTCCTGATGGTCTGCAGCAGGAGCAGGCAGCTGCGCAGCTGCAGGCTCCGCCACCACTGCCTCCTCCACAGCTGCCACAGCCTCCTCTGCTGCTGCGGGCGCCTCCACCACCGCCGGGGCTGCCTCCTCCTCCACAACCACCTGCGCTGCCTCCGCCTCCTCCGCGGCCGGCTGCTCCGCCGCCACCTCTTCCACTTCAGCCGTTGCAGCTGCTGTTTCTGCCATTGCAGCTGCCGCCGCCGCCGCCGCTGCCGCCCAGTCCTCTGGGGCCTCCTCCCCCTCTGATGCCGACACCTCCTCAACCACCACCTCCGTCTCAGTGGTGTCCCGATAAGTCAGGTAGGCACTTGCCTCTGCAAACAAGGGGGGCCAGCAAGGGAGGGGCGTGCTAGCAGGTGGGCGGGGGCACGCGGGCAAGAGAAGGGTCAGCAGCGCTAGCAGGAGCACTGCCGGCAGCACACGGCAGCGCCGAGGCGTAGCACCTCCGAGCGCGACGCGCACGGCGGCGCCGCTCTGCTTCGCCCGCCTGTCCACCCACCTGCCGCTGTGTCGGGCACGACCATTTGACGGTCCTCGCCTTCCTCCCACACCAAGCCGCCGCCCGCCTGCACCAACACCAGCTTGCACGCGTGCACGCCCGGCGGCAGGTCGAGCGCCGCGACCCAGCAGTTGCCCGCCCGCCACTCCAGCTGCAGCGCCGCACTACCATCCCACGCGCCCAGCTCTGTGGGTGGGGAAGTGGGATGTGGGAAACAGCGGCGGTGGTGTCGCGGTGGGAGGCAGGGAAGGGGAGGGCATCAGGGGGGACCACAGCAGGACCAAAGCAGGCCAGCTTGGCGCTGTTGCCACCGCTGGCTGGCCAGGCGCGCGTCGCATGGCACGCACCTGGCGACTCGCCGACCAGGCGAAGCGTCTCCCCGAATTCCAGGGGGCAGTCCGGAACGTAAACAGTGATGGGGATGGCGGGGCCAGGGCTGGGGGCGTTGGTGTCGCTGCCGGCCGCAGGTGCCGCCGCCGGCTCGGCTGTGGCACGGATGGCAGCGCCGTGGCGCGCACGTCCAAGCTGCTGCACGAGTAATGTGGAGGTGGGGGGGACACTGTGAAGAGCAAGCGGAGGACAGGCGAAGAGCCAGGCGAAGGACGGGAGGAGGCAAGCAGAGGTGCGTGGCAGCGGTGCCGGCGACGGCGGCGGGGCTCGGCTCACCGGGGCTCGGACGGGCAGGCGGGAGCTGCGTTGGACTCTGCCGAGTGACGTGCCGCACACCGGCGCTGCAGTAAGGCAAGTGCGGAAGGACAGAGGCGCGGGTGAGCAAGTTGCCGGGAGCGCCCGACGCTGGCCGTAGCCTTGCGTGATCTGACACGGCAGCAGCGCACAAGCCCACCTGTGCGCCCCAGGGCGCCGCCGACACGCAGCGCCCAGGTTTTCATGTTGGTGCTTTTGGAGGTTTTGGAGGAAAACGCCAAACCGCAGCGTATGTCTGTGCAAAATGTTGCCAGCCTGCTGTCAGCGGGGGGCCAGGGCCGACTCTGCGCCCGCAGAGCGGGTGGCCCGTCATGCACGCCAGCAGCCCTCTCTTGCACGCCGCGTGCCGGGGCTTGTGGATGGTTTAGGCAGTTCAAAGCCCCCCCCCCCCTGCCAGTGAGTGGACTGGGGGCTGCTGGAGCATGTGCCGCGGACCACAGAGCGTGGGGGTTGGTATCTGCACACTGTTCATCCCTTCACGCTCGGGCCGCTGTACGTTCGCCGCATCTGCCCGCTTCCCCGATCACGTCGGCAAGGACCGCTGCGCAAGCTGCATCTCGAGTGGTAACTGTTAGTAATGATGGTACAGGGGTGTGTTGACGGGTTAAAAAGAAGGAGGCACCGTGCTGCTGGCAGCAGGTGGGTCAGCAGCCAGCTGCTGCTGGGTCAGGGTCAGGGTAGCGCAGGGCGGGCAGGCGGGTCAGCATGCCGGGCGCCGGCGCTGTGGTGCAAGGTCGTCAAACGCTAGGCATGGCAGATGAAAACGAAGGCGGCGGCGGCGGTGCGCCGGTCGGCAGTACCCACCAACTCGGCGTAGTTGGCAGGGGCGCCGTCGATGGGCGCGAGCGACAGCGTAATTACTTTCGCATCAAAGTGTGGGTAGATCAATATCGCCGCTGCCTTGCCGAGCTGTATGCAGCTCGGGTTCTTGGGGAGGGCGGTGGAGCCCCTGGTGAGGGGGTCTCCGGTGGCCTCCCAGCTGGTGAGGGTCTTGCGCAGGTACAGGTGCCACTTCTTGCCGCCGCCTGCAGCGAGGATCGTGCCGGGTGCTCGTCAGGTGAGGGGCACAACAGGAGTGTGACTGCGGGTACGCTGCCTTACACAGATGCGTCGATCCCCTCCACCGAACCCCTCACCTGCCCCCAAGCCAGCCCCTCACCGCCACTCACACGAGTAGATTGGCACGTTGGCAAAGCCATGGGTCGCCGCGGCTGCGCACATGATGGCAGGTGGAGGGCGCACGTGGGTCGGGAGCAGCGCGGTTGGGGCACGCCATGCGGCCCTCCTCTACCACCCCTCTCCTCCGCCAGCAAGCCAGCACGCAGCAGCATGCCCCCACGCCCAGCCAGCTGCGGCGCCCGGCCCCCCCCCCAGCCTCACCTCCCAGCCTGCCTCCCAGCCTGCCTCCCTGCTTGTTGAAGTACTTGGGGTCGCCATGCAGGTCCAGCGCATGCTGCTGCTGCGCCGCCACGCCTGCGGGGTGGGAAAGGTGGGGGGCGTGGGTGGGTGGGAGTGGCGGGCTGGGAGACGTAGAGGCAGAGGGTAGGTGGACGGGGGGCATCGCGCCTCTGTGGGCGCCTGCAAAACCTGTCCCAACAGGCCCTCCTCTACCACCCCTCTCCTCCGCCAGCCAGCCAGCACGCAGCAGCATGCCCCCACGCCCAGCCAGCTGCGGCGCCCGGCCCCCCCCCAGCCTCACCTCCCAGCCTGCCTCCCAGCCTGCCTCCCTGCTTGTTGAAGTACTTGGGGTCGCCATGCAGGTCCAGCGCATGCTGCTGCTGCGCCGCCGCGCCTGCGGGGTGGGAAAGGTGGGGGGTGGGGGTGGGTGGGAGTGGCGGGCTGGGAGACGTAGAGGCAGAGGGTAGATGGACGGGGGGCATCGCGCCTCTGTGGGCGCCTGCAAAACCTGTCCCAACAGGCCCTCCTCTACCACCCCTCTCCTCCGCCAGCAAGCCAGCACGCAGCAGCATGCCCCCACGCCCAGCCAGCTGCGGCGCCCGGCCCCCCAGCCCGGCCCCCAGCCTCACCTCCCTGCTTGTTGAAGTACTTGGGGTCGCCATGCAGGTCCAGCGCCTGCTGCTGCTGCGCCGCGGCTGCGGGGTGGGAAAGGTGGGGGGTGGGGGTGGGTGGGAGTGGCGGGCTGGGAGACGTAGAGGCAGAGGGTAGGTGGACGGGGGGCATCGCGCCGCTGTGGGCGCCTGCAAAACCTGTCCCAACCGGCCCTCCTCTACCACCCCTCTCCTCCGCCAGCCAGCCAGCACGCAGCAGCATGCCCCCACGCCCAGCCAGCTGCGGCGCCCGGCCCCCCCCAGCCTCACCTCCCAGCCTGCCTCCCAGCCTGCCTCCCTGCTTGTTGAAGTACTTGGGGTCGCCA